>JABSTQ010011363.1:0-371516 GCA_013358835.2 Ixodes persulcatus
GAGTGGTAGAGATCTTTAGATAAATTTCAGACAGAACAGGGGCTATCCGGGAACCTATGCAGATACCACTTTTCTGCAAAAGCAACCTCCCTTGAATGTTTGTCAAAGTAGACCTTTAATAAAACTCATCCAGATTAAAAAAAAAAAAAATCTTCCGACATCGATACCCGACTGCGACTAAAACCGCACCAAATTTCCCTCAAGGAATTCTCTCAGTCTTCGAAGCGAAATTCCATCATCTAAGGAGTAAACCAAATCCTTAATATCAAACGAAAACAACTTTACCGCCTTAAAGTGTAACGGTTGAATATTAGTCAGTAACTGGTCAGCATTCCTCAACAGTAGAGGGCTAGATGTGCCTCGTCTAGTGCAACGACAAATGAACTGCGCGAAATTGCCTCTACAGACAGCCGAGTCATACTTTCGCGCACATGTCTACATTACTTCTGTGGAATTCGTCGTGGAAGAACTCAAGCAGCGTTTGCCGGAAGAGGTGCTGGAGGAGTACTGCCTCAACACACTTTTGCCTCGCCACGTGAATGACGAGGAACTTCAAGCAAAGCTCAGTGTCCTGGCAGCGAAACACGGCGTGCTTCTCGGAATGGGAGATGTAGCATTGCAAACTATCCTCAGAGCCGAAGTTTCACTGTGGGTTGCGAAATGAAGACGAGAACAAGAAAAGGGGGCCTCTTCCATCGACGGCTGTTGAGAAACTTCAAGAGTCGGAGCCAGAGCTGTATCCCAAATTCAGGACTCTGTTGCGCGTTCTCGGCACACTGCCAGTTAGTGCTGCGACGGCCGAGCGGTCCTTCTCCATTCTTCGTCGGATTAAGACTTGGATAAGATCATGGTGTGGCGAAAAGCGATTCGACGGTCTTGCCCTCCTTAAAGTCCATCGAGATGTCAACGTCGACCAACAAAAGGTTGTAGACCGCTACGCGCAGAGAGCACCACGACGGAAAGCGATGTTCGTGCTGTGAAGAACCCTTAATTTGATAACTTGTGTAAATAATTATGTCGGTTTACTGTCCTCCCCAAATGTAGGGGCTTATCTTCTTCATCTTATTTGATAAACGTGAATCCGTTCAATAATGACTTTAATGTGTTTCCATGCAACTAGCCTAGGCACTGCGATAAAGAACATTTGAGCTCACATTTATTTTCTATTGGTTTTACGCATCCACTACAAGACCATGAAGAATCGACCAGTTATTTTTGTTTGGCTGTATCCCGTATAATACCAGGTCATTGAGCGTAAAGTCGCTGAAAACTCCCACTCATTGTTCCCCTATTAGAGTTTAATTACTCCAACTAAATGTTCAAAATCCCGTCGCGCCACACCATTTTCAAGAACAGCATTTTCGAGAGTGAGTCAATAAAATAACAATTAAAATAACAAGACATTTTGATCACGATTGTTAAGGAATCAGAGAGACTCCGTAATATTCGACCTTACATTTGTCTTGCCAACAAATCATTTCTTCTCCGGTCTTCCTGGTGTTTTTGTATAAATTGATGTATCCTATTTGATTGAGTCTCTGCTAAAACTATGTCACGCCGCGTGGCTCAATTGACTGTGTTGCTTAAATGGAGATAGTCACTGCTTAGATGTAGAATATAGAACTATGCACACGTATCTCTCTCTCTCTTTCCTTTTTTTTTTACTATTTATAGTGAAAAGTTTGAACCACTGAACCAGCTAGTGCCGCCGGGTTTGTTAAATAGAAAAAGAAGCTAATAAATATTTGGTGGGAATTTATAGGCCGTAACAAACATTAAATACAGTTAATAGTTTTCTTTTGAGACACTATAAAATACCTAGCCCGTGCAATAAAAAGAAAAAAAATCACCATCTCCTCCCCCCCCCCCCCCCAAACCGTAGCCATTCCTTCATTCATTCATTCATTCACTTGTTTATTTTCTGTGCTCATGAACAGCTTGACGCCTTGGTAATGATGCAGAACCAAATGTTCACAGGTTAGTTACAAAAGTCTTAAAAGCTACGAAATTTGGGTTAAAAACATCAATATCTGCTCCCCTGAGGGTATTGTAGAAGTGTTGAATGCGGGTCATGGGACTGGTTTGGATGATGTGATTAACATGAAAAGTCGGAGAAACCCGCAAAACTCGACTCGGAACGTGAATATTAATAGCAGATGTGAGATCTGGGCAATCAATTAATCCATGAATACATTTATACAGGAAAACAAGATCGCGCTCACGCCGTCTGGAACTCAAAGTAGGGCATTTGCATCGTTCCAAGAGTCTCGCATAGGAATAATAAACAGTACGACCAATGTAACGATCGTAAACAATTCGAAAAAAAAAACGCTTTTGAACATTTTCAATCATCTCTTGGCTCGTAGAACTAATACAATTCCAGACTAGAGAGGAAAACTCCAACTTGGTCCGGATTAACGAGAAATATAAGCGTAGAATACAGGTTGATGTGGAGAACTCACGCGTGATTCTAGAAATTACTCCCAGCTTACGCAAAGAGCTATTTATAAGGTTGCTAACATGTACTATCGTGAGCAATATGAGTGGGAACAGCGGAGCGCGTGCCAAATAGCCTCGAACCCTACCCGTGGCGATGCGCTGCGGCAGCTCTGGGAAAGAAGGTGGAGAGAGCGGTGCGCTTTCGTCTGCTAACGGCACCCCCGCCATGCTGGCTTTCCTCTCGCGCGGCACCTGATAACGATGAACATTGCGAGGCGCTTTTAGAGTTCGAAATAAAGCACAAAAAGCAGCCGTATCTGGGAATGATTACAACGCTCCCCAATCACTCTCTTTTTTACTGGTTATGCGTGAAAAATAGAACAAATAGATGATCCAAACGTCAATAGTTATCATTGTCGCCAACCGCATTTTTGATCACGGTGGTATCAAGTTGTATTAAGACGTTATCGCCGTTAGTAGTCGGCGATGAACTATACCGCGTGAAAAGTAAGCTGCCAGTGGTGGGGGTGCCCGCAGCAGACGAAAGTGCACCGCTCTCTCCACCTTCTTTCCAAGAGCTGCCGCAGCGTATCGCCACGGGTAGGGTTCGAGACTATTTGGCACGCGCTCCGCTGTTCCCTCTCATATTGCTCACGATAGTACAGTAAAGTATAACGAAGAGTCTATGTATACACCAAGATCACGCGTGCACTCGACTCTTCGGAGAGGATCATTGCCAATCTGGTAACAAAAGGTAATTTTTTCAACCTTTCTAGACAAAGACATAATAACGGTTTTAGAAGGATTGAGCGTTAGCATGTTCTGACGACACCAACTGCAAACACGCCTAACATCCTCCATAAGTTTTTCACAGTCTTCCAAGGATATGATCTGCCTAAACAACTTGACATCATCCGCATATTGCAAGACAACCGAATTGCGAACAATTAAGCTCAAATCATTAATAAAAAGATTGAAAAAAATCGGCCCAAGTATGGAGCCTTGCGGCACACCCGAAGAAGAAACATAAGGCCGGGAGTGATGTCCAAGAACACGAACAAAATTGTGTCTATTAGACAAATAATCTAGAAACAGGGAATAAAGGGAGGTACTCACGCCGTAGGATTCTAGTTTGTGTGCAAGGAGCGAATGGTCTACTAGGTCAAAAGCCTTATAGAGATCAAAATACACAACGTCTACCTGTCCACGTTGACGCACAGTAGGCGAAACAAATTTAAAAAAGACACCAGATTTGTCTCAACAGACCATCCACGCATGAAGCCGTGTTGTGAAGGGCTTATCTTATGCTTAAAAAAGTTTGAAATGCGCTCAAATAAAACAATTTCATAGACCTTAGCAAAGGGAGATAGCAACGACACAGGTCTGTAATTTTTTACGTCATCCGTTCTGCCATTCTTATGTACTGGCACAGTAATAGAGTACTTGCACAGGGAAGGAAATGTAAGGCTCTGCCACGACAAGTTAAATATATGCGTTAAGACGGGCGCAAAAATAGAGGAGCATCCTTTAACAATAAAGCTTGGAATGCCGTCAAATGCAACTGATAACTTGGCTTCAGTTTACTGATAGCAAGTTCAATATCAGTAATTTCAAAAGATAGAATTGACAGGTGATCACTGGCATTATCACTTACGCCATGCACAGGCAGTCCAGTTTGGCCGCAAGAATAAACAGAAGAAAAATAACTAGCGAATGCATTTGACACATCTTCGGGCTCAGACAGCATATTACCCGACGAGTCAACTATGTTTATTGATGACGAAGTTGTAGTTGTGCGATCCTTTACATATCGCCAGAAAAGCATTGGGTCACGATTTAAGCTGCGCTCTACTGACTCACGGTGTAGTATTTTACCGCGCTTCAACAATGTCTTAGCTAGCGCACGTGACTCAGAAAAGTTTAGGTACCAAAAAGCGGAATTTGCAAACTTATATTTCCTATGATAATGCAATTGTTTTCTTAGAACTGATCTAAGCTCCTTGGAGTACCAGTGCGGATAACGACTTGTGTAAGGACGCTTTTTGGGAACGAACCTTTCAAGTGCATCTACGATATAGTTTGTGAACACTTTAACCGCACGAATCACATTGGTCATACTATATATGGAAGCCCAATCTGCATTATCTAAATGTTGATAAAGGCCGAAGTAATCGCCTCTTGAGAAAGCAAGTGACTCACGATTTTTGTGCTTTATTTTCCGCTCAGAAATCATAAAGGAAACAGAAAAAGGAACGTGCCAAACATCCGGTAAAACAAGTGGATTGGAAACAGACATCAGGCTGTCGATAGGAAATTTGGTCAAGGCCAGATCGCGCACATGTCCCGCTGAGTTATGAAGACCGTTCATTTGGGTAAATCCGAGAAGGTTAACAAATGAAAAAAGGGCATTCGCTTTAAATGATGCACTATGAGCAGACAGTGAAGGATGTACCAAATTCCAGTTAATTTCAGGAATATTGAAATCACCAAGTATGAGTATACGATGTTGATCCACATCCAATTTATCCCCTAGCATATCTAATTCGTCAGAAAACTTAGATCCGTCGGCATTTGGAGGAAAATAAAAAGTGCCTATAAGTAAGCAATTGTTATCACAAAGAGGTATTTCAATCAAAACAGACTCGCACTCGAATTCGAGATCGAACCGGCGAATAGCCTGTAAATGTTTCTTAACTGCAATTAATACTCCACCACGGAATTTAACGGAAAGTTTTTCGTAATCTCGATCCCGACGAAACACTGTGTATTCGGGAGGGAAATAGTCCAGGGATACAAATGAGCTATTTAACCAAGTTTCACTTAAAGAAATAATATCATAATCACCTAGAACAACGTTATTGAAAAAAATAGGAGCCTTCGTACGCAGGCCGCGGACGTTTTGATAAAACACTGAACAATTCATTTGACAAGCTAGTTGGGCGTTGCTGTGTCACGAACATCATTGCGCCCTGCAACATCAAAAAATGGCCTAAAAAGGAAGCCCATTGGCCAAACGTCTGCATTGTTCACTCTGTCGAAGTCATCCTCGTTCACAGCAATGCGAAATGACGAGTAGCTTTCGTGTCTAGTTTTTAACTGGGTACAGGTAAAAGATTTTCCTTCCAAAACTGCCGTAAGCACCTCCCCAACGTCACTACACGTAGTGTCAGGATTGAGACGCGAAACAAAAAGCGCCTTGAGCCTTGGTGCTCTAGGGGCAGATGATAGCTTACTGCTTGCGCAGGAACCTGAGGATGGCTTGACTCTTTTTTTCCGTTGGATGAGCGTGAAGCCATCGGCATCTGTAGTCGCCTTCGGCACGCTCACCGCGGGCGGCAGTACGGAGGAGCCAGCAGCCACAGCAGCCACAGCAGATGTAGATGTATTACGCAGATGGGCGGAAGTAAAACTGCTTCCGCACGCCTCCAGAGTGGTTGATGCAACGAAACGGCCTCGTGAATCTTTCCCAAGAGCCTCCGCGAAGCTTGCGGGCTCAGGACCGTGTCGCAGAGACGGCGTTGTAGTCGGCCGTGGCTCAACGTTTTGGGCAGTAAAACGACGTAGCATTTCCGTGTTCCTTGACATATGCAGAAGCAGAGACGCATTTTCCGCCTTGACCGAGCCAACTTCTTTGACGAGAGAATCAACCTTGTCATGCAGTGCCACCAACAAGTCTTTCAGACAGACACACGCGCTGCAGTTTCCCACAACGGTGCTCACCGATGCCACGTCACAATCACCAGGAGGGCGTTGTTCCGTGATAGCACTAACTTCATCGCAGCCATTGCGCCTCGTGCAGGATTTACACTTGTAAGTGCTAACACCACTCTGCATGAAGTAATCGTAGTCATCTCCCACAACGTCGATGCACTTACAGTGAAAGCGGGTACTGCAAGGCCCCGAACCATCGCAGGAATTGCATTCGGCCGATGAACGCTTCGGAGCACACCGAGCACACGTCCTTCGAGTAGGGCATGTTGCCAGCAAGGGAGCGCGTGAGCATGCGACTGCCCTCATTCAGTGCGCAGCGCTGAATGACGGCAGTCGCCATAAATCCGCCCCGGACACCAATTCAATTCCCTGCTAAATTTATTGGGGAATTGATTTGGGAAATTAATATCACGTCACCTATGAACAAATTCAGTTTCTCCGCTAGATTTAGCGGGAAAATTGACGTCACGTGACCTTAACAGCAATTCGATTCCCCGCTAACTTTAGCGGGAAAATTGACGACACGTGACCTCAGCACCAATGCAGTTTCCGAGCTAAATTTAGTGGTGGAAAATGGCATCACATGACTTGGTGTCACGTCACTTTTGAATAAGTTCAATTTCTCTGCTAGATTTAGCGGGTAAATTGACGTCACGTCACCTCAACACCAATTCAATTCTCCGCTAAATTTAGTGGCAATTATATTGCTCTTGAGGTTACGAAGCGTCAATTTTTCAGCTACATTTAGCGGGGAAACTGTGGGAGGAGGGGAGGGTACGGAGGAGGTGGATCTGAGGGTACGCACGAGGAGGAGGGGAGGGTACGGATGTGGAGGGGGAGGGGAGGGTACGAAGGAGGATGGGAGAGGACAAAGGGAAGGGAAGGGAGGAGGAAAGGAGTAGGGGAGGTGGGCGGGAGGAGGATACGAGGAGGGGAGGAGGAGAGAGTACGGAGGAGGAGGAGGGGCATACCCTCCCATTCGTACCCTCCCCTCCTCCTCCTCAAGAGCTGCGCTCTAATTTCGCGTTACAGAGATTTGTAAACGTCTTTCATTTTTTTCTTGAAGTTTCTTTAGGCTTTGTAGAATCATTTTGCAAGACTTCGCACGGCCTGATATTTTGAAATTCTACAGCATTAAACACCATTGTAAGGAAAGCAAGGTCATCTGCATATATATGCGCTACAATCAGATGTAAAACTTGCATACGACTCTGATGAACTTTATTGTTTTGCTATTATGTTAGTTCTTTACGTTTTCAGTTCATCGTGATATTTATTCTTAATATTATAGCCGCATTTGGAAGGGTACAGTGGAATATTATAAGGCATAACTTCGTGAAACATAATTGTGCTTTTTGCGTCCCGCTACGGATATCGATGAGTTTACGCGTGTCGTCAACTTAACCGTTTCTTCCGCAAATTTCGTTGGGAAGCTTCCCAAGAGACAACAGCAATACAAGTGCCATCAAGTCAACGATCATCTCCTGCGTGGTAGCACCGCGGCTAAAAGGGTCACATACAGATATATTCAGGGCTGCATGATGCTAGAGATAATGAGAGTTCAGCGCTTTTGGACTAACTTCATCCTAACTTGCCCAAAGCATGACTGAGTAAAGTGCTTTGTCCCTCTTGTTCCCCTTCTCCGTGGATTGTTTTCGAGTAAAGTGCTTCATTGTAAACCGCTTGCGTCATTTTAGCAATGTTTTGCATACCAGCGAAAACCTATCCCGTAAAATATTTATCGGTGTGAGGCTACATTTAAAAACCAACCGCTGCATTCTTAAGTATGCAAACAAATTAAGATAAAATATATATTATTTAAACCTTCTTAATAAGTTTATGTTTGAATACATTTTTGAAATCGGGTTTCTAAAAAAAAGAAGCTATTTTTAAGTTTCTTAGAACGTCTTCCATCCCATCGATTGCCCAGATTACTTGTAATAGCGGGCTATCAACATGTTTTAAATCAATTTTATAAATGCTTTTTTAGAGTCCAAGTCGTGCACTGCAGGCTCCGGTATTCTAGCTTCATTCAAGCATTGCAAAAAGCTAAGCAAAAAATTGATAAGTATTCATTCATTCATTCATTCATTCATTTCCTTATTTTCTGTGCTCATGAACAGCTTGACGCCTTGATAATGATGCAAAACTGATTGATCACAGGTTACTTAAAAACGCCAAAAATGTTGGATGAAAAACATAAATATCTGCTACGCCGAAGGTATGATCCATGTATTGAATACGCGTCATGGAACTGATTGGAAGGAAGTCTATAAGGGTCACTTGCTAGACAACAAAATACTATGTTAAACATTGACATCACACATTGTATGCAATTAAAAGTAAACATGAAATATCAGTGTTACCTTATTGCTCTTGGGCTACTTTACCAGTCGCATTTTCCAATGTGATGACGACTTTTATACACGCAGTGTTTCTACCTGTTCAATCACTAAATACCCCTCTTTCATTTGAAAGTTCGAAAAATTCAGAAGCACACGCCACACAACAGCTCAAAGACTTCGCTTTTCATGCCATAGCACGCTTCCGCAGCTCCTCAAGGTATTCCCGAGACTTATAACTCGTGTTCTTTCCACTTTTCGACGCTTTCGTACATGCCCGTTTCGCCTCCTCCGAGTCTAGGCCTTGCTTCATGTACACGCCTCCGAAATTGCAATATGCCTCGCAAGTGGGCTCATTTTCGTCTTCTGCACATGAGAAAGGAGGTAGCGGTGACATCAGAACGCCGAGCCCTGATTGGCTGATCGCGACCCCCTATCTGAGCGTCGTCTGCTCCTTTGCAACGTCGTCTGCTCGCAACGTCGTCTGCGTCTGTCTTACCTTTCCTGCGACTTTCGGAAGTGCAGGTCTTTACGAGCGAGCTCGACTTCGCCTTTCAGAGAGGGCAGACGAAATAACTCGAGTGGTACGATCTTTTTGTCTAACAACTAGCAGACGCGCATCAAGGAGAGAAGCCAAAGGAATCACTGGCGAGGTGTCCCGAGGCGCCGAGGTTTGTTTGCTAAGAACCGAGAGTGTCCGCAAGTTCCCTCCCAAATACTTTTTCCCTCCTTGCGCGCGTGCGGCGAGACTCCTCACTCTTTAACGGCGTCGGCGGGTTGGCGCAGTTAACGTCGTCTTCTTTACGTCTGCTAGTCAAAGCGATGGCTGCTTTACCTTTTCTGCGTCTGTCGGAGATTCACCGCTTTTTCACCGGCGAGAGTCACCGCTGCCTCGGAAAACAAGGAGATGACAAGAGGAAGAGATTGACCTCTTAATCTAAAATTGAGGTCAGCGATCAAAGTATAATACGGGAAGGTTCACAAGGGTCGCGCGGGCATATTCCATTCAGCACGCCAGCCGGTCGTGGGCAGATGATCTTGGCCAAGGACCGTCGGAGCACCGCTGCGCGTGAGTTGGAGTGCCTCCTAGGCCTATCTGCCGAGCTCGCTTGGTCGGGGTACGTGGAATCGTGGCCGTTGGAGCATTTCCCGGGTGTTTGTGGATCCAGCGTTCTTGTTCGTCGTGGTTTATTTCAAGCACTTTTTACTTTTTTTCTTGCTGATTGTAGTCGGGACGCGTGAGAAGAGCACGTACAAAAATAAACGTCCGTTGGTCGTCACGACCAAGTAACTGGGCGACGCTGTCGGCCATGCTGATTTGGTCGTAAGAAGCGCGTAAGACAGCTTTAGAGCTGTCGTAGGATTCCGTCGTAACCTGCGCAAAACTTACGATAATTTCGTTTCGTGAATACGAATTTGTTCTTACGTTTTGTCTTACGCACATTTTTTGGCGTAAGATCGTTTCGTGAATCTGGCCTCTGCACTTCCGAAAGTCGCAGGAAAGGTAAAACAGACGCAGACGACGTTGCAAAGGAGCAGACAACGCTTAGATAGGGGGTCGCGATCAGCCAATCAGGGCTCGGCGTTCTGACGTCACCGCTACCCCCTGCGCAAGAAGCAGACGTACTTGCCCTCCGTATAGAAAGCCGGCAGCTCTGGGGACTGGACACTTTGTGCCCTGGCAATAGCCTCTCAAAGCAATGCAATGGCAGTATTGTAATCCTGGAGGAGCGCAGCAACCGCTCCTATGTCGTTGAGTAAGTCAGGGTAACATCGTGCGACGGGCCATTCACCTTCTCCGAGACCAGCGCTTGCTCGAAGCATTCGCGCGCCTTCTGGAAACGTGTTTGTTCGAGGAGGTGCCTTCCGTAGCCTTCCTTGCTGATTGCCCACAAAACCAAGTTGTTCGTTTCAGCCTCCGTCAACTTTACAGCGTTGTCCGCATAGTGTATTACCTCCAACCTCTTCTGCTGCGTGTTGATGCAAACCCGAAAGCCCTGTTCATCTTTCGCATCTTTTGTCTGGCTGTAAATTTGCGACAGCTTGAGTGACATTTTAAATATCGAGTTGTCGTCGCAGGGAGTCCCCGAGCAAATCGTTCGCAGCATGACGTCTACCCGAACAGCTTCTCGGCCTTCCAGTGCTCTCCCTTTTTGTACGCGACATTAGGAAGGATGTCAAAGATGTAAGTTTCGGCCTGGGGGACCTTGCGTTCCTGCGCCATCTTGAGGGCGACGTGAAGGGTTGACTCTGCTTTCTTGTAATCCTGCCGCTGCAGGTTCAGGATGCCCATCTTTATTTAATGATCAGCGTGTCCTCCTCCTCACTCTCTCCCACCGCAAGGAAGGATAAGACTCCAACCAGGACAGCAGTCTTGCAATGGTAACCATTCACATTAGCAAAACTGTATTTTTACATAGTAAGTGAATAAATGCACCCTCTGCACATTCAAGTGACACAAAACTGCAGATACACAAAGGTAGCAGGCAGTGTGGTGAACGCGTTCTATGAGAAACTTAAGGCTCATTCATTGAATAACCAGACAACAAATCTTTTGTCATCACCCTTTTTATACTCCTAACCCTTAGCGTGTACCTGCAGCCTTCAATAGTGCTTCAGCTGGGTGTGACGCGCGAGAACCTGCGACGTGTGTGCAACAAAGCTCCATTGATGGTGCATAAGGTCAGAACGGACTCTGTCTTCAGTCACCATTATTTATTTACATCACTCTAGCGCTGCTCCGGCAAAAAAAAAAAAAAAAATTACAATTTTTTAGAACTAAATTGTGGGTTGAGAGGGCCCGTGTATCAACGGATTACAGGTGAGCAGGGCGTTAAAGGTAATGCAGGTTTGAAAGGAACAGGCGCTTTAATGAAATGCATTTGTGCAATAACTACTACGCGTTTCACAATAAAGAACATTTGTTGGCTTATTGAGACTCATCAGTCAGTACTGTATACCAAGGATATCTGGACGGTTGAGGAAAATGTTTTATTCGTGTTTTTAAAAGTTTTAAACAGATATAACGTACGAAGGTCAAGCTAACGTTGACTACGGGGCTCGAGCGCTGGTGCTTGTGCTCAATCAAAGCCTTTAAAGAATAAAATTGATACCTTAGAACGATTCCGCGGCAGTGTCCAAAGGCAAATGGTGATTTTAGTACGCATCGGATAAGCTGTTTTGAGACCTTTTTGATATAAAGTGCGAAGGAACGGCACGCGAAAGAGACGAAAAATACGAAACCCAGCTCGACAGGAGGCTGCCATATTGAAACTGTCAGTGTTGCAGACTGAGAAACACGAAATGTCTAAATTATATAAACTTTCCAAACGTCTGAATACTCGCTGCCTAGGGTGCCTACATGTCTGCCTGTTTCAGGGTGAAGACATCCATTGTTGCCCTAAATGTGCAATCGCGTGACGCTCTCGCGCACTGGGTGCGTGACTTGGGCGGTAAAATGGCGTCTATGCATTAGCCAAAGCTACGCGCTCGAGTTGAGTGACACCGGATTGCGCGCATTTCAAGATGCATAAAAAACGATTGGGCGGAAAAATGGCTGAGATGTCACCACTCAAGCAAAAGCGCGCGTGTGTATGAAGGCAGTCGATCGCTGCCTAGAGTTCCTATAGACCTTTCCAATGTTTACAAATGCACAGCCCAGCGTGCGATCTCCACAGCTCAGCACGCGCGTGTGCGTCGCTCCGGAAAACGGGCAAAGCACGCGCCATACGCACGAACACTGGAAATGGCACCGGCCATACGCTCTTTCTTGGAAAGGTCTATATAGGCTCCCTACGGGAGTCAGAGTTGCGCGTTCATCCCCGTAGCGCCGTCTTTTCTGCATGGCATGTTGATCCAGCTCCTCATGTGACTGAATTTGGCGAATAGGAAGCGAGCATGCCGGCCGCGTCGCGGCGGTTGCCTATTGTTTGCCGCATCAATTGTTGTGGCTTTCTTAGAGCGGAATAGCTACCTTGGAAATTACAGCGCTAACCCGCTACAACGCACAACCAACGCAGCGACTGGCAGAAGTTCCCCGATGCAACGGACCCGTTTGCCGCTAGGGGCGCCCTGGTCGGGGCTTGAATTAGATCCGCACCTTTTCTATGCCGGCCGCGTCGCGGCGGTCGCCTATTGTTTGCCGCATCAATTGTTGTGGCTTTCTTAGTGCGGAATAGCTACCTTGGAAATTACAGCGCTAACCCGCTACAACGCACAACCAACGCAGCGACTGGCAGAAGTTCCCCGATGCAACGGACCCGTTTGCCGCTAGGGGCGCCCTGGTCGGGGCCTGAATTAGATGTGCACAGTTCATATAGTAGCGCCGCGCGTTCGAGGCGCGTGGCGCGCTCAAAAGCAGGGGAACAAAAGGCGGGACGCGCACAACGTCTACTTTCCTGCACGGCACTTGATCCGGCTCATCACGCGCAACTCTGGCTCCCGTAGGGAGCCTATACAGAGACTCTATCACTGCCTGATTGCTTTTGGCATCTGGTGTAGTCGATGTACATTAAACCAGCTTTCGGCTCCCAATATATTCTGGGTGGGAAATTTGAAGTCCCATAACTTCCGAACACATTGTGGAAGTCTTTTGCCACTTTCTTGCACTGAAGCTAAACGATTTCAATCAATCTGTGCTTGTGAAAAGGTTCACGTAAGAAAGCTGTATTTTAGCAAACGCTGAGATTTCACCGGGAGTTTACTACATGTCAAGAACTTAACCATTTGGAACCTTTTCTTATAAAATCAGGAGACACGTAAAAAGAAAAACAACGAAAAATAAAAAAGTGACAACAAAATGACGTCTCAAGTCGTTGTGTTGTCCCTTTTCCTTTTTCTTATTTTTCACACTCCTGCAAGCTACGTCTCGTTATACATCATACAAAAGACAGAGATCTGCATAGAGATTCAAACGCGAGTCAGTTCAAGATCCGTGCTTCAAATGCCGCACGGCAATGAGTTCAAAGAGAAAACTTGAAACGCGGCATTCGAACCACAGATATTGAGGTGTCTGGTGTTTGAAGACTGTCTTTTGTATGATGAATGAGCAGTGTGACCCCGGCTTTACGGTGACTCGCGTGCTTGAATCATGGAGTTCAAGAACAAAACTACCTCTCTAATACTTAAAAAAATGGTCCAAAGGCTTTAGGACGTATTTGAAATAAAAAAAAAACATCAATGTGTGGATTGTTCAACGTTTCTTCATATTTATGTTCCTCTATTCATTACACCCGTCCTTCCTTTTCCCAACTGTGAAAAGAAAACTGAAGCGGTTCTGTGTTTGAGAATAAACACCTTAATCGCCTTCATTTGGCCTCCAGATTATATTTCAACTTGGTGCACGGAGACTGCAGAAAATCTTTTAGAATACCACAGAAGCCTGCTATTCCGGAGCGTGGCGTCATATCAAAAGTTTTCGGCATCTCCGCTCTCGCGCATCTTCAGTACCAATCAAAGCATGAACGTACACTCTTTTTATTTTAAAAACGATCAGAAAAAGACGTCACGACTGGTGTCACTGCGGGAAAATATTCGCGACACCAGCGTCCTCTTGAGCACGCCACTGTCGGGCAAATATAGCTGTCTAATACAGGTCGTGCTGTGCCATGTTTCAGCTAAACGCACAACACTGGGGCATCCGCAAGCAAGCATTGGACTCAAAATTCTTAGCCCCGATTTTTATTCTCCCCGTTTCGAACCTTCGATCTTTCAGAAGCTGGGCTTTCTTTGAGGAAGCGATGAAAGGATTGCCTATGGTCCTTCCCCGGTGCTGATGAACGTTGATAGGCGCGAAATGTCTGGTTAACGCGGTTGCGTATAGGTTGCGTTCAGAGCAACCTGGGTAACTAAGCTGATACTACAGGTACGACAGAGTCTCCGGCACAACTGTTCTATCGCGCAAACCACGGACAACGTGTTATCATTGAAGCCACAAGAGATGAGCAGAAATCGCGAAACGATCTGTTCCGGTCAGTTCAGTACTTGCTTGCTAGGTGCCGCCCGCTTTGCTGAAGTCTCGAATACCTGGCAAGCTTGCAGCTGCACGTGTTGTCTACACGAGCGAGACGCGCTTGGCGGCCGAAAGATCCTAGTATGACGTCACGACTCGTACGAGGCTCTTCGTCTGTTCCCACGTTTAGTGACATCGCGTTGGAGAAAACGAACGTGATATTCAAGTTCAGGGGATAAAAACACCATAAAATTCACCTATAGCTCGTTTTTTTTTTCAAGTACTTTTTTAGTTTTTCCTTTAATAGCCATAATGCCAATCTCAACGGAGTAATCACTTCACTCTTCCCTTGATTGTTATTCTCTAGAGTGCCGATAAAACCATCGAGACAATAAAAACTAAACCACACGGTGAGAGCCAACACACTGAGCGAAACACCGCCATATGTTTGACAACAAACGTTAGCCCCGACTCCCGTGTTATTAAGTGAACGAGTGTACACACATTTGTTAAACATGAAAGCCGTTTTGCTTCGTATAAAGTCACAATGAACTGCAGAGAGGGAGAAAGGATATCCCAAGCGAAAGCAACAAAATCTTCGCAAAAAAACAACAACAAAAAGACGTTCTTTTTGCAGTTTTTTTTCTAAGAAACTTCCTGGTGGTCTTGAACTTTCAAATGAAGTTAGCTTATTTTTGGTAACACAGACCTAAAACTATACAACGCACACGAAGAAGCATACATCGAAATGCAAAAAAAGTGCCAGAAACAAGTGACAATTTAAGAAACGCGGGGCGTGGCTCAATATTCTAATCAGATTTATCGATTCACGATTTCTTCCGCGGCGTTCTTATCAGCTGATATGTCGCAATGTGATTGGTTGCTGACCGCTAATATTAGGCACGTGACTCGCCTCGCCCTGCGTTTCGTAAGCTCTCAGTGGCTACGCGGAGCGCAAGTTCGTCTGCTCCTTGCGCAGGGGCTGCAGTGACGTCAGAACGCCGAGCTCTGATTGGCTCCGATTGGAAGGATAGTGGGTAAACCTCAAGGCAGCTAGGATGCAGGTCTACCCATTGTCTCTCCAATCGGAGCCAATCCGAGCTTGCCATTCTGGTGTCACCGCTACCCCTGCGCAAGAAGCAGACGAACTTGCGCTCAGCATAGGGGATGTACGTAAAATGACAGAGCCTTAAGCGCCGTTCACACATTTGCAACCGAGTAGGGCGGAAAAAGACAAGACCGGTTTTAAGCTTCTCTGACGTCTTAAGGCCCGTTAACACTCTTGCAACCGAGTACGACCGAGAGAGACAAGACTTGTTAAAACCTCTTAAAATTTCTTAGGACGAGGGAACATACTGGCATTCTGGCGCCATCTATGCGGTGACCTTGGAACTGCATTTCACAAGAGCAAAGGTTTTGCGGGATTTCCGAGGTCAAATGTGCATAATACCTTATAAGAAAGGCTCGTTTATAACGTTGACAAACGTTTTTCGAGCCAAGAATGAAAGGATAATGCGCGAAAGAAATAGAAAATATGCCGGACCGCCAAGTTTACACTGCTACCCAATCGATGGCGCCAGTGTGTCCTCTTGTTGTAAGACGTTTCAAGCCACAAAGTTTTAAGAAGTCGCAAGAGTGTGAAGGGTTTTTTAAAGGCTGGTTCACACACTTGTAACCGAGAACGATCGAGAGAGACAAGACCGGTTTTTAAGCCTCTTGCGACGACTCAGGACCGGGTGCGCTGCTGCGGAGCTGGTTCTAAGACGTCGCAAGAGGCTTAAAAACCGGTCTTGTCTATCTCAGTCGTACTCGGTTGCAAATGTGTGAACGGGCTTTTACTTTTCCTCATGCGAAAGCAAGTAGAAGTTCGTTCATTTCCAGGGAAGCACTCTGCCAACTGAGCTAACCAGAGGGTAGACGTACGTCAGTAGAGCAAACGGGATTTATCAGCTGCCACCAGTCTAAAACTGGAACAAGGGTGAACGTCCTGCATTTATTTAAGGTTAAGATTAAGATGCAATGTCTTTTTATAAGACGAGAGTCTGGCGCCTCTTACGACTCGCCTTTCTCATTATCTTATCTTTCCCCAATTCGGTTCAACATGTGCTACGAATTGCAAGTAAGCCTTCACCTCTTTTTTACGTTTATGACTTCCTCGCTGATTTAGTGCTGCACCAGGTTTAGTCTCGAGCCCCGTCTCCTCCTCTTACCGCTACATTTTTTTTTGTCAGCCGTTGCAAGGCTTGTAAAGAATTCACCGCGGCGAGATTAGTCGCATTAAACCTTTTACTGGCGGCATGCCCTGTTGGGTTGGTTTGCTGATCACTGCGGCTCTGTCAAGCGGCGGCTAACTAATAAAGAAAGGGATTTCGATGTCACGTGACAGACTCTGTGGGAAGAAACAGCAAGTATACTGTATAGGATGACCAGAATGGATCCTAACGTTGTAAAAACAACCGGAGAAATTGGCGCCTGCGTATAAAAAGCTAAAATATTCGCCGATTGTGCATTTATGCAGGGGATTTTACATTGCAAAATTTGAGGGTGTAGCTCTTTTTTCTTTTTTTTGTGTGAAAAATAAGACCTAAAAAGTCGTAAAGGTAAACGGTGGACGTACGTACCGAGTTTATTGTGGATTGTGCTGCCATCTCCCGATGGGCGCAGCGAGCAGCTTACGGGTTCTGTCACCTTGTAGCATAATACAAAACTATCGCTTAATACTAGATTATTAAGGAAAAATGACACAAATACAAGAGACAAGGGGCGTAGACCCAATATTTTATATAATTCTATATTATTTTGTTTCCTAGGAAGACAGAACACACCTCGATCCTGGTTGTTTGCGTGCCCGACGCAGTTTCCACCCTTTCAAATTTTCTCATCCATCCGCGCCACCCTTCCTACGACACGTCCGATAGTCAGCGGGAATAGCCATTGAATTTCTGCGAATTAATAGCTTCTTTTGCTGGCGCTTCTAATCATCGCTGTATATTTGCGGACCGATGCTTCAACTCGCAATGTTCGTTTGCGTTGTCGCCTAACATGTAAAAACGCTCACGCACAATGCACGTAAAATTTAAGTGTGAAACAAAAACACACACACAGACGCAATAATTCGTGTATTTTGAAGAAAGCAGGCGAAACCTCAAATGAACGAGCGGGAGCAGAAAATCGAATTGTCATAGTTATGTGACACGTGCTCCAGTAGGGCTTTCTCTAATTTCAGCCACGATTTATTGGCTCGAGTTATTGGGCACTTTTCGCAGACCGTTACCGTGCTCGGCGTACCGCACTACCGGAGCCTTTGAAGCTTGCTTTTAAGCGCGCGACTAGCGGTCACTGCATCAACCAGGCGCGCGCTTAAAAGCATACTTCAAAGGCCTCCGATATTGCTGCACGCGGACCACGTGGAACTCCTTAAAGGCACGTGCGATGCAACAATTTTTGTACTTTGCGCAAATATTGCTTAAAACGGATCCCTGACGTTAATGACCTATGAAACACGCGTTCGTTTTTCACCCCACGCAATAGAAGTCCCAGAAAAAATTAAAGAAAAACGAGCAGCGTTCACCCCCTCAGCTCGCTGCCAGAACAAGTGGCCACGTGATCTGGAGTGGATTATATGCCGCCAATGTTGATCATAGCCGCGCGCTGGGGTTGGCAAAGCACAGGACACGCGCTGAGTTCCAGACATTGTTAAGGCCCGGCTATTGTCGTCGTTGCAGCGATTGGACACGGGCCACTACCCGACTGCTTCTCGAGCTAGTAATTATCACGAGCCCAAATCGAGTGCCCACGCAATGCTCGGGTCCGATCTATGAACCGCATTCAAATATCGTCATATGGGTGTACTGCGATCCCCACGTTACGTCATCAAATGTTGCAAAGGAGAGATTGAATGAAAATAATCGATTTTGTCCTTGAAATTACACCGCAACAAAGGAGTTTCTTGGCCACTGGCGTTGCTTGTGAGTATCCTTGAGTCCCAGGTGTGTCAGTAAGCTCGTGTAATGTGAAAAACATTCCAACTGAATATCGTTGCACCGCTCCTTTAAATCTACTATAGTTCTCGAGTATTCAAGATCCTAAATGCACTATCATAAATATACTTCATGCTTCTTATTGCAAATGCTCCACCACAATCCCTAAAAAAAAAAAAAAAAAACGGCAGTGATAAGTAACTCACTTTTCAACCCTCGTGCTGTCATATGTGGAATTCCCTTGGTGAATTTGGGGCTATGCAAAAGTGTTCTTTGCTCGCGCCTTCAGGAAATCTATGAGCGTGCGTTTGACCATCCAGGAAAGTATCGACAAAAATCGCTCTAAAACCGCTTGAAATCGACCAAGAAAATTTCCTTTTAGGGTAACCTATATATACTCGATGTGCGCCAGTGCTGAGGCTGATGTTTGTGCTTCCTCTTTAGCCTCCAGATACGTCCGGTACGCCGACAATGAAAATACGCAAAACGTCTTATAAATAGAAGTGAAATATGTGTGCACATAATTATGGCATGCAGTTTGGTAGTTAAGATAATAATCGGAAGATACCTTACAGAGCAAGGCAAAAGATTGAGGTGAAGCGCGACAAAATACACGAATACAACATATTCTTCAAGGCGCGGAGGGGAGAGCGGAGCGACGAGTTGAAGCCACCTCATGACGGCCGCGTCACGTGATTCCACGATAGCACCGGCCATGTGACAGAGAGGAAAATGTCTACAGAGTTTTCCGCTTAACGGGCTCACGCGTGGATGAAACTCAAGCTACTACTTTAAGCGGCAGTTTTTTTTTTTCGAATTTACATGAATATACTTTTACCTATATTCGACATTTGTTTTACGTTTTGTTACAATGCTCAACAACTTACGTCGCTGCGAAATAGAAGTTGCGTAGTATATGCGCTTATTATTTAATGTCAAGGTCGTTTTAGGTTGATAAGTATCATCAGTAACAGCAAAATAAAACTCCGAAGTAATATTGATTTCGAATTCACTCAATGTGGGTCAGTCTAGTGGAACTCTAAAGGCTTAGTAAGGATGAAAGTATTAATTTGATACCGGAGCTATGATAAAGATTCAAACAAAAGATAAAATGAACAAACTTTACATTCAAGACGTCCCCCCCCCCCCCCCCCCCCAAAAAAAAAAAAAAAAGAGATAAAAGGTAAAATGACGAACAGCGGAAAACCTGGGTTCTGGCGACCAAGGTAAATAAATAGACTGGCATTAGTCAAACACCTCCCCCTTCCCGCAACGCCCTCCTCCTGGTATAATCTTCGGCCTAATGAATTAATTAAACGTCCGCATGCGCCTTGTTCCAGGCAATACCCTACCACTCTTTCAAATTTATTTAATTTGTTCGCTTAATTAAAACAGCGATCTAGTTACGATCAAAACGGCACTCTGGAAAGAAAAACGGCATTCACTACATTTTCCTTTAATACCCCTGTCAGACGGCAAAATAAATGTCATTTTGATCGAATGTCATTCACCGCTCGGCGAATCAGCTCGTGAGCCTGGTTCTGCGTGCGGCGCAAGCATGCGCAGCGTGGCGTATTAAGCACGCGGATTGGCCGAGCTGGAATGTCTTTTTTCTTAAATGTCATTTAACGTGCCCGTCCGACAGTGGTATCATACCCCTGTCAGACGGGAAAGTAAATGTCATTTTGATCGAATGTCATTCACCGCTCGGCGAATCAGCTCGTGATCCTGGTTCTTCACGTGATCCTGGTTCTTCATCGCTCACGCTCATTGGCCAAGCTGTAATGTCATTTTGCTTAATTGTCATTTAACGTGCCCGTCTGACAGGGGTATAAGACTGCTTGACCTTCGAAGCTCGACGCGGATCAAAATTCACATTGGTCGAGCACATTAAAGAACGACCAATAACAGGCCCTGCGAGTAATACATGGGAAACTAAAGTATACAAGCAGAACATCCTGAGTTTGTATGCGCGTGCACCTCCCCGACAGTGTTGCATCGAGTAACACCATTTAAAAATTCCATACACTGCGCGACACTGTCAGCGCGACCGAGCGATCTCAAGACTTTCCTTTTTCTTAAAATTGAACAGCTGCATTAAAAACAACTAGTTGGCGAAAAGTCTTCGTTCAGGGAAGTAACCCAAGTTTTAGAGCTAGGTGGTCATGCAGTAATACTCCTTTCAAGTAAAATGCAGAAACGCGCCCATGTACAGTTCGCGCAAATAGTGTCGCGCAGCGCAGTGTACGTTCACCGTCCCATAAAAGACGCAAGTCACTGAGGGGATCGGTGGCCAAGGAACATGTTAACTCGCCACAGTTCGGAGCGCTTGTGGCGAAAGTTCGCGCCGCAGAACCGATGAAGGAGTCCCCGAGAACTATATTTCGTCTCGTTAAAACCGTGCAGTACAGCCAAAGGACCAGGGGAGAGTGTGTATCCCGACCTGTTCAGTAGGAGGGAAAGGAGAAACAAGGCAATCCCAGCCCTTCTCTGCCGTTCCTCCTTTCCCTCCTCTTGAAGAGGCTCGCATACCCTCTCTCCTCTGTCACTTTGGCTGTACTGCACGGTTTCAGTGAGGCGGAGTAGAGAGAGGAATCCTGGCGAACGATTAAGCTCAAAATAAATTATATACAAAGTAAAAAAAATATATAAACATTTATATTTTGTTTTGTTTTTTCTTTTTAATGCAATATTAAATTACCCATTGCCGACCGCTTATTTTACGGCCGGAAATAGCGCTAGCGGTTCGAACGAGACACGGAGGTTGCAGAACAAACCGTTATCCTATTCAAAAGTTATGTGATTCTTTGAAAATTTCAATAGGAAAATGGACACTGAATATGTATGACTAAATAGATGATTAATTATGCGTTAATTAAATAATCATTTAGGCCTACGTGCAAATGTAGCCTGCAGCAAGTCGTAACCTGCGTGCAGGAAGTATTAATTTTCAGGTATCGCAACAATACTATAGTGATCATACCGGAGGATTTTTCTGCAACACTTTACGAATACTAACTTATCTACATGAGTTGCTTCACTGATCTAGAGAAGTCAAGATGACATTTAGCCCTGACGTCTCTTCCTTCGGTACTTTACCGGCTTGGGATATCGAAAATCAGCCTCAGGGGCGTCACCACAACTCCCCCTATATACCAACTCTTTGCTCACAAACAAGACAGTTAACGGAACCCCCCAAGAAAACCTCCACCACGGCCGGTCTCGGGTTTATGGAACTGATACCTGAATTGGTGCAATCTTCGCGCACGTCCGGAAAGTTAACATTGAACGCGAACAGGTCTTGCCTGATAGCGGTTCAGATAAAGGGTATTTTATGGTATTTTTCACAAGCATACCATTGTACTTAGGACTTGGCTAATTCGGCGCGGTAGCCGAGGTGAGGAATCAGATAAGGCGGCCTCAAAAGGTTTCATCTACTTTTTTCAAAACAACAACAACAAGGACACGAACGACAACAACCACAAATCGCTTCCTGCTTTCGTGCAAATTGCTCAGCGTCGACTGCTTTGCGGTCCCTAGAAAATAGTAGAAACGCCACCGTGCGTCGATTACTGAAAAAAAAAAATAATAATAAACTTTTTCTCTTTTTTTTAAGCTTTTACGCGGTCAAAAAAGTTTTTGTTTTCGGGTCTGTGCTGATGAAACATTTATAAATGCGAATGGTACGTCGGTTACTTCGAAAAGTCAATCGTATGTGACATTGCTTTAAAAACAAAATCCACGAGTCTGATAATTACAAATATCAGTAGCGTTTTGTTTTCCGGTCTGTGATCATAAAACTTTGGAAAACCTAACTGCGAGTCAGTTACTTCGAAGAAGCAATGGTACGAACATTGCTTTAAAAACACTTTCCACGAAATGAAAGGAAGTGAACGAGACGTCGATTGTCATGCTTGTTTATGTTTTATTCGTCCCTTAACGTCAGCAGAAATTTACAGATATCACAAATCTTTTTTTTTATTTGTACTGGCAGAATAGTGTATCATAAAGATCACTACTCTGTTATTTTCGTAATTCTCATTCTCATGTTCGCGTGAGAAAAACTCGACATTACTCGACATGACTTTACGCGACTCGAAATTCACATATATGGCAAATTTAATATATCACAAATCTTCGTGTGAAACGTCCAAACAACAAATACACACGTTAAGCATGCGATCTGTGTTTTGTGTATGATAAAAACAAATGTTGTATGTGATTGGGAAACAAGACAACAAATACAGGTTACCCTATTCCTGTAATTTAATTTTAAAGCATAATATGCTTTTTAACGGAGCTCCCCAATTTTTTAAGTTTCTTCGTCCGTCAGTTTGCCCATTTCTCGCTAAATTTAGCGGGAAACTAACATCACGTAAGCTGAAGTCCCGTGACCCATACACCAATTTAGTCTGCACGCTAAATATAGCGGGAAAATTGCCGTGACGTGACCTATACACCGATTGAATTTAACCGCTAGGTTCGGCGGGGAAATTGAAGTCACGTGACTTATTCTTCGACAGGGCCAGGCGGGCAGCCAAGGACTATGGTTTTCTGGACTGAGGAGACCACTCGCCAGGAGACGAAGACAGCGTCTGTTATGATAAATAAAGTTTATTCACTATTTCTCTCTCTCTCTCTCTCTCTCTCTCTCACTCTCCCCACTACATTAAGCGGGAAAACTTACGTGCCGTTACCGAAACACTTAAAGTTTTCTCACTAAATTTAGCAAAGAAATTTATTAAAAAAAAATATAGGTTCTTCATTCTCCGAAACGACTGTTTAACGCCTTCCAAACACGAGTAAACAATCACTTAAAAAAAAAACAAAAAAACTGCATTTTGTGTTTGATAAAATTTTGGAGAGAAAGATCGCGGGCAAATTTCATTCTTCCTGTCTCCGATAGACATTGTGAAGTTAGGCTTGGATGACGTGTGTTAGGTGTTGTGTGTGCGCGTCTGGTAACATCGGTGAGTCAGCAGAAGTCAAGACGAGCCAAGCCGGTCATACCGAACTGTTTGCCATTCGGAAGAACTCGACATGAGCCAGGCACTTCTTGTGTAACTCTTTTCTGTACGGCCAAAATAACCGCCTGAGAAAAACATAAAATTGCAGCGGCTTAGCTCGGCTATGCCAGGATATACGCAGCGTGAGCGGTCGGGCAGGTCTCTCAGCCTCCTGGCGACGCCACTTTGCTAGACGTTCCTCTCTTTGCTCCGGTGTCTCCGCAGCACGTTTTGCCTTCTTCTGTTCGTTCTTCCTACGCTCAACCGCTAATTGCCAGGCAACTACTTTGGGATCCGATGAGTTAAGCTTCTCCGCTCTTCTGCGCCGCTGAGCAGCAATTTCGCTCTCCTTCTCCATGGCTATACCACACTGGCAAACGCCCCGCTATATATATACTCCGGTGCAGCGTCAGACTTGGCAACTGCGCAACGGAGGCGCACAGCTGGGCACGCGCCAGCACCAGTGCGTCTGCCGCGGCTATGACGTCACTCCTCTGGAATGCGCAGGCCGGCGAGGCGCGCGCGGCGGCGGCGCCTCCGGCGCGCCAGCTGTGCGCCGTGTGAGGGGACGAAGTGGCCGAGTGGGCTAACGCGCATCAGCTCGGAGCGAGGAGCGAAAGCTTGCGCTGGGAACCTCCTGGGTTCGATTCCCCACCGCCCCCGCCCGGTTCGATCTGGATGAGTTTCGTACCGGCACGCGTTCGTGTTATCACTACTGCGTGATGCACGTTAAAAAGCCCAGCCTTGGGGTTTTACTGCACTGGCTAAATTTCTCATCTACAGCTGGGAGACTCGTCGCCCTTGAAGGCAGACCAAGTTCTAGGCTGTATAAACATACACACAACCCAATTTTTTTTTGTGCACCGTGTGACGTCACTGCTCCTCGCGCATGCGCAGCACGGTTCTCCAGGAGCCACGCGAAACTGCTCATGCTCGGCCAGTGTAGCTCACGCTACAAAAAAGTTTGGTAACACATAACAATGAGCAGCGTTGGCCGCTCGAAATTGAAGTTGCCTAAGGTAAAGCGCTTATTGAATACCGTTTCGTACCTCTTGTCCAAGCGAAAAACACTTACCGACCAATGTTTATAGCTATTACTCGGACAATCAATGCCTGCCAGTCTTAGGTCACACTCACCAGAAATTTTTTGATCAACGATAGGCGGCCAAACGAATTCCAAAAAGGCTTTGAGTTAGCAGTTTCCGGTAAACGTTTGATAGAAAGCCGAGTAGTTTGTGATCAGATGCCGGCTATGCAGTGCTTGATTCACGTCGTTTGATTTAAATAAAAGTGACCAACGGTGAAGCGTGCCGATCAACTTTTAATTATCGCTGGCTGATAAAACATTAAGTTGTGAATCAACAAGTTCTTAAAGATAAACTTAATATCGTCGCCCTACGGCTTGCTGCAGTGACTTCGTTGTGCAACCACACGCAGGGGAAGTGCTGAACATTCATATGATTATTGTCACTGTCAACTTAAAAAAAAACAATCCCGCTTCGAGCATCGTGATCGGTTCTTCTGCGTTCGTATCGGCTAATGATGCAATCTGATTGGTTGCGGAGCGATAATGAGATGCTCACGATTCACCAGTCCCGGCTATCAGCGGCTGGTCAAGTACATCAACAGCTCGGGCTATTCATAGAGGGTTGGTCTTGGTCGTGGAGCAGTTAGCTCTGGTTGTGGCAGTATCCCTTCGAGGTACCAAACAACTAACCTGTCCTGTAAGAAACTAGAAAAAAAAAAGACGCATAATTTATTTAGTCGGTCTTTATTCAGTATCATTTATACATCAAAGACAATACTGAAAAAGAAACAACACGCGGTCAGGGGACAAAAATAGAACCCAATAATTCTTCAACTTCTGACAGCAAAAAAAAAAAAAAAAAATAATAATAAATGAGAATAAAAAATATTTCCTTGCTCAAACCCCCTTTTTGTCTCTCTCTGACCATCAGGGCTAAGCATTTTTGCAAAAGCTATAAAATCCCACTTTGCTGTGATTTTATAGCTCTAAACAAAAAACAACGTCCGACTAAACAACAGGGACGAAGATACACCCAAAGAGGACTTTTAGGTAGATACATGATGATGATGCATGGTATGAAAACCCGAGACTCAGGAACACAGAAGGGGACGAACACAACACAACGTCTCAAGTTAAGTATTGTTGCAGTTATGATGATGCCTTCGTTTTAAGAGCCCAATGAGCGAGTCATCTCAAGCCCTATCATAAGCTGAGCTTGAATTCTTCAGAATAGACAGCCATGCATACTTGAAGATATCCTATCTTCAAGTAGACACACAGGACAGCGCTCGTCTCGTGTGTTTCTTCGTCCTCGTCTGTTTTTCGCGCATGTTTCCTACGATATCTTGTCTTTTGCGTTAACTTATAAATTAATAGTTTTTGTCAACTAAGTTGTGAGTGCACCCCGTCCTTTTCGATCTATCGTCATTCTTGTGTTTATTGGGCGTTGTTTCTTTCGAACATGATAAACCAACTCTCCCAAAACCACCCCTTTGCTTCGGATGATCTTCGCAAGCTAAGCCCAATCTTCAATCTTCGCACGTTCGGGGACGTCGAAAATCTCCATCGGCTCAAAAGCGACTTAAGGACTCTTGTTCCGCAAGCGTCGCACCTTCACCACCTGTTCCAGGTGGCCATACCCGCTTCGCACAGACATGGAGTCGACAATCTTCTTGACCAC
Source organism: Ixodes persulcatus (assembly GCA_013358835.2). Taxonomy (NCBI): domain Eukaryota; kingdom Metazoa; phylum Arthropoda; class Arachnida; order Ixodida; family Ixodidae; genus Ixodes; species Ixodes persulcatus. Next base: position 26,137 of record JABSTQ010011363.1, read on the forward strand.
CACTGCGTCATCCGCGGACGTGATGTATTTGACGGGCGGGAAACCGAATCCGTTGAAACCGCAGGCCAGCACGAGCGTGTAGGCCCCCATGTTGTCCATGAGCATCCACTCGTCGACGTCCACCTCGAAGAAGGGCTGCTTGTCCAGAATGCAATCCATCGGGTTGCACGTGGCTGCCCACAGCGTCGTGAGCACATCGCGAGGTCGGTCGTGGGGTGGCTGTGGACATGAGTACGTTCTTTATTACAGACCCTAGTTGAGCTACTGGGTACATTTTGCTGAAGAGTCAGCTTGGAGTTTCAGAAAGGAAGGAAGAAAGAAAGGAACCGAACACAACATCTGGCTGGCATCTATGCTTCAGTAGGCATTTTCACACGCATAACTATATCTTTTTATTGGTATTATGCATATGTGAACAGCCTCCGAAGAAGGAGATTATGTATATGAAGAAAGGCTGTACTAAAGCAAAGTTGGTAGCGATTGTTTTTTGTCTTGTTCTTAGTTCGTTTTTGTAAGTTCAAGCTGATCCTTCTTTAATGTTTTATATTTGCTCTAACTTCAAAATGTACCTCCCACCCCCCTCCCACACACACACACACACACTTCATGTATTGTCCCTGAATGGGGCCTTTAAAGGCATAATGAATGAATGAATGAATGCATGAATGAATGAATGAATGCGGTTATTTCCACCCCTCGGGTTCGGTGTCGGGGTTAGACGATAAGCGTTTAACTTAACGTTTTGTAGCGAATGATGCGAAAGGAGAGTTATAGTACATCGTTCCGACAACTTTGATAACGACACCTAATACTCCGCCGTCGCCTTTGCGCGTGCCTCGTGTCACCGTCGCTATCGGAGTTATTGTAACGATTTTGCTAAAACTTTCTAATATCAAGCCATTAATTAATAAATGGTTTTCTGTAATCTTCTCCTTTGGCGACAGCAACGACGTCTCGAAAACGCCCGTAAGCAAAAGAGATAATCAGTTCGAACAAAACACGCACTGACATCAAATAATCGGATCGCCTGTTCTATATCACAGTATAGTCTTCGAAGTTCTGCGCCTATTTTACCTGCTCAAACTGCGCACTAGCAGAAGTTGAAAATGGTCATGGTATACGAAGTTTACCAACAAATTCCAGCTAATATTGCAGCATACAGAAAATGGTAGTTAGTCAATAAACTTGTTATATAATTATGTACAGTCGTAAGATATATGAGCGGGAACAACCCGTCATGTTTATTTTGAGTACCTGCCAGTCATTAAGTGCACTTTGATAAAAAGCTGAAACTCAAAGTTTAAGCTATTGTCTCTCAACTCTGACAAATCGAGAGATAATGGAGGTTGTGGAAAACTCAGCCACAGAAAAAGAGCAGACGGAGTGCCGGCCGCTCATATTATTCACGGCTAACAGTGGTTAGCTGACAAGCAGACTCACCACCCTTAATCATGAAAAGTTAAGGCAACTTATATTATATAAAACTATATACTTCCAACACGACAAATGTCTAGCACAGCTTGATTTTTTTCTGCAGTTCTACACGCACTTTGTTACTGACTGGTTTGAGTAACGGAGTGAATTAAAGTTATCATTAATTGTATCGCTAAAGTCTTTAATCAGCTTGGTTGCACACAAAATAAAATCACGTATTTCTAAGCAGATTTGCCTGTATTCTACGTTTAAATTCCATTGCCAGTTTGAGCTGCCATAGTACAATACGCCACTCTCGCACAATAATTGTCATTGGTAAACCTATATTTTAATACGTTACCATTAAAACGCCTGTTTTGACGAGACCCTGGCGGTGTCTTTCGTTTGCCAGTGCCGGGGAGAGAGGGTGACGCGTGCGACGCTCCCATTAGTTCCGAAGCGCTGACGTCAGCTCGCGTCAACCTCTCCCTATCTCCCCGGCGCTGAAAAACTTACAGACACCGCCGGGTTTTCGTCAAAACAAGCCATTTTCTGTTTTTTTTTTCCATCTACGATTTAGAGATATTTGTATGCGAATATAAAACAGTGGTCAATAAATGAACATTACTGTTTATTCATAGTCACCGGCCGCTTAAATAGCGCAGGGTGTGGCGTGTCCCAAGAACTTTATTACAGACAATAAGACTGTGTCATTTGTGAATGAGAACGACGACGAACCAATCAGAAGGCAGGAAGCGTGATCATAAGCCACACCCTGCTTTTCTTGAGCTGTCAATGCGGAGCGCAAGTTCGTCTGCTTCTTTAGTAGGGGTTCTGGCGACGTCAGAACGCGGAGCTTCGATTGATTCTGAATGCTTGCGTTGAGGTCTACCTACTCTACTTCAATCAGAGCCAGCCAGAGTTTGGCGACTTTCTGACGTCACCGCAACTCCTGCGGGAGAAGCGGACAACTTTCTCTCCCATGGCAATAGTGTAGCGTAATGGTAAAACCTCAAGTTGTCGAAATAACGCTGATTGCGGAGGTTGGCTGGTGAGCGATCTTACTGAAAGTCCCCGTAGATGATGTGACACAAAACAGTCGCTTTACTCACAGACAGTGGCTTGTATGTGATGTCCATGAAAGGGTACAGGTCTCGTGGGATGCAGTTGTATTTGCTTTCGTTGATGAAGATATTTTCGTGTCGATGCGCGACTCCTACAAGGTATGGTGAAGAAACAAGTATGGTAGATCGAACATTTTATACAGCACTTAAAGAAACGTGATCACTGTTTCATCGATGCTTTGGGGATTAGAAAGGGAAAAAACATTTCTTCCTGATTAACAAAAAAAAGTCCACAGTGGTCGTTATCTTGGTGGCACAAGATTACACGGATAACCTTCGTATCCACTAACTGCTATACTATTTAGTAAGAAGGCGGCCACTATGTATCTTATTTCAATGTTTTTGAGATAAAATATTCACACTTCCCCGCGGGTATCAAAGACCATACCCTCCATTACCTCGAGATTTCAGTAAGATCACAGCATGCAACGGCAATCTCCCAAAGAAGAATACCTGTTCCCGTGGACTTTTATAGGATGTCTTATATAGATACGTTATCTGGACATCAAGGGAAACACAAATTGTGTCTGGATCACAAATAAATAAAATATGAACGGCTTTATTTGTTATATTATTCTTGCCACTTTCCCATTTTCGCCTTCTACCCGCCATTCAGCCACAAAGATGTGAAATTAGAAATATATCTCATAATTCACCTGACCGTCGATGGTGACGTCCTTTCTTCTTTTGGCTATCACCTTGGTGACGAGGGTGTAGGCGGAAGTGACGAAGAACTGTCCGGGTTCCCCGATTATCTCGACACCACTCGACATCGGAAAGTGCTCGTCGATGGCGCATTTAATGGTCTCAGCCACCTTACACAAGAAAACAAAACGAAGGAACAGGTTAGGCTCACTACAGTTGTTATTCCGGAATTCGGACATGAATTATATCTTTCAGATTAATTTTATTTACAATTTTAAAGGTTTCCTTGATTTAGCAGTCATGTGTCCAAAGGTTTGCTATTCGGTCTAATGGTGCTGATCTGTAACAGCATATTCTGCTTATTTTCAACTCTTTTTCGTTAAGCTTACACTTTAAGCTCTTTTCTTTTCTTTCATACTCAGATCTGTTTTCGCATTTCTTATTCGGGTAGAAGCGTGGCGGCAGTACAAACATCAAATGCGCCGCGGGTTTTATATTGTAACACTCTGCCACGTTAATGTTCGAACTAGAAGAAGCCCAAGACAAGAAACTACTAAAAGCGACAAAAACAAGAAAAATTATAACCTGCTTGAACCATTCGAGTTTTCGAACACCGCCGGGAAAACCACCGCCAATGTCCAGCAGGGTCATCGAGAATCCAATCCGAGCGCCGATGTCGAAAACAGCTCTCGCTTCTTCGATGGTCTGAGCGAATATGTCTGCATGCGTGAAGGAGCACCCGACGTGAAATCTGCCGGAATGACGTAAAAAAAATCAAATGCAATGGCAGATTATAAGGACCAATTACTTTTTTTGGTTTTACTCCGCTCGGGCGCCGCGCTGTTGGTGCCACTGCCCAGAGAAAATAAATAATATAATTGGTTTTCAGGACAGTGCCGGTATGCTGAGATGTTCTTAAATGTATGTGGTTAGGACGAATACAGCAGCAACTCTTGAGTAACAAGGCCTTAGTGCAGAATTTTCGACGTCACCAAAAGAAGGCCAAAGCGGGACAAAGATTGGACAGGAATGCCGCGTCAGCGTTCGACTGGAGCTCGGGTTCTCGCTGATTGGACACGAGCCTCGGCCGAGCGCTGACGCAGCACTTGTGCCCAATCTTTGCCCTGTGGTGGTAATACACACAAGAGCTGTATGGTAAGCCCTACCAAACAGATGCAGGCCTTAGCCCTCCTAAGGCCTGGTAGCTAATTGGGGACACAATAAAACATAAATTGTACGATCGATTGATTAATTAATTAAATGAATAATTGATCGCTCGTTTAATTGAGTGAGAATAAACAAATAATTGATGGGGGACTTGATTGACAAATTGATTGATTGTGTCAGTAAATAATGAATTCGCTGATCGATTGGTTGTATGAATAAATAAACAATTGTTCACTTGACTCATTGATCGATCGATCGTTTGATTGTTTTTCTGATTTATTGATTTAATTTTGTGAAAGTATATGGTGGCGACGTACGAGACTCCGACGATGTTGAGGCCCTTGAAAAACGCCAGCTTCATGAGCTTCTCAACCTCGTGAGGATAGCTCCCGTATTTGGCGTTCATGGTTTGGTGACTGCCGTATTCACTTGCAGCGATTCGGAGAAGCAACCTGGTGGTCCAGAAGAAGATAGGAAACTAAGCGAGGTTAATCTAACAAAGGGATACTGTAGAGAATTGATCGTCGTAAGTTTGGTAAACATCCCACATACGACAGAAATCAATCAAAATCACAACAATATGGTCGTGTGATTAACCATGACGAATAACACGTTGTTTTACTATTGATGATTGAGTCAGCTAAGAAATGTTTCGGTTGCCGACTAAGTTAGCGTACGCGTTCTTAGTTGATGCCAGTTCATTTTCTATGTCTGGCACTGTAGAAGAACTGAACGAAAAGCAGATCAAGATAAGACGGAATTTGTTTGACAGAAGAGTGTCGCATCGTGATGAGGACACAGGCCTTTTTTTTCCTTCTTTTCAGCAGCTCATTATAACTGCGTGTTATATACATGTCCTTGCGTGATTGCGCTAATATTTGAGCTCGCCATCAAGCAGTTACACGCATTAAGATAGTAAAACTAAAGGTATCAGGTGCACGTTTCCTTCTCGCTCGCTCGCTCACACTTTCTCTCTTTCTTCCCGCTTCTTTTCGTTATCAAAGATCCTCTTTTAACTTACTTATGGTATCCAATCAATTTACCAAGAGACCGCTATTCTTACTCCCGTTGACAATTAACAGAGCCCACACCGGCGAACAAAATCTACCTTGCGTTCTTGTCGTTCATTTTAGACAGTTCTTCTTCGGAGTCAAAAGTCATCAAAGTAACGCCGTGCTTTTCGGCAAACCTCAGATGCGAGGTGCACTTGACGGTGTTGGCGTACACAATGCGGTCCGGAGTAACACCCATGTCCAGCACCATTTTAATCTCTCCCTGATAAAAACAAAAGCCAAGATACATTAAATGATGTCCGGGCTGACGGGCACAATGAAAGTATTTTTTTATTTCGAGACATTCCAGCGTCACATCCTGGGTATTGTATGCTAACTCGAAATGCCCTTGAATCTTGCCAAATTGAACTGGTACGGAACACAAGGAGCCAGATGACGTCTTTGCATGTTAGAACAGGACAGCTGTGTGCCGCCGCATAAAGTGAGTGAGCTGAAGACTTGACATTGGAGATTGTTCAGACGAACTAGGGTTACTCCAATCTCCAGTCGATAGTACCGACAAACGACACGACCGTGCCCACCTGCTCTATATTCTTGTACACTAGAATATACCTATATGCACGTACATTGTCATCAATATGAAAGGCCCACTGAGGACCGCGCGGATAAGACGGTGGTTGATGAGGGCATTGGGCGCGTTGTGGATACGTTCACAACACTCCGACGGAAGCGAAATTCGATAACTCGACCAAACTGAACCGGCGCGCACTCACGAAGCGCCTGCCTTCGCTCGGAGCGACATGAAATTGCAAAGAAGCACGAGCAGCGCGCCCACCAGCCACCGTCTCAGCCACGCGTTCCGAGTGGGCTGTTCGACACAGTGTTATACAGTGGTTACAGAGTTATAGAGGAGTTATACAGTGGAGGCTACATAACTTCAAACACGTATACAGCTGTGTTGGTTCGTGGGAATGCTTAATTAAGCGTCCGATAATTTCCTGGACTACAATTCACGGCAAAGTCATAGTCGCCCATAAAAAAAAAAAAAAAAGATTAAAAGCGGGTTTGCGAGCATAGACAGCGATTCTACGTAAATATGAAGAACACTTGAAATGGACGTCAATGAAAACAGAGAGAAAACCCAAATAGTCACCTTGTTGGAGCAGTCGAAGTTGACTCCTTGTGAATTTAGTGTTCGGAGAACGACAGGATCTGAATTGCACTTGACGGCTGAAATGAAACGAGGCGATGAAATCATAGGAAATGTTTTTTTTTTTGTCGTTGCTTAAGCTGATTTCATTACTGTAACGAGACCAACCAACTTGAAACCAAACACGCATCATATTTATGCGCACGACGTACATAACATAATTATAATACCATATAAAGTCACTAATCGGTGTTCTTTTTCACGGCGTACGTTTTGAGGTCCTGCTTATCTCAGCTTGTTTCTATGTTAGAAACAATATGATATATAAAGAGGTTTTCGTTTTTTCGGTATAGACAAGTAAATGTCCAAAAGTGGCTTCCCAACAGGTTTTATAAATTTCGGGAAAGAAAAAAACGAACAAAAAACCACAACATATTTTAGCTGTTTTTGAATAAGGAAAACCCGGACTTCGTGGGAAGAAATCTTTATCTAGAATATTTATTTTGAGTTCGCACGGAACACAGTCTTTACTGAACTGTTCGCGGGCTGCTTGTTTCTTTAGCAACCGCATCCTTTACCTTGTTTCTGTCTCTTAAATATACCGAAACGTTTTCCCAGTATTTAGGTTGCGCACATGTTCTCTGGAACTTAAAAAAATAAATTCTCTGCCCCGTCTTTTTAAAGTTTTTTCGGAGAATTTTTGATAAACGATTATTTTTGCCCAATGCTGAAAACAAAACACAAAAAAAAAATTCCGTTGAAAAAAAAATTTCTAAGCACCCTCGAATCTTAACAACAGAAACCCCGAGAAATAAGCTAAAACTAACTGTCACCTCACAACGGAGTCTTAACGTGTGCAAAATCAAGCAGACTCACCAAAGTACGGAGTAACTCGTGGAAGCTCTTGCCGCCATAGGTCCACTTTGCACTTCAAATTGCGCACGTCACAAATGAAGAAGGCATCGTCCGTTGCCTGCGTCACAAGCGACGTGGTACATTACCCTCTCTCAAGAATATTTATTTTCTTTCTTAATTTGCGAAATAAATTGCATTGAAACGCCTTTATGTTTCCACACTTGTTATGATCCACATATGTGAGAGCTGTAGTATTATTTAAATAAATAAATCAAATAAAAACAATCTTACTCTTTTCGATAATCTTTAGAGCATGCAAAAATATCTCCTTTTTTGTTTTCGTTTCTAGTGCCATCTTTGTAGCTCGTATGTTTATTTCTGCCTTTTTTTTTCACTGAACAAAAAAATGTAGTCCCGGCTTTTGTGGCGTAAGGACGGATATTTGAATGAATTAACGTTCTGGTGCGAGCGGACCAGACATTCGCCAACTTCTGATATCTGCGCGTTAAATTCCCCCCAATATCTTCTTTCATAAAAAAAAGAGGGAGAAAAGCAACAGTGAACAGTAAAGTTTTGGTCCAGAAGAAATTTAACTTTTAGGCAAGAATACGCCGCACAAAATGTTATCAGAAATGGTAGCTACCTGTTTCCTAATTATCGTCCGTGCGACGTGGTGCACCTTCTCATCGATGTAAACGGATCCGTCGCTTTCAAATCCGTTCTTCATTTTCCAGAATTTTATATTCTCTAAACAAAAACCAAACAAGCAAAAACAGTTAAAACAGTCTATCCGAGGATGAGTCATTTGACAATAAAAATCTAGCATTTCATTTGTCTCGAGATCAGAAACCTTAGAAACGTGGGGATTATGATGCTCCCACTTCTTGCTCCGTGATTGGTTCTCGGGCGTTTTTTTTTTTTTCCATTGGCTAATGCCGCAAAATGATTGGCTGTGGAACGATAATGAGACGCACGAAACTCGCCACGACCTGCGTTCCTTTAGGTGTCGATGACTCATGTAGGCCTCATGGCACCCGAGTGTGACCAAAACATCTGTGGTTTTGCTCATCATTGGGGGCGTGTCCCTCCACACTTCTGCCTTCGCCTCTGGTGGCGTCATTTCGCCTCTAGAAGCTTCCTACCTCTGTGGTAGACTTTTCTACGCGGGCGCCGCCATCTTGAATCGCGGAACTTCCGGTATGGGTGAAGTCATCGTTTTGCCCTCGCCAAACCACTGGAAGAACCTCACGTTTTAGTGGCGACTGTCTATCGTTGTTGTTTTGCATTTTCCATATTATTTTACTTGTTCAAGGTTGTGATGACTTGTCTTTTTTGTCTTTTTTTCTTATCCCGCATACCGGATTTGTCAACTACGTGGATGGAGACGAAAGTAAACGAAAAAGACCATACACTCTAAAAAAAGCCCGTGCGTCTGCTTTCCCGCACAACACTCGGAAGGCCAATCAGCGCAAATTACGAAGGCAGCTCAGCGAATGACGATGCCGAAATATATGTTTAGACCAAAAAACGCAGTCTCAGTTGTGACATTAAGCAATGCAAGCGTGACGTTTGGCATTGCTTAATGTCACAACTCAGACTGCGTTTTTTTGTCTAAACATATGTTTCGGCATCGTCATTCGCTGAGCTGCCTCCGTAAGTTGCGCTGATTGGCTCTCCGAGTGTTGTGCGGGAAAGCAGACACACGGGCTTTTTTTAGAGTGTAGGATAAACCTAACGAGATGTTCAGTTTACCGTGTTAGAAATGTTGTCGGTGGTTGTTGCTAAATGGGCGAGATGATTTCAGGAGACAAACTGCGAAAGCATCTCGCCAGTTTGTCACGTTATCTATTAAACGAGGCGTTACAAACCGGGTGACCCGGTTGAAATTCGTAAAAGCAAACATTCCCATAAATTAAACCGCGGATGAACAGACGACAAAAAGGGGACGCATGTTGTGAGTATCCCGAATACTAATACCCAATACTCTTACTTGTCCTTCGTTCGTCTCCGGAGGTTTAAATTATGCGTAACCCAAACCAGCTCGCATGTTCGTGAAGTTTTAGATGCGGAGCATCTCTTGCTCGGGTCTATGTCCCGCGGCGTCGTAGTCCGCACTCACACTACGCATGCGCAACTCATCTCCTTCCCTCTCTCCAACAGCTGCGCGTTACTCTCTCCGCTCTCTCTCTCTACCAGCTGCGTGCACTTCGCGTTCGTTCGCTTCTACTCACACCGCGCGCGCATGCGCAACTCTCCTCCTCTAGTCTCCTCTCCTTCAAGTGTGAATATAAGCAGCGGTAGCGCGCTGCGCGCGTTCAGTTCAGCGCTGTTGACTCCACTTCACTCCGTTCTTCCGATGAAGTGTGATGGAAGCAACAGTCCCGTCAGTTAGTGGGTTGGCGCAAGCAAGCGTCAGCACCACCCCACAAACTAACAGCAGCGCTACGTCCACTGAAGACAAAAAAATTACACCATCTTCCCGAGGGGAACCAGGGGGTGATGCGGAGCATCGCGGAGTTTCCAACAACGTTCACGCGATGTGTGGTAACCAACGCAAGTTAACAACGTAATAACACGCAAGTTAACCACGTTACTAACAACGTTACTAACACCGTTAATAACACCGTTAATAACGATCCGCGATGCTCCGCATCACCCCATGGTTCCCCTCGGGAAGATGGTGTAATTTTTTGTTTTCAAGCACTCTCGCACATTTTTTCCCCAATACCTTTAATTGTCAATAATTTCAGACATATACAGGTTTCTCATACTTGTTTTACACATTTTTTTTCTTCTAAGAAAAGGCGTGAAAGCTACACTAACGTGTTCAGTGCAGGTGAGTTATTCGGCTATAAGCGCGACATAATATAGGGGGCTAATCGTCATGATAATTCGAATAATTGACTAAAAGTTCTGTATTAACTTCTTAATTCGTGAAATAAATATAAAGTTCTAATTCGAAACTTGCTTAGCCTAATTAAAAAAAAATACACTATAAATCAGGGAATTTTAAAAACGCTCGAAGCTCGCGAGAAGCACGCAGCCACGTATAGAACAATTGCACAGAGGACACTAGTGTAGCTTTCATTTTTTTTTATAAACAAAAGTGTGTGAAAATGATATTTTGATCACCATGGATTACATTCACAAACATTCAGTACACCTCCGATTTGATGAGATGCCGTCAGTGACAACGTGTTTTTTTTTTCGGATAAAAAAGAGAACAAATATATATATATATATATATATATATATATATATATATATATATATATATATATATATATATATTATGGCATCGCCATAATTTAAACACACAAAATATACCGCTTAAAAAAAACTACACATACAAGTGCTGCTTATCACATCAAGCTTCAGAAGTTGCTAAGAGCGTCGCAAGGCTTGATTCGCGATTGATCAGATTTTAGAACGAGGTAGGCTGGTTTTCCATCTTCGCTTTTATAAACAAGGGGGAGCAAATAGGTAAAGTAATTGCATACATTATAATTGTGTGCAGAGAGGAAGGGAGTTGTTTGATGGCATAAGTAGCAAAAAAATTCGTAACGCAAGACAATAAAGAAAAAAAAAAGGCAAGCGCCCAAATTGTTGCCCAGAAAGCTCAACAAATTTAAATTTTGCTTGCGAAGGTCTAGGTTTGTATGACGTGATTGTGTGACATGCTGTGATCTTGCACATCGTCACTTTGAGGGTGTCTCAGTATTTGCTTCCCAACGGTTTCATACTTACCACACTTGAAAGTTGTTTTTGCTTAAAGGGAATTTGCGCCTTGCCTTCTCGTATGTCGGATATTTAAGTTATTTTTGACCAGAAAACTCGAGGCTGAAGACTAAGAAGTGCATTCAAGTCCTTAGTTTATTTGTATTTTATGAGTTTATAAAATAAAACATGCAAGATGTTTTGCTTAAAATGCATGTTGTCACGAACATGCCAATGAAATATTCGTAATGCTAAAAAACGTTAGAACGTTATGCGCCCAAGCACACTGTTTGGGTAAGGTTCAGCTTCTTTGGAAGACAAATAGGATCACAATAAAACATCGACCTCAAAAGAAAAACAAACACCGATAACGGTTTGAGAAGGCAACCAAAACCACGAAACGGACACAGTGGTGGTTATATGGTTGCCGTAACGAAGAAAACCGTAGATAACGCGAAGTACCACTCGCATATAAGCTCTTACCTCTGCTGCCGGTATTGTTCCGCACGTACCTTGTCTTGGATTGAATGAAGAGCTTAGCGTCAAAGACCCCTTTCGAGAGAGCCTACAACGGTTTCACAACTAGGCCAGCTTTCCTACCTTCTCACCGAGCTCTTTTAATCTATGCACATGTCCAGCGCTTCCTGATGAGAGGCAACCAACAAAATACTTACATTCATATATACGCCGTCACCGACAACCTTCTTCAGCCCCGACCTCGGTGTCCGCGTTATCGCAAAATGCCGCGTTGACCCTCCGAATCTTCCAAATCTTTGTTCCGGTAACCAAATGATACCGAAAGGCCGTCTCTTAAGTGGGGTCAGATAATGCAAACTGAATGCGCAAGCTAGATGCCGAAACATTTCGAGTGTTTTGTAACGGCGCTCACAATAGGTTCCTACACCACACGGTTATACACTCTAAGAAAGTCTTGCGCGTCTATTTACCCGCAAAACACTCGAAGAGCCAATCTCTGCGATTTACGAAATCAGCTCAGCGAATGATGAGGCGGAACATCTGTTTAGAACTCAGTATTAAGTCTGTGCTGTGGGATTAGGCAAAATCAAAGACTCACGCTTGCATCGCGTGATGCCACAGCGCAGACTTAATTTCGAAGTCTAAACAGATGTTCCGCCTCATCATTCGCTGAGCAGATCTCATAGATCGCAGAGATTGGCTCTTCGAGTGTTGCGGGTAAGTAGACCCGCAGACATTTCTTAGAGTGTACGAGGTCAAAATAAATATTTCAGAAAGCTCGCGCCTATAGAGGCGAAGTTTCTGCTGCGAGCCGCTTGTTGGAACCATAGAGTGATTATATTGTACGCTAGACATTCAACAGACGCTAATGTCTAAGCGACTTCCGGGATGCAAATTGAAGCAGATTGCAGTCTAATCTTGCGGTGCAACTGTGCATTTCTATGGGAAAGAAAGATAACATGGATCACTCTTGTTATTTGGGTCGTGCCGAATAGTGTGTACAGCCATTTACACCTGTAATTGCGTTACCGCATTCTTCCTCATCAGTGAACTATATTAAACTTCGCTATTTCAGGCCAAAACCTGCGTTCCACAGAAGATATGTAAACACGAGTGACGACGAATCTGCGCAAAATAACATTAGGAATGAATGTAGAGTGTGTTCAAGGTTCGCCAGCATTCCGGTGACGCTTATATAATACTAATATGCCAGCCCTGTCACATATACAAAAATGACCCCGTCGTGCATCTTTATGAGAGGTTCGAAACAATAAAAACGGAAAGTATAAAGTACGTGGGCTATGAAAGGTGTCTCTTTTTATTATTTTCTATGCCGGGCAGCTTTTGCCGGGCACCTGTTTTCTGGTTTCTTCCTATTTTCAAAGATTACGAGCGCGTGGGAGATGTTTTGAATGCAGAACGAGCATCTTCGCATACATGCACAGCCGAGAGAATAAAGCCATGCCTATTTATTGCAAATCGGACTATATTAACTTGACCTTCACTTCATTTTGATTTACTTCATACACAAGGCGTTAATAATTCAGTGTTACCCCGTATTTCTTGCCGTCTCTCTTGGTTTTGCACATGCCCTTCGTTCGTTAGCTTGGTACGTAGTTTCCCCACGTAGGAAAGCGTCCGACGCCGTGTTCGTGCGAATAGCGCCCGACACTGCACATAAATGCATGTAGGAAGCTGTGTTAGCACTGGGTTCAATGACATAAATTCGACAAAACAAAAAACACTGTAACCGACATATATTTTTATTTAGGTAATTAAGAAATGTTTCGAACAATTCACTACATTATAATTATTCGTAATAATTGCTCGCATAATCAAGCGCAGAGCAAAACATACACCCGCTTTTCTTCGTAGAAATGCATTAACGGAAGTCTATTTTTGACTGGTTGCTGCTGTCTGCTTAAATTTGCAACAGCACACTAGCGCCAGCTAAACCACTAGCGTACATTATAATAACTCTATGATTGGAACATATAAGAAGGTTAACATTGTTTCCAAACATACAACCAGTCGATTGAAGCGCCACCTTTTCTGCACACTGGGGAGCGTCTCTGCAACAACACTTCAGAAAACAGCCGCGCTGTGGAATAAAGATGGTGCTTCAATGAACTGGTGACGGACATTTGAAGGAAGGTGAGGATCAGCTCCTCTATCCAAACATCTACCAGAGTTTACCAGCACCGAAGTGTTTTTGAAGGCGTAATCCCAGGAACCTTCAGAAACGCATGTGTTTACGCTTCCTTCTTTGTGATTTTTTCTTCAGCGTTCTTATCGGTTAATGCCGTAACCTCAATGGCGTCGGATCGAAGCACGTGACAGCCTACAGTCGGAGTGCACTCCTGTTGTGGGGAAGAGCTGTCACGTACGATCGCACCGTTGCTCTGATGGCCACACGTGGACTGTAACATTCGACATTCGCCGTTTACAAATACACAATCGGGCGTGAACTCGTACTCGTGTGTACGTCCCTTTTGGAAATAGACAAAAGCAGGCGCCACGTGCACAAACACAAGTCCGAAACTCGCTATCGGAATTGTCTCCCTAATCATCCCCAAAAAGATAACATTTAAGAAAAACGTATCCTTTATTCTTTATTTTATTTATGGTGGTCCTGTAGCGACATCGGGCATTATCGCAGGGTGCGAATAAATAGGAGAAAAGAAACTAAGCATTTGCGGCACAAAGAATTTCACAAGACAAGGCATTCCAGTCCTATGAAGTTTACAAAAAAAAACGAATTTTCGCCCAATTCCGTCCTTGCGCGAAGGTCCCGCATTTTATGCATGTGATCAATTCTTTCGGATATGTAATTTGGAGGTAATAGATAGGATTAACTCTTAATGCCTGTTATATTATTATGGATACTGTATAAAAACTTTAGGCGCAACGTTTTTCGTTGTTGTGCCAATGGATACCATCCTAACTCTTTAATCATGTTAGGTGACACTCTCAAAACGGTCGTACCGCGTCAGGACGAATCGAGCTGCACGTTTCTGAATTTGCTCTAGTGCCACAACATTGTTTTGCTGCGAAGGGTCCCAGAGGATGCAGGCGCACTCCAAAACTGGTCGTACATAGTTAAGGTTTTAGTGGATTTTCTTAAATTTCGGTTCAAGAATCCAAGTGCTCGGCCGGCCCTGCTTACAACATCGTCAATGTGAGCGTTCCAGTTGCCGTCAGCTGATAGTGTGAAACCTAAATATTTAACTGCTTGGTTCTTCGGTACAAATTTCTCATTCAACTTACAAGTTTCAATTTTCGTCTTGATTTTGAGGGTAAAACTAACATGTGCACATGTTTTGACATTGAGCTCCATCTTCCACTTTTTGCACCATATTGTTCTATTCGATTCAGGTCAAGCTGCAAGCGTGTGGGACTCTCATCATCTGTTATGCATGTGTAAACGACACAATTATCTGCAAACAATAGTACTTTCGAATTCAGACCATCATTAATATTATCAGCAAATTTGAAAAATATCAACGGTCCCAAAACAGAACCTTGCGGAACGCCAGATGTAATTTTAATAAAATTAAGTTTCACCATTAAATATAGCACATTGACGACGTGATGATAGATATGCTTTTACCAACTTCAGTATGGCAGTGTCTAGGTTTAGGAGCTCTAATTTGCCTAATAACAGTAAATCTGATACTGTGTCAAATGTTTTTTTTTTGGTTTTTATATATATATAATCTGAGAACACACAGTCAATCTGCCTGCCTCCGTCAACATTCGTAACCAAATCGTGATATAGCTCGGACAGTTGCGTAGTGCATAAATTTCCCTTTCGAAACCGTATTGTGCCTCAAAGAAAAAAAATATAAAAGTTAATCGGATTTATGATGTTAGAGTATAAAACATGCTCCAGTAATTTACGACATATAGACGTTAGTGAAATCGGCCTGTAATTCGTAATTTCCCTTTTGGGATTTTTCTTGTGCACAGGCACCACGTGTGCCACATTCCAGTCGTCTGGTAAAGAAGTATCATTTAACGACTCATTATATATTAAAAGTGTATGGAGCAGTTGCGTCTGCACAATGTTTTAATATTCTCGGTGAGATCGCATCTGGGCCTAATGCTTTTTTTTTTTTCGTCAAGATTTTTTAGAAGTCGCAATGAAACTCTTACACCAACTTCAATAGGTTGTATTACGCTGATCGAGTTGGAACATCTATCTTAGGTTACATTATCAGTAGGTAAAACAAACTGACTGAAAATATTTATTGAAGGCTTCTGCATTTCGCTGATTATCGGTCATTGTTCCGTTATTAACCACGACATCTGCTATACATAGCTGATCATTGCCGCAGCGCCTCATATATTTACAAAACTGTTTATTATTAGTTTTTATCCCGTCCTCCAGCCGTTGTAAAGTAATCTTATTTTGCTTGCCGTGCGGTAATCTTATACATAACGTGAGTTGTTTTAGCTCACCTATCTAGGATTTGTGTTGAGCTTAAACCGGCGTACTCACGCTTGCGCTACGTAATCACACGGAGCAGGCTACCCGAGATCCCTGGTTTCTCTCTCTTCTTTAGCTTCGATGGGTCTGTGCTAGGAACGTATTTTTCTGTTAAACTGAGAATTAAATAAAACACATGAATCATGCACACACATTTCCTCTGCAAGACATTCAAACGAGATGAAATGATTATGTATCTTGGAACTCATCCCTTCATAATCTCCCTTTTCGTAAACCAGCACCTTTCTATTTGTACTTTTTTTTGCGGGGAACCCGAAAGCCAAGGGTCGAAACAACAGCACCGTGATCACTAATACCAGGTATGATATAACAACATTTGGGTGATTACAAAATAACAAGTCAAGTATGTTGGAGTTTCGTGTAGGTTCAAGGATATATTGCGTAAGAGCTAAGCTGTCCACCATGCCCTTAAGATCAAGGTTCAGGCGACTCATGGTTCTAGATGTACAGTGTTCGTCGCTCCATGCCATATCTGGTAAATTAAAATCGCCACCAATCACGACACAATCATTGGAAATGTTAGATACTAGGTCGTAAAGCACCTAAATAGTAGCAAGTTTAGCGCACGCCAGCGCTAAATTTATCTTGTGCGTTAGCGAACACTACGCAAGAGAGTTTTGGAACAGCGTTTCTCCCATGAGACGCAAGAACCCAAGCATCTCGCGCTTGCAACGCCACCAAGATACAGTGATATTTCTAATTTCACACACAAAGTGCCGTAACTTGAAGGGAAAAAAAAATATTTTTTTGCCCAGTGTAACATTTTAGATTTGTTTAAATATGAGAATGCGACGCGAGCGGTCGACCGGTCGTGTCCGCTTGCGTCGCCTGGGAAAGGTCTCGTGTATGCTGAGCTTCGCTCGTGTACCCGACGTACGTTCGCCGAGAAATGTTCGCGCGTCGCCAGCAGAAAGTTGCCGGCGGTCGTTATCAACCTTGCCGGGTCTTCCAAACCATTGGTGACGTCGTCCCGTAGAAGTGCAATGTCGTTCTCTTTCGAAAATCAGCAGAGCGAGGATGCCGCTGACGTCGCGCTCACGACGACTGCCAAAGCGGCCACAGTCACGGTCCTAGGAGCCGCCATTTTATAACTGTGAGACGTAGGAACAATACAAAAACAGACAGAACAACGAAGTCTCTAACACAGCTTGAAATGTATCGAACAACCATCGCCTTATATACATGTGCCAGACCTCTTTCACAATTTAAACGACCTCCTCGCCCACTACACAGTGTACTCTAACTTTCAATCTATACCGACAACCGCACACAAGAGCATACACGACCGAAGCATAAACGAAAAAAAAAACACCCACACAAAAAGACAGAAAAACAAAAGTGAGAGGATTGCGAGCAAATTTCGCACCTGGCAAGGTCAGACTGTGAACCCGGCATCACGTACGGTTTTTTCATCGTTCCTACGTCTCAGGGTTACTATGGATGTCATTCACCAGCTCGCCTGCGTTTTTTAACTTTCTTCACTGTGCTCGTCTTGCTTTTGCCATCTTATCACGCATACCGAATCCTCCTAGAAGCAGGGTATTGAACCGAACCCGAACCGTGAACTGAAAACCGGAACAAACCGTTATTTTCGCTTGAACCGGAGTTGGACCGGAACGAAATACTTTTTTTTTTTTTTTTGCTCCGGAGCGGAACCGATATGTTTTCCATGCGGTTTTCGGTTCATACGCGAAGTCAGGTCGCGTGAAAAGTGCGTGGCGAAAGGCTCGCTCCACGCTGACCCAGGTCAGCGTGGAGCGAGCCTTTTCTGCACTGAAGTTAATTTTATCGTCTAAGAGGTGCCGTCTTTCCCCGGATATGCTTGACGACGTCCTGCTTCTTCGGTCAGCTGCCTGACATTGAACTGTGCTTTCGCGCACGTCCCGAGGTGCCCCAGCCCTAGCTCGTTCGTTCCAGACAGTAATGTGAGGCTTAGCTTTTTAGATGTAATACTTTTATAAAATATGCATAGTTTATCTTTTTCTGTCGTCAATTGTTTTTGTAGAATATCAGTACAAACCGGTTCGAGCCAATTTGAACCTTTATTTTTTCACTCCGGAGTTGAACCGGAGCTGAACCGTTTTCCCTGAAGCGGAACGAAAACCGGAACAACAAACATTTCGGTTCGACACCCTGCCTAGAAGGAACGAAACGATTCTTTGCACGTCAATGCGCTTGAATGCGCAGTGACGACGACGCTGTTCTTTGCGTACGCAGCGTACGCAAAGCTTTTGCGCACGCTATTCTAAAACTCCCCAGCGCACGCTAAAACAGTGCACGCAAAGAGCAAAACGCGGTTAGCGTTCGGCGCAAGCTCAGTGGCGATGATGCTATTCTTTGCGTACATAAAGGTGGTGGCGCTCATCAGAGATCCGCGGGCACTTTCCGAAACTCTCTTCTATTTCTTGTGGTCGTGCTTTGTTTCTTGCTTTGTTCGTTGTATTTGACACAAAAAACACGTATATTTATGTCTTGGTTTGTTTCCACTCCTGACGTACCTTTCATCCCCCCCCCCCCCCCCCGGCTCCAGTGCTTTTCTTCCTTTCGTTTCTTTCGCAAAATGCAAAGTAAAAATAGGAATGGTTCGTCTTGCGACACATGCGTGGCGCTGCCTACAAAATGCTTTCCAGTGGTTGAGTTTCTTTAATTCCAAAGACAGGCGGCAACAAGCAGTTGTTACACAACTACCGACCATTCACTGTCACGCCGGTTGCCTACAGGGTGTTCGCGACCATAATAAATGGCCGTATAGCACATTGAGTCGAGAAGACCGGCATACCGATGGAGTTGCAGAACGGTTTTAGACGTGGGCGACGCTTGGAAGATAATTTCTTTACGTTGACGCAATGTATCTAGATTGCACGGACGGAGAAGCGACCACTGACTACTTGCTTCCTTGATATAGCAAAAGCATATGATTGCATTCCTCATACCATTGTTAGAGGTGGGGTTTAAGCCATTCGTCCAGAGGCCTCCTGGCCTTTGACGACGTCCATTCTCCGAAGTGAAGAACCCAGGGGTTCAGTGGAGGTGGGAGAATTGGTAACGTAACGAACGGTTTAATTACATGGTTGCGATAGAGTTGTCCAAATCAGAGAGAAAATTGAAGCAGCCTCACGCTCCGCCTTATATAGGGTCTGTTTCTTCCTCACTCCCCGCCAGGGCAGCAGGTGCGACGTAGCAAACCGCCGCCAAGTGCGTTGCAGCAAAGTCTGCCGCCATGTGCGACGCAGCCAAGGTCCTCCGCAGTTGTGGGAACCATGGGGTTCCCTCTATCCCTATCTAGGCCTAGCTTCAAGCAGTCCGTGGGAGTCGTCGTCACCAATGGCGTCGGCCTCCCGGATACAAGGAACCACGAGGCCGAATTCCCCGAAGGGGCCGGCTCTCCCTTGCCCTTTTTGGGTGAATGCGCCTTCGGCACACCCTTGGGAGTGATTATGGACGCGTCCCGTTTTGGAGTGACCTTCTACCGGCCTCCCCGGGCGCGTCTATTTCCCGCAGGCTACATAAGCCGGCCATACCCTGTGGCCGGGGCTCTTGGTGAGGGGGGGGGGCTTCGCTCGACGGAGCACTCATTGTTGTTTTACTGCTCCCCCTTTTCCGTGATCCTGCCAGTTACGGCAGCGCGGACCTTCTCCTGGTGATCCTGTCAATTAAGGCAGCGCCAACCTCATTTCTCTTTTGTTCCGCCTTCGGGCGCAAAGCGTGTGGCGTAAGGCCAATAAACACGTTTCTACGGTATCCCTGTGTTTGGTGTGTTCTCCCGTCCACCGGAGCCTAACGGCAGTCACCGGACGGACCCGGCCGTAGCCGCCATAGCAGCGGCACTACGGAGTGGGTGTTGCCTCACAGCGATCAGCAAGGTAAGTCGAAACCCACTTTATTGCAACCGACGAGTCACGGAGTGGGTATTTGCCTCACTGAGGACTTTGGGGTAAACTAGAATCCCACATCTGGCGCCCCAACGTGCGGCCTGTCCGGCGACTGCA
The DNA here is from genome assembly GCA_013358835.2 of Ixodes persulcatus. Taxonomy (NCBI): domain Eukaryota; kingdom Metazoa; phylum Arthropoda; class Arachnida; order Ixodida; family Ixodidae; genus Ixodes; species Ixodes persulcatus. The sequence continues at coordinate 46,197 of JABSTQ010011363.1, forward strand.
AACAAAGCAGTACGTTCGCAATGACAGCGAACCAGGCCAATTTCCGGCCTCGGACTTCGTGGACGGAGGGAGAGGCGAACGCCCGAAACCCGATGCCACTCGACGGCTTAGTGGCCACGTCAGCCACGCACGGACACAATGCAGTGTCTTTTGAGCCGAGCTCGCTTCTACGCGGAGGCGACCCAACATGCCCGGAATGCGCCCGAGGCATCCCCCTTCGCGACACGCCAGCCCACTCTGCTGAGCGAAACGCACCTGCGCTTGTCGAGGTCAACCCCGCGCGCGCACAAAGCGCGGCGACGCAACAACAGGCAAATACAGCCTCGTACTGCGATGACCTTCTGACCCCAGACTGGCCTGCAGCTTCCTCACAAACGGAAAACACTGCCGCCGTCTGCGAGCAATGGTCCAGCTCAGCTGCTTTATGCGCAACGGGACACACGGCGGCTCATGGCGGCACACACCCAGTGTACAGCTCGCCAGCCGAAAGCGTATCTCATCAAAGAGAAAATGAGCTGAACTCGTACCAGCCACTGCTAGATAACGCAGCACGAGTTATCGAGAGCTTGACGGGAGCGTTGCAAACAGCGACGAGGCCCCCGCAGCCCACACGGCCACCGGTCAGAATCCCTATCCCGACATACCGAGGATACGGAGACCGAATGAGCGCCACGGACTTCTTCGAGGACCTGAAAAGCTATCAACAGGCCATGGGAATGTCAGACAACGAGATACTGGAACGCATCCTACCAATCTCGTTGCTGGACCAAGCAGCACGATGGCTCCGTCTAACCGGAAACCAGCTGCTGACAATCGAGCAGTTCCGAAAGGCTTTTCGCCAGGAATTCCTCCCCGCCGACTACGAGCGCAGGATGAGGAGAGAGCTCGAGCAACGGACCCAACACCCAGACGAGTCACTGTTGGAGTTCGTGAGGGCGATGCAAGAACTCTTCGAGCTGGCAGAACCCTCCGCGCCACACGCAGAGCGGGTAGAGCGCGTCATTCGACAGGCGCACCCGACTTTTGCGGCGTATCTCCGAGGCAGTCGCTTCAGCGACTTGAACGAACTAGCCTCGGAAGCTCGGCGGATCCAAGGAGACATTCTAGCCGCCCGAGCGTACCGACCTCCGCCACCTGCGTCATCGGCACTTGAGCCGCGCTGCGCATGGAATGGGGAGACGGCGCCCCGAAACAGAAGGCACGAAGCCGCCCACTACGCCGACGGACCGGGTCGAAACACGTACGACATCTCAGATCGTGCGCTCGACCCATACTCCTACGAGTGGCGAACAGCAGAACCCGTGCCGCAGTGGCAAAGGCGAGATCGGAACACTGAGTTACCGACGCCACGGGAGGAAACGCGGCCAAAGCGTCCATTCACACAGGACGAAAGGCGCGGCGCGCATCCAAACGCGCGACAGGACTCAAGAAGGGTCCCGCAACAACGTTGCTTCCGCTGTAACAGCGCCAACCACCTGGTTCGAAAATGCCCAGAACGGCAGAACCCCGGTTCCCAGCAGTCGGGAAACGAGCAAAGCCGCCGATAACCAACCCGGTGGCTCCAAACGGCACGGAGCAAGATACTCTTTTGCCGTCAGCGTACAGAATAGGCTTTCCGACAGGCACGCCAACGCCATTCATAGCGTTGACGATTGTTGGTCGGACTTTCAAGGCGCTGCTCGACACGGGCGCAAGCGCATCGCTTTTCGGCGACGAAGTGTTGACCCACCTACGGCAAACCTCTGTCCGAATGAGGGAGGGAAACACGACCTTTTGACTCGCGTGCGGCACCGCACATTCAAGCGGTACCGTCCGGTTGGTTGCGAGATGGGAGAATCGAGTAAGACGGCAACGCTTCGTTCACCTCCCCAGTCTTTCCGTTCCGATCATCCTGGGCAGAGATTTTCTCGCCAAAACAGGGATCGTGATCGACGTGAGTAGCGGTGGCTACCGAGAGGGCACTTTCGCTCCTCTGAAACCTTTCTGCGAACCCCCAACCCCAGAAAAACCGCTGGTTAATGGGGCAGGCAGCAGCAGCCGAAACGAGGCAACAGCCTCCCAAGGTCAACCTTTTCCGACGCGGTTGCAAGCGAGCGCCATAGCGTCGGAGATAACGCACCCCCTGCTGACTGAGTCATGCAGCGTGTCAGGGCAAGAAAAAGCCCGTTTGTCGGCATTGTTACGACACTATGACAAAATGTTCACAGATCGACCCGGGTGCACCAATGTAGTGCGACACCGGATCAACACGGGCGATGCGCTCCCTCGGAGGCAAAACGCAGGACCCGTTAGTTTGGCTAAACGAAAAGCCATCGACGTTGCACTGGACGAAATGATCGACACCGGAGTTGTCCGGCGGTCAAACAGTCCCTGGGGATTCCCCGTCGTGTTGGTCCCAAAAAAGGACGGCACTTCACGGCTGTGCATCGACTATCGCCGTCTAAATGACGTCACGCGGAAAGACGCATATCCGCTACCGAGCATTAGACAGTTTTAGTATAGCGTTGCTGGCTCTTACGTACGCAATACGCAATAGTATAGCGTACGCTAAAAATGACCTGCTCGGACCGAATGTAGTTGTGCGTTACGTTTTCGAGTGAACACCGCGCATGAGCTTGGTTAAATTTGCTAGAGCCGTAGAATTCCGCGTGCTTATAGCGCAACCATGCTCCTGGAAAGAAATATTTAAAATGAAAACGTGTCCAATCATTTTATTTCAAATTAAACCAAGCCGCAGCTGCGTCAAGCGCGCTTTTCTGCGGGGTACAGAGGCTACGAGTGCGAGTGCGTAGCCAAATTCGATCACGGAGCCTCCGTCAGTCGTCCCGTGGAAAAGGCAGCTTTTATCAATGCTATCGCGGAATAAAATTCATGACCTACGGATGTCCAGTGCATAGCGGCGAGAACTTCGGCGATTTCTTTTAGAGTCGTTTGTCCGTCGGCGATGAACTGTGCGAATAGGCTTAGCGTTGAGCAGATCGCAGCGTTGACGCACATTCCGAGCGGCGAACATTTTCACTGTGCACTCCTTCAGCTGCACGGCGATCTGATTCGACCGCGGTAGGTCCCAGAAAGAATTGCCGAGCTGAACAACACGCAATTTCACGTAACACAGAACTTCGAAAACACCACGTCGCCCTTGCTGCGCCCGTCGAGGTAACCGCCATCTTGAAACTGGCGCTCTCGTTGGGTCCGAGATCTCTCGAGAGCGTCCCGCAAAGCCCGCTAGCCCGCCACGCAAAATTCCCAGCGTTGCGTGCGTTCGCAATACGGAACCACATGGTTGAGATAACCCCGAGACTGCGGGTAAACGACACGACACTAAAAAGTCTCTACTAAGGAACCACGAGGCCGAATTCCCCGAAGGGGCCGGCTCTCCCTTGCCCTTTTTGGGTGAATGCGCCTTCGGCACACCCTTGGGAGTGATTATGGACGCGTCCCGTTTTGGAGTGACCTTCTACCAGCCTCCCCGGGCGCATCTATTTCCCGCAGGCTACATAAGCCGGCCATACCGTGTGGCCGGGGCTCTTGGTTAGGGGGGGCTACGCTCGACGGAGCACTCATCATTGTTTTCGGCTCCCCCTTTTCCGTGATCCTGCCAGTTACGGCAGCGCGGACCTTGTCCTGGTGATCCTTTCAATTAAGGCAGCGCCAACCTCATTTCTCTTTTGTTCCGCCTTCGGGCGCAAAGCGTGTGGCCTAAGGCCAATAAACACGTTTCTACGGTATCCCTGTGTTTGGTGTGTTCTCCCGTCCACCGGAGCCTAACGGCAGTCACCAGACGGACCCGGCCGTAGCCGCCATAGCAGCGGCACTACGGAGTGGGTGTTGCCTCACAGCGATCAGCAAGGTAAGTCGAAACCCACTTTATGGCAACCGACGAGTTACGGAGTGGGCATTTGCCTCACTGAGGACTTTGGGGTAAACTAAAATCCCACACAGTTCGGTCATGCCGCTCTCCCTTTCCTGAGCGCACGAACCCACACGCACACCTGTCTCCGCAGGCCCAGACACGCAGGCGACGGTCCCGGACTCGTCGGGACTCGTTTCGCGCAGGCCCCGACCAGCGGGCGACGGTCCCGGACAGATCGTGACTCGTTTCCGCACCATTGAAACTCGGAAGAAGGTCGCCGAAGGTTCCATTCTTAACACCATGCTTTTAAAGAGACTAAAACAGCTATGCCTGAAACCTGGGTGACGTTAATCCAGTGGCTTTACGATAACAATGTTGTAACGGCATCTTTCAACGGTTTGAAATTGGACGAAGTTACAGTTGAAAAAGGATTACGACAGGGCTTTCCATTGTCGCCGATACTGTGTATGTTGTATGCCTCTAGCACGGAAAGAGCGCTTGAGAAAACGGCCATCGGTTTTTCTTTGACGCATCACCAACACGGGGAGGTGATTACATGGTGGATATATACCTGGACTTGCGTACGCTGATGACCTTGTCTTGATGGCCGACAGTGTGGTGGACATGAGGAAACTGCTGGCCAGATGTGAGACCGAGGCGGATCAACTCCAATTACGCTTCAATGCTGGCGAAGTCAGCGACAGTTATTTTTTTCCGCAAGGAGGAAAGCATTGAACCATTCATCCTACAGGGTGCTGGCGATCTCTGTTTGCACAAGATACAGGTACCTTGGTGTGACTCTATCAGCTACGGAAACCTACCTCGCTGAGTATCACCAAAACCTCAAGACGTACTCAGTGCGGAAGCGAAACATACTGCGAAGACGGTGCCTCTGTAGCTGCGACCAATACGTCATTACCAGGGAACTTTGGAAGGTCGTCGCAGTACCGGGACTGACGTTTGGAAACTCTGTCATTGGCATACCCAGCGAACTTCGTGAATATCTTGAACGACGCCAAAGAGATGTCGGACGTCAAGCGCTGGGGTGCCATGGACAAGTAGCCAACGAGCTTGTTGAAGGTGACGTCGGATGGTCATCTTTCGAGGCACGAGAGGCCAGCAGCAAGCTAGAGTACTACGCGCGACTCCGGCATATGCACGAAGACCGCTGGACATGGCGACTTTTCATCTACATTCACCTCAAGAACATCCATTCGACGTGGAGGAACCGTGTCACCCGCCTTGGCACAAAGTTTGGAGCCATGCATGAGTGATGAGCCCCAAGCTGAAGAAGATTGGGTGCGTAAAGTGCGAATGCAGATAAAGGCTGTCGAAAGAGAGCGTTGGACATTGGGAATGCAACAGCATACTAGCATGCATTTGTATGCATCTTTCAAGACCGAGATCGCTCCAATAACGTTCTGCAGGAACACGCTGGGAAGTTTGTTTTTCTTTTTTCTTCCTTTTTTTTTGGTTTGTCCAACTTAGACTCTCGTTTCAAAGAGATTGCGCCTACTCATCGAGGCCCGCGGTGGTGCCCTGCGCAACAGACAGAACCGTCGAAAGTTTGACAGTAGCGTGACGGACATGACATGCAGTGCCTGTGGAGAGGACGAAGAGACCACTGAGCATTTGCTGCTCACGTGCCCGAGGCTCCTGCCAGCGCCCATCGGGGACTCCCGCATCGAGCAGGTACTCGACTTCACGAATGAACATTCATGACCACGTGGCTTCTCTAGGCGAGGACTGGAGGCGTGGTGGAAAGTGCGACGGTGATTTGCGCACCGAGAATGTCAGCGCGTACCGATTGAACCAGCGTGATCGTGTAGCTCTTACCCTCCGCCTACCAGGGGTCACCGACGACAGATGGTGGGTCCTGACGACCTAACCCCCCCCCCCCTCTCCCTTCTTTTTTCTTTCTTTTTTTTCTTTTTTGGTGTGTCCAACTTAGACTCTCGGTTCAAAGAGATTGCGCCGCAGAATACAATACAATTTCCTTCTCCCATACCACTCCTACTCGCTGTTATATTGCAACCTTGCTGTCTATTGTACTGGCGCCGATTTTGCAGGCTTTCCCACTGTATAGGAGGCTATAGCGAAAGAGCTTTATAGCCTACTGGAGCGGAAGGCAAAATCATCGTGATGGAAGCACAGACACCGTAAGGCTTTCACGAAATTAAAGCAACTAGGAGTGCGGTACACAGTGCTGGCACACTATGATGAAAGGACCCATTACTGTTGTCATGCGATGCTTCACCATATGGTGTGGGTGCAGTGCTGGCACGGTTGAATTCAGACGGCCGAGACCCTCCGATTGCCTTTGCTTCCAGGACGCTAAGAACCTCCGAGCAAAACTATTCTCAGCTTGACCGAGTAGGCCTGGCCATTGTGTTTGGGGTCAACCATTTTCATCAGTACGTCGCAGGACTGAGCGTGATCATCTACACAGACCACCAGCCTCTGCTAGGCATCCTCGGAGATGAGAAGCCTGTTCCACAAGTCCTGTCACCGAGGATGACCCGGTGGTGTGTCAGACTGGCAGCTTACCGACCAGTAAAACGCCATCAGAATGCGGATGCCCTTAGCCGGCTTCCGCTGTCAACAATTGATAATGAGCCGGAGGCTCCAGGAGATATCCTGATGTTTGCGGCTTTGTCCCGTCCACCCCTGCCCGCCGAACAAGTGGCGAGAGAGACCGCAGGCGACGGCGTCCTTGCGGATGTATACCGAGCCATCCTATAGGCTCCCTCGACCAATTACAAACACCGGAGTACTCGCCGTACAGAACCAAAGAGGCAGAGCTGTCGAACCACAGGGGATGTGTAAGTTGGGGAGCAAGAATCGTGATTCCTACACAACTGAGAAAAGACGCGATGGCTCTGATGCACTCTGGACAACGCAACATTGTGGCAATGAAAGCCCGCGCTCGGAGCTTTGTTTAGTGGCCCGGAATAGACACAGATATCGAGACAACCATTGCAGAATGCAGCACCTGTCAGATGTACCGAAAGTGTTCGCCCAAAGAACCTATCCCTGCCTTGACTAGGCCATCAGAGCCATGGGACACCCTTAACCTGGACTTTACAGGTCCCGTCAATGGTCAGGTCTGCCTGGTTGTGGCGGACGCTTTTACCAAATGGCTGGAAGTGCGGGTAGCCCGCAACATGACCTCGACCGAAGTCATTAGGGAACTACGGCCATTTGTGCGACATACGGCCTGCCAAAGGAAGTTGTGTCGGACAATGGCGCAGCGCTGGTGTCCGAGGAAATTAGAACATTTTACCGGAACAACAGCATCCTGGCGGTGACAAGTGCACCGTACCATCCTGCCACTAATGGCCAGGCGTAACGCATGGTACAGGAGCTAAAAGTAGCTCTCGCCAAGGAAGGGAAGAAAGGACTAAGGTGTGGGCTGGCAAGGTTTTTATTTAAACAACATACCACCATTCACGTCGCCACGGGCGAAACGCCAGCTTGGCTGATGTATGGAAGAGAGCTTCTATCGGCTTTGGAGAGACTAAAATGTGCTGTTTTTGAAAAACCTGTAAGGATGGCAGATTCCTCTACCCTCTCCGAAGAACCTGAAATAATGGCCGGTTCCACGGACCCGCATGAACTGAGCGTGGAACAGGCAGTTTGGACGAAGAAGTTTCCAAGCAGTCAAAGTTGGACTACTGGAGTGGTCGAACGTCGGATGCGCCTACGCTCATGCATGGTCCGCATTGATCAAGGGTTGGTGCGCCGACATGGCAACCATACACGAAAGCGATGGACAAACACCGAGGTGGAAAAAAAAAACGAACATCGTTTTTTTTTTTTTTTGCCTGGGACATCGAGATGAACAGCTCGGCTCCAACGCAGCCACCATCGCACAGCTCTGACAGTCAGGCCCAACCAGCCAGATCACATCCGGGAGCTGACGACAAGCCAACGACTTTGCCTTAGAAACCTGTGTCACCGACTTCGATGGCTGGCATTCATCCGGCTCTGGGTACCCACCGGGCCACCAGAAGCCGACGACCTCCTACAACGCTACGGGTGCAACAACTAGTTGGTGGAGGTGTTATGTAGGCACACTGGCGCTTATCAGCTCGTGGCCGCTCGAGGAGCGTGGACACTGTGCGCTCGGGGCGCGGGGTGCGCGTCAGTGTTGTACACGTTCCTCAAAAGAAAGGAACGAAAGCTCGTTCCTCGTTCCTTCTGATTTTTGGAACGCGTTCCCGTTACAAGTTCCAAATGTGAAAAAGGAATTCGTTCCCGTTACAGTTTAAAATATAGAACGTATCGTTACATATACGTTACATTTGAATTTTGCTGATTACCATATTTAGTTAGATCAAGCAAAGTTTTTTTTTTATCTATCCCATCAAATGGCAAAATAAGAATTTGAATGCCGTGATGGCAGGGCACCAGGAGAAGAAAACAAGCGGAAGCAGAGTTTCATTTGTTGATATATTCACCTTTGAAAATATCAGCTTTTAACCATATTCATGTTTGTGGTGGGCGATCCAGACGAGCCAAATGTACTATTACCCCACATATCAGGAGCGTTTTACAACAGCCTCACGCGTTTACTTGCTTCTCGATGTTGCTGTCCGCAAGACGAACAAGTGAAGAAGAGTGTCGGGTTTTCTGAAGGTCAGTTTTGAAAACTACAAGTCTTTCTTCGTGAAGGTTGGATTCGTTGTTCAGTTTGAAGGTGGGGGAGAATGAAAGAGGATATAAAGGTCATTTTTGTGTATCTTTTAAGTGACTAATGTTCGAGGTACAAGGGTGCGTTCGATGTCTGGTAACCTATTCTTTTGTTGTAACTGTAGGTCTCTTTGTGGAAGTTCAGTGATGGCAGTAGTCGGCCTTAGATTTCTGGTTGTAAGAGGATTCGTTAAAGCAAAGAAAGTAGCTGAGTTTGAAACGTCCCTCTTTTTGTGTCTTTTCCTTCGACTAAAAGATTTGCTTTTTATAGCGCAGTCTCGGGCACTGAAAAAAGAATCGATGTCCACTAGCTCTCCTGCACCCTACTGTTATCAAGCGAGGACAACACAAAATAAACCCTAAGCTAAGTAACCAAAAAGTTAACGAGATCCTGCTCTTTGTAAAGATATTGCTTTTATACATTTAGAATTTCCATCTTAAAAATAAAATAAAAATTACCCCACTAGAAGAAAAAATAGGAACGCCGTTCCTTTTTCTGTTCGAGTAAAAATGGAACGAGTTCCCGTTCCAGTTCTACCGATGACAAATAGAACGGCGGCGTTCCTTCGTTCCTGCTAAAAGAAACGCGTTCCACGAACGCCGTTCTTAAAACGCCGTTCCGTACAACACTGGTGCGCGGGCAGACAAAAGCCGGGCTCTGAATTGATTAAACCGATTTGACCAGTGGTCTCCTGTTCACCGACGCGATGTAACAGATTTAACAAAAGGAGTGGTAAAAACGTCAATACAACCGAGAAGTTCCGCAGGTTTGTACTGCGAAACGGAATTACAGGCGGCCATCGCTGCCGCTAAAGCTCAATCAACTCAACAACGTTTATTAAACAACGCGCGCGACGTACTCGAACAAACGAAACCGAAAGAAGATGAGGCGGGAGGGCCACACGTTTCTCACGTTTGCCTGGAGAAGGAGAAAAACGTCTCGTTCCTCCCTTCTTCTCGTGTCCGCTTGGGGGCGCGTCAGTAGAGGGGAGGAAAACGCGCCGTTGCGACTTTTTACCTCCTTTTTTCCTTAGGGTGTACCTTCTCGGAAGTTTTTTCCCCTCTTGCACGGCACGATCTACCATGTCGTTTGAGCGACGATGGTAAGGGCTGGACTTCACGTGAGTGGTGCCCATCCAGTCTTGTACACGTTACTAAAAAAAGCAATCGATTACATTTGCAATTACTCTTGATTAAAAGTAATTAAATATATCACTGGACTACTTGAGAGAAAAAAGAAATTGATCATTACTTGAAAATGTAACCTTTATTTTACCGATTAATTTAGATTTTCAAAACGGCAGACTTTTTTTGCCGTTTTGTAAACCGGTCTTTCGAGCCAAGCCCCCTGCGGAGGCTTGGCTCGAAGATTTTTTGGGAGCAAACTTGGGAAAATTTAAGGATGGATTAAAAAAGGGAGGGGAAAAGCTTTTTTATGCAAACTTGGGGGTGTATGATACGCCACGGGCACAAAATTCATACTCTGGGAGCTCGACCTAGATTATAATGACTAAACGAACCAAACAAAATCTAGCTCCGTTGCTCGAAAGAACGTACGCCCTCCCTTGTGCATGATGCTACCACACACTTCCCACAGAAAACAGTCGAAACTTGACTTCAAAAATAGGTGCCATCTTGTTAAATGTCAACCGCTTATCTTACCTGTGACAAAGAGATTGGGTTTTTGTTACACCTGTGCTTTGACATTATTTGGTCTTAGTTATCTTGGAAAGGGCACTATAGACCTTTTTTGTCTACTCTCGTCCCCAGCCACCACATAGGCGCATCCGGTATGGGCGACGAAAAAATACTAAAATGTTTCAACCTGTAACTAGAAAAAAAAATAAGGGGGAGGCAAAACGATAATGTGTGACGGTTACGCTTATATCCTAAGTGTCTTCTACTGGCGTGGCGACGGCAAAACAATGTTTTCGCCCATACTGGAAGTGACGACAATTCAAGATGGTGGCGCCCTTGAAGAAAGGGTCTATAGATTGTAAAGGCGCTTTGAGCCGGATTCAGATTTCTTTCTTCAAGACCGGGGGGGCTGTTTGAATAGTGAGTCAAGGCGTAGGGGTCACATTAAACATCAACCTTTGTGCTAAAATGCTTTTACCGAGAACTCACTCTTAACATGTCCCAGCCTGAGACCCAACAAACGACTTTATAAACTGAGTAGACAAGGAGCCTCACCTCTTTCGTACAGCTCGGTGACAATCGTTTTGTGAGCTCGAAATTTCGGTGAGAACCGAAATCTCGGTTCTCACCGAAATTTTGAGCTCACAAAGCAAGGCTGGACGGATAGGCGGGACGCTACAAAACCCCAAAACATCAGTCATATGGAGATATCTCTAACGGATCGATGTATTTTTGAAAAAGAAGTGCGCGGAACACGGCCGACGAGACAAGTCACGTCACGGTTCCCATTCCCTCTCCTCCTCGCTTCGTCCTGTCGAGCTGGTGAACCGAAGCGAGGAAGAGAGAAGCGAGGCCGCTTCCCCCCCCCCCCCCCCCCCCCCCCCTTCTCAAATTCTCCCGGAGGACAATGAAGTCAAAGACCTCGCTTGATCGCGCCCTTCTTTTCCAAAAGTACGGCCATCCGTTTGAGATATCAGTGTATGAGTGATGTTTTGGAGTTCGTAGCGTCCCGTACAACGCTTCTGCGGCATTATTTTGCGAAATCCAAATTTCGGTTCAGTATCCCTTAAAAGGCCCCTGAAAAAAAAAAAAAAGAAATTAAACAGTTTGTTTGGGACACTCGTGTCGAAAAATAATTTTTACGCGAACTCTAACATTTTTTTAGACCAATATTGACGGCGAGAGATTTATTTTAATTTCTGCGCGCGAAGTCCATGACGTCACTGGTCATTCTGGAATGACCATCTCGGTCGTGAAGGCGAAGCCGCTCCACCTCTCCTCCGCGTGCCCGAAATGTGGAAAGAGAAATCAAGTGGAAAGAAGGTGACTGCCGACTAAATCGCGTGTCGCGCCGTCAATATAGCTCTAAAAATTTTTCTTCGCGTAAAATTTATTTCTTGACACGCGTGTCTCAACTAGACTGTTTAAAAAACTTTTTTTCTTTTTACAGGGGCCCTTTCAAGTTGATAAAATGGGCATATCGCTACAGTTTTAGTTTAAACTCGGAAACCGAGAAAGAAAGAAAAAGGGTGGAAGTTGAATAACAAAAGAAAGAAGAAGTTATGGCTACAAGTAATTGTATTACTTCTAAAAGTAATCGAATTACTACCGTGATGACTAACTGATACAATACACTCAACTGATTAGAAAATTACTTCAAAAGTAATTGATAACAAGTCGTTTGATTGCTCTTAACGAGTGCCGTACAAGTGTGTGCCCATCTCATTCAGAGTGTCTTTGAACTGCTGGCTCTTGAGCGGCGGACCGTTATCGTCGCACAGGGTTTTGGGTAGACCGTGCACCGCAAACAGTTCTGCGCAGTGCGATATTACTCGATTTCCGTCAAGCGGACGAATGCTTTCGATTTGAGAGGAAAGAAATAAGAACGAGTAAAAATTAACCATTACTAAAGAAATATTCGTCATTGTGGTAGCATCATTGTGATAGGTGACGCTGCGGCGATCCACTAGTGATGACGTTTGTGGGGGAAGGACGAAGACCTCATCGTTTAGGTGCTATTAGTCAGTACAGCACGCGTTCGACCACTCCGCACACAGCAATGGCGGCTGCCGGCAAATACACCCTATGGTATCGTGTAGATATCTTGAAATACCTGGTAAAGGCCAAGGTTTCGTTGGTTGTGTCACAAGCGAACGGGTCCCGTGTCCGGTATAGTACGCTCTCGATTTGTGCGCCGTCAAAAGGTTAAAATGTAACTAACAGGTGTTCAAAAAACGAACCCGAAATTGCGCAAAAAAAAAAGAAAAGAAAAAAAAAACTAATTCCACGTTAGTGTTAGAAGCTAAGTTATTTCGTGTACCTATACATAGCACACGTGGTCTTGGTAAAAATTAAAAATATGTTCGGGGCCAATGTACCATTAAAACCGACGTAGTTCTTGCACAAAAAAAAAAAAAAAAAAAAAAACAGAAATGGCGTGGAACACTTTTTTATGTTCGAATGTTAGAGGAAATTAAAGTTCGTTTTCTTTCTTTTCCTTTTTTTTACATGTGTTTTAGTTATTAGACCAGATGTCATTTTCTTGCAATAGTCAAAGGTTGCTTTTCAGCCGGAAACATTTTATACCATCCGTTAAAACCAGACTTATAGTCGTTACTCGAGAAATTTAATGGATTGCAATCACAAGTTACCGAGCCTCAAATGTAATGAATTACCGTTGCAAATTATTTCGCTGAAAAGTAACGGATTACTTTACTCATTACGTTACAAATTCCTTTCACGTTACTTTTTCCGTACACTTATCAGGAAAACTATAGAAACAATTTAGATATTTTTCAAAAATGTCCCGCAACACTACTTTTTATTTCTCATACTCCCGTATTATGGTAGTCCTTGTAAAAATAAAATATTGTAGTTAAGAGAAATAGTGTAGGTGCATTCCGTTCACCTGTAAGCTGACAAGGCCCCGAAAGCTGCAGCCACACCCACCATCCCACTAGCTTACGGCCTCCGGAAATGACCCCTGGAACGGTGCAGACAAACCTAGCGGTGCGCATGCTCAGTAGCACCGTATACCTTCGCTACGAGATTCGGAGCTAAAGGATCGATCAACGAAAGCTCCCTTTTGACTTGGGTGTTTCGTCTGTTATCCACAAGAAAAGAAAAACTTGGTTCTAACGTTACAATGTATAGCCAATGCAGAATGCAGGCGTCCCAGCTTACCTTGATGTGTTTCCATGAATTAGAGTTTGTTGTTCTTGCTGATGACAATGTGTGTGTTTTTTGGCAAGCAAAGTATGCACTGAAACTCTAGGTTTTTGTCCTCCAATTTTTAACAACTCATTAAGAGATGGACATAGAGACGACGGACACTCCATGACCGAAAACTCGACCAGTCAAAGAAAAAGTGGCGGTTACGGGTTATCAATCGTTCATCGATTCTGGCTTTCATGCCAATGTTCGTGGAGGCCAGCAGAGGGGAGGGCATAGAGAGCGAGAGAAGCGGTGACCATCGGTCTCACCAAACGGTAGAGGATCACACCACTTTTACGCGTTTGTTCACACATACAGCGGAGCGCTAAGTTAGCGCTACGTGAGCGCTCGAAGGAGTAGAGTGGTAAGCTGGGCGAGTTGGTGGACGTTGAACATGGTTAAAATTGGCGCACAAAAAGACAAGGACAAACAAGGAAGGAACACAGAACACAGACTGGCGCGCACTCACAACTCTGTAATATTAATTAAAGAGAAGAAAGATGAAGCACGATTTTTACAGGCGAGCACGGCACCAGGGGGTAAACAGTTCAGTCACCGTCAAATGTTCGCAAGAAGGCAACTTCTTTTTCGCTCAGAGCTACCGACGGCTGACTAACGCAGCGATCGGCCAGGCTCAAGATGGTGAACGCCTCGAGCACCTCGCGCGTTTGTTTTTCTTTAAAGCGGCCAATGATTGATGTTTCTTCCAAAGATGGTGTGCACGTACAGGTCTTACAATGCACCGAAAGGTGACCTCCTACAGTGGATGTTAAAGAAAGTTTGTGCTCTCGCAGCCGGTCATTTAGACACCGTCCGGTTTGTCCTACATAGCATCTTCCACAGGAAAGAGGAATGCTATATACAACGCCCAATGAACAGGGAACAAAAGGCCGCACATGTTTTTTGTGGCACGTGTTTTTTTAATAAATTTTCCGCTTTTTGACGAACCTTAGAACATATTTGTCGCATTTTTTTAGGGGCTGATAGTACTACAGGCACACCATACCTACTTGCCACTTGTTTTAGATTATGCGATATTTTGTGTAGGTATGGCATAAACACCACCCGGTTTTTGTCAACGGGGCGCTTAGTTTTTTCACCACCTTTTACATTCTTTACCAGCGTACCTATCACTTCCATTAAGACCTGATTATGGAACCCTGAAGATTTTAGTCTTCCGATTTGGCCCAAGAAACTCCGATGGATGGCGTGGAAACATGACATTTTTAGGGCTGAAGTGAGGCAAGAGATAGCAATGCCTCTCTTCACTACCTTGGAGTGCGAGGATGTGTAGTGAAGAATACCTTTTTTAGAACGTGGTGAGAATGACCAGCACAAGTGATCGGCGTGCAATGAGAGGAGAAGGTCTAAGAATTGCAACGCCCCTTCCTTAGGCTTCTCAAAAGTAAAAGTGAGCCCAAAACCGCAGGTATGAAAAATGTCCATAATCATAGTAACTAAATCTTGATCCGCAGTCTTTTTGTACAGCAAAAGAAAAAAAAAAAAAAGAAAATCATCTACATATCTAAAAAAAAACAAAAAAACATTGGTAACAGGCGTGGACTCGATAGCTAAAGCAATAGCACGGTCGATTGTCGCGAGAAAAATATCACTTTTAAGGTCTGAGTATTGGCGACAGGCCCGGTTCCTCAAGGACTGCCTCTGGGTTGCCTGTGGTGTCAATGGGGGCAATCTTGAGAAACAACGGAGACTGTTTTCAGAAATGAGCAAGACAATCGGTAACGTCACCGAGTTTTTGTGGCAGAGAGTTCGGCAAAACCTGCCCAAAAAGCAAAAAGCTTCCACAGCGTCTGGGGGATTCACCAACCTTGGGGATATTGAAGTTCCCCCGAAACTTCAAAAAACCCTTGGCCTTGGCCCCAAGTTTAGCATTCAACCGGACCTACGTCCTCCAGAGCTGCTAACCTTGGCAAGAAAAGTGGCGTACAGGACAAATGAAGAGGTTAGACCACGTTGTGTCTCCGAATGTGTTGACACTCTTATTGCCTCGAGACGAGTCCAGTCCCCGGCTCCTAGACCGCTGGTTAACGTTTTGGTGGACAATCAACTATGTGTTTTGGAATCCGATAAAGAAGGCTTTTTTGTAATAATGCCTGTAGGCATCTACAATGAAAAAGCCTGTACAGCCGTGCAAAAGAACTTTCGACCGCTTGTTGTAGACACGAGGAAGGTTAGGAAACAGGCCTTAGAACTTTGCGAGAGTTTGTCGTTGACTCAGTTGGCTGCCAGCATAAAAAAAGCCGAAGGACTGCATCTTGAGGTGTTTTTTAGTGCCAAAACGCACAAGGAAGCCTGTCCTTTTCGAGTTATAGTTACTGAGAGGGGTGCGTGGCAACGGCAAATGTCGGCCTATCTCCAAAAGCACCTCTCCGGTTTGCGGATTGAGGATCCCTTTTTGGTTAAGAATTCTGAAACTGTTGTTCAAACCTTAAAGACAAATGCATTTTCCAATCACAGTGCATTTAGCGTAGATGTACAAGACCTTTTCTATTCACTTCCTCATGATCCCTTACTTAGCTCAGTCAGGGCCTGCATTGAGTCCCAAGACGAAATTGCTTTCCGGAACTCAAGTGGGGTGACAACAGACAGTTTTCTTGAACTACTGCAATTTTATTTAAAATCCACATTTGTCGGATGGCAAAACGGTGTATTTTTACAAAAATCGGGAGTGTGTATTGGGTCTTGTGTCGCGCCAGTCTTAAGTGATATTTTTCTCGCGACAATCGACCGTGCTATTGCTTTAGCTATCGAGTCCACGCCTGTTACCAATGTTTTCAGATATGTAGATGATTTTCTTTTACTGTACAAAAAGACTGCGGATCAAGATTTAGTTTCTATGATTATGGACATTTTTCATACCTGCGGTTTTGGGCTCACTTTTACTTTTGAAAAGCCTAAGGAAGGGGCGTTGCAATTGTTAGACCTTCTCCTCTCATTGCACGCCGATCACTTGTGCTGGTCATTCTCACCACGTTCTAAAAAAGGTATTCTTCACTACACATCCTCGCACTCCAAGGTAGTGAATAGAGGCATTGCTATCTCTTGCCTGACTTCAGCCCTAAAAACGTCATGTTTCCACGCCATCCATCGGAGTTTCTTGGGCCCAATCGAAAGACTAAAATCTTCAGGGTTCCATAATCAGGTCTTAATGGAAGTGATAGGTACGCTGGTAAAGAATGTAAAAGGTGGTGAAAAAACTAAGCGCCCCGTTGACAAAAACCGGGTGGTGGTTATGCCATACCTACACAAAATATCGCATAATCTAAAACAAGTGGCAAGTAGATATGGCATGCCTGTAGTACTCTCAGCTCCTAAAAAAATGCGACAAATATGTTCTAAGGTTCGTCAAAAAGCGGAAAATTTATCAAAAAACACGTGCCACAAAAAACATGTGCGGCCTTTTGTTCCCTGTTCATTGGGCGTTGTATATAGCATTCCTCTTTCCTGTGGAAGATGCTATGTAGAACAAACCGGACGGTGTCTAAATGACCGGCTCCGAGAGCACAAACTTTCTTTAACATCCACTGTAGGAGGTCACCTTTCGGTGCATTCAGAGCCGTTTATTGAGAGAGTTTTGCCATACATTGGTTTGAATAGGCGAGCATCTCGGGGCCAACCACAGGCCACGAAACAGCCCCTAGCGGTGGTCGTGTGCTCTAAATTTGTGCCACGACTATAGGAAGTATTCACTGGCGGCCATAGCCGTGTGCACGACTGCTGAGCGCGTGCTGATGGCGAGCTTCCACAGTTCTTTTGTAACGTGCATTCCGCACCATAAAGGTTGCCGGTCATAGCAGCCTATTAATGTGGGCTCGCTCAGAGCATGCGCCCTAGACATCACCCACAAATATGGCGCCCAGTGAATACTCCTTATACTTCGTTTCACCTTATGTGCGAGCGAAGGCAAAACTGGAAGCGCGAGCACGGAAGCTCCGTGCGTTCAGGCTTTGCTCGAGCGCGCGAGCTGGGGAGAGATACAAAAAGCGCTGGTCTCGCGCTTCTAGCTTAGGCTTCGCTCGCAGATAAAGTGAAACGAAGTATAATTTGAGCCGTGCCGAGCGGAACTCTGCGTCTCAAGACGCTCGCGCACCCCACCCTTTGCACTGCTTTCTTTCAGCCAGTCTCAGGACACTATTCTAGCAGTGCAGACAAAGGCATGGGCACGAGCGCGTGGCTTTGGAAAGTGCCTCCTATGCACGAGGTCTCGTACAAACAAAAGCGTTTCGCTGAGCTAGGCTCACGCGTATGTGCCTTTGTCTTCACTGCAGACATTTGTGAGATGGAGTAGAGGTCTCCTGATTGGTCGACGCTGTGTCACAAATTTAGTTTACGCTCTAAGCGTGGGGGGAATATTCGGCGCTGGCGGCGGCCTTTGCTCCGCCTATTGTCCAAACTCTCCTAATATACGGCTCTGGGTGCATTGTAAGACCTGTACGTGCACACCATCTTTGGAAAAAAACATCAATCATTGGCCGCTTTAAAGAAAAACAAACGCGCGAGGTGCTCGAGGCGTTCACCATCTTGAGCCTGGCCGATCGCTGCGTTAGTCAGCCGTCGGTATCTCTGAGCGAAAAAGAAGTTGCCTTCTTGCGAACATTTGACAGTGACTGAACTGTTTACCCCCTGGGCCCGTTTGCTCGAAGCCGGTTAACTTTAACCGCGGTTAAAAGTTAACCACCCTTCCCTACTAGGTACCTAAAAGTAATTAGCCAAGTTTGACGAAGGCTGGATGAGCGATAGCTCCGTGTTTTATTATGGGGTGGTAGCTGGTGTCACCTCCTGGCTGTAGCGAATATAATTGGCTTCCGTGGAAAGGTCCCCGAAATGGGGGGACCCAAAAATGCGCGCTACCATGTTTTCGCGAAGCAGCGCGGCATACCTTTGAGCTCAAGAAACAATTTTTATTGCTCGTGGTACAGATAATCGGTAAGGTAAAACTAAATTAACCCTTGTTTGGAAAATTTCTAAATATTTGGCTCTCTGAAGTGAAGACAAGCCTCGTTGAAAGTTCCTTCCAAGTTCGAAAGAGGACGACGAAGTTCAGTCCTAGAAACGATGAGAAAGAAGTGAGCAGTAAAAGGCGGGGATTACCCCGGCAGCATGGTTGGCCAGCATGTAAGAACTGTATATAACACCGTCATAAATTGAAAAACCTGTAATTCGGTTCCAGTGAAAATTGACCTATTAGTAAATTACCCTAACATTGAGGAGAACACTGGAAGTGTAATTCAATGATCGGTGCGCGCTGGCCTTCCACTTATAAAATATTCGAAGTAAATAATCATAATAAATCTTTGACGAACGCGCGTGCACGGCAAAATTTGTTGTAGGCTTTTTGCTTTAGAATACTGACTACTGCAGACGCCAGCACGCGCAGCGCGTGTAACTACACTCGTGCACCTCGGTGCTTGGGAAATTTAGCAAGAGGTCTATGGGGACGCTGTCTGCTTTTGTGTGCTATCAGTACCTGGCCGATTGAGTCAAGGCCACCGTAGTCAAGGCAATCCACTTTTCAAAGACGTTGCCATGCCGACAACTATCGCGTTCATTTAGGCTTAGGAATTGCCAGAATCGAAAGACTATCTGAAAAATGCGGCGAGGTCATTGCTCATGCTTTGCGTTTTAAGTAAGGTAAGGCAAATCGAAAGCCTCCTGCACCATTCATTGCTGACAAACGCGCCCAATATTGCAGCTACAACGACGTATTAGTTCCAAAGCGAGCGGCGCTCACTCACCGGGGCACCGCCATGTTTCCCCGCCGTCCTATACTCTGCCGGTCACATGACCTAAAATTCCCCCTCGTAGGGAAATCCGTTTAACCGCGGTTAGTTAACCAGCTTCGAGCAAACGGGCCCTGGTGCCGTGCTCGCCTGTAAAAATCGTGCTTCATCTTTCTTCTCTTCAATTAATATTACAGAGTTGTGAGTGCGCGCCAGTCTGTGTTCTGTGTTCCTTCCTTGTTTGTCCTTGTCTTTTTGTGCGCCAATTTTAACCATGCTCGAAGGAGCGCTCTTGTGGCGCTTCCTAGCGCGTGACTTCGTTCTAATATTGCGCGTGAGCAGCGCTTTAGTAGCGCCTTGTTAGCGCTCCAGTAGCGCCTTGTTAGCGCTTCAGTAGCGCCGTGATAGCGCTTCAGTAGCGCTTCTTGTACCACGGTGCTGTGGATTAGCGCGTGCACTGCGGTTCCGGTTCCTGTGGTTGGGTGTGCATCGGGAGCACCATGGCGGACATGTGGGATGCTGAAATAGAAATGCGACAAATGCTCTTACATACGCGATTAGTGCATATGTGTGTGAATGGCTTAACGTCCAGAAGAGCCTTCTGGGTGCACCGTGCGCGAAATCTTTCGCCACCGAGATACCGACGGGTACCCGGCAAACCTTGTTCCTAGGCTGAGATTCCGAGACTCAGAGTTCTTTCGAAGGCGATTATATTTACCTGCGTGTCTTTAAAACCAGGGTCGCGCATATCGAATAGAAAGCGATGAGGTCGCACCCAATCAATTAGTCGCTCAGAGTCCATGAATCTGGATCGCCTGCCAGACCCTTTGCTTGGAGAGCGGTTCTTTTACTTCCTCTTCTTGGAAAAACAACAACAACGGAATCGCCGTTCACGCGCTATTCCGCAGCAGCAAGCACGGCAAAAGGAGCGTGAGAGCGCTAACAAAGTGCTTCTAAAGGCCTGTTCACACATGCAGCGGAGCGCTACAAGCATAGCGCTTACCTCGCGCTAAGCGCGTGCTGACGGAAGCATTCACCAGCTTTGTATCGCACCGTCAAAACTGTTGCTCATGGCAGACGATAAGTAGCTGACGGCACGTGAGAAGCGCTACATCAGCGCTTCGCTGCATGTGAGAACCGGCCTTAAAGCGCTAACAGAGCGCTTCTGAAGCGCTAACCGAGCGCTACATCACGCGCTAGGAAGCGCCACATGAGCACTCACGTAGCGCTAACATAGCGCTCCGCTGTATATGTGAACCGGCCTTTAGAAGCCCTAACCTCCCCCCCCCCCCCCCCCCTTATGTTGACAGTTGACTAAACGTAGAAAAATGTTTGAACAGCAGTAGAGGCTTTATTACACGACGTCTCGGGAGAGACTTCCCTTCTTCAAGTGAGGAGTGGACTGTAAAGTGAGGGGTGGACTCGACTAACATTCCCAGATAAGTAAACCAAAAGAAGTATCGTCCGTACCCTCAAAGACGATGCTCTTAGCCTCGCGCCGGGCGCTTTTCAGCCGTGCCTCAAGAGCGTGCTAGAATAAAGTTGCACACATCAAAGACAAAGAGAATTCGACCCCCTCGCGCGAGGCTACATCGTCTGTTACGCGAGGGAGCTCCGGACTCGGAGCGAAAATAATTTTTTTTCTCTCTCTCTTTCTCTCTCTCTCTCTGTTACGCGAGTTGTCAACCCGCGAATCGAGGCGGTACGGACCAGCGTTTGATGTCTATGCAGGCGGCGGGAGACGGCGAAGAAGTTGGAAAGGGTGAAACGGTGTAAAAGAGAAAAACAAATAAATACAAAGAGCTTAATTTCTCCTGCCCGGGAGAAGAAGAAAAACACAATAGAAGGGGACAAAGAGCCTACTCAGCGTTGTCTTACTTGATCTTTGTCTTTCGTATATTTGTACATGCCCTGCCCGTTTTTCTAGGAGTCCTAGTGACCGGTCATACAAAAACAAAAAAAAAATATCGTGTTTTTTTGGTTATTTCCCCCTTCCGGATGTTTTCTATTTTGTTGTACTTGCTCTCTTTATGCTGCTGAATGTTCTGCTCGTATTGCTCCAGTTAATGTTATATGCTCATATTTAAAAAAAAAAAGTAACGAGTAATGAAAGTAATCCGTTACAAATATTTTGCAAAGAAATTACATTACAAATTACTTCGAAGAAAAGTAACGTGGCAATCACAAAATTACTTGAAAAAGTAACGGATCACAAGTAATCCGTTACTTGTTACGGATTACTTCCCAAGTCTGGTTAAAACATCCCAATGAAAAAAGGGAGATGACGGAAACACGTGTGTGCGCGTGCGCACATTTTTATTCATCTTTTACAAATTCATGGCTGTTTAAAAAAAAAATCGCCTTCCGTTTATATTGACATGTGTTTTTATTTCGGTTTTGTGCTGAGCTGTTCCTCTTATACCGCGCGTACACACACTTGCGCTTCTTTTTCAGACGGAGTAGGCTACCGGCCCTGGTTTCTCTCTTTCCTTTAGCTTCGATGAGTCTGTGCTAGGAACGCATTTTTATGTTAAATTGAGAATTCTTTGTTTAAATAAAACCCATGAATCATGCAAGATCAATTCCGATGCAAGACGATCAAACGAGATGAAATGATTATGTAGCTCGGAACTCATCCCCTCATAATCTTCCTTTTCGTAAACCAGCACCTTTCTATTTGTACTAACTTTTTTTGCGGGAAACACGGAAGCCAAGGGTCGAAACAACAGCACCGTGGTCACCAATATCAGGCATGACATCGGTTTTTTAACAACATTTGGGTAATTACAAAATAACAAGTCAAGTATGTTTGAGTTTCATGTAGGTTCAAGGACATATTGCGTAAGAGCTAAGCCGACTGATGGTTCTAAATGTAGTGTTTATCGCTCCATGCCATACCTGGTAACTTAAAATTGCCACCAATCACGACACACTCACTGGAAATGCTAGATACTAGGTCAAGTAGCACCTCAATAGTAGCACGTTTAGCCGACGTTGCCGCTAAATTTAGCTCTTGCGTTAGCGAACGCTACGCAAGAGAGTTTTGGAATATCGTTTCTCCAATGACGCACAAAAACCCAAGCATCTCGCGCTTGCAACACCCCCAAGATAAAGTAGCAGTTCTTATTTCATACACAAAATGCCGTTTTTACAGCGAAGCTGTATACCTCTACCAGCCATGGAAATTGTAGTGTGGTTGGCGTTGTAAGTAAAAAAACTCCCGGCGAACAATTGAAGGCAAAACGGCATATCTCCTTTGAAATCAGGCATACAGCATATAGTTCAGTGTCCGTTTTAATAAAGAAAACCACAAAACAAGCATCAAAACCACATGATGGATGATAAGGCGCGTGTGAACAATAGGAACACTCTCCCACGCGTTCCGGTAAAGATTAGGTTTGCAGCTGCTTCGAAAGGGGTTGACGTCACTCGAAGCCCTCTTGTGAAGTGCAAACCGCATAATGTATGATTACGGCGCCTGCGAACAATGCGAAGCACGTTCCCTCTTCCCGCGCGTATTTTCGTGTCGGCGTTCTCACGGAAAAAAAGACTTCAGAAGATTGAAGCGAAAAGTGCAAACACCACGCATACAACATACAGCACATCATTCGTTTCAATAAAGAATAAGCACAAAACAAGCATCCTAACCACATAATGAATGATAAGGAGCTCCTGAAAATAATGCGAAACACATAGCGCTCACCGCATACGTTCCCGGTGAAGATTACTGCTGCCCAAACTGCCGCGGCGACGGCAGCTTGCGACGTGGGGAGTGACGTCACTAGCCTTTGATATATGAAAGAAGAACCCGCCTATAGACTGTTCCATTAGGGTCATAGCAGAGAGGGTAATAGAGAGAAAAAAATGCCCTCCCCTCTCACCCGCATGTCGTCTGCTCCGCCGAGTGGACTGTACCTAGCTGGCGTGCAAACTCTGTTTAAAATCGCGTCATTTTGGAAATTTCAAGCGCAGATGGGCAGAGTTTGGTATGCCAGTTATCGTGTAATACTATGCTAGATAAAAAGACTAACAGGGTCCAATTGCGCTGTTACCTGCGTGCAAATAAAAAAAATAGGAAAAACTGTGTCAGATTGGCCGTCTCTCCGGCGAAAAGTAAATCCGGTTGCTGTACCTTTTTTACTATACAGAGTTAGTACTGGTGTAGGCCTTTAGCGACCATGAGTGGAAGTCTGAAATAATAAATAAAAACGTGCTCTCCTGCAGCAATACACGCAGTAGTTGAGAATAGTACTGCCGGCTGACTCAACTGCCATTTAAGTAACGTGAAAAAGATTTGCTAGTTGATCATTTACCGAACTAGAACAACAGAGAGCTATAGGCTGATTTTGAGTAGCCATAACTATTCTAAGAACGCGAACCACTTCACAACGGCAGCCACGAGCGAGAGTTCGATGTTCCGTAGAGGCCGCCGGTACAGCCCAAAGATGGAGAATGGCAACCTCCCGGTTGGTCGCCTTCTAGCGGAGTCGGGCGCGTGCCCTCTCTCTCGTTTTACCCCGCCGAACCAGCTGAATTTCCCGGATGTATGGAGAGGGCGCTGCTGTCGAACAAAACGGTGTCGCCCAGAGAGCGCTAAATGGAATGGTCTATACCCCGTTTCAACTTACGTCCGGACGCAATGGATGCTACGAGCTATCTTAGCCAATCCCGTTCTGTGAACCTGGCCCGTGATACGCTTTCCGCGCGTAGCTGTGCCCCCTCTCTAAGGTCACGTGACACTCACACGGCCTCCGATTGGCTCCGATGGCTCGTAACATCCGTTGCGCTTAAACGTAAGATGAAACGGAGTATAGCAACTGATTTCATTGTTGCTGCAGCACCGCGATGAATAGGCCACGCATAGTTAGGACTCCCGAGGAGCAGCGTGAATACTAGGAGCGGCAAAGGAAAACAAAACGGCAATACGACCAGCGACGGCGTGCTGCGACCGGCGGCCGCATTTCGTATAGTGCAATAGGCAATAGTTGCAGGTAATACCACAGCTTCGCTGACCAACTGCCTTCACAGCGTGGATGGGAGCCCGAAATTTTTGTTTTGTTCTTCTTTGCCTAGTGTAACATTTTAGATTTGTTTAAATATGAGAATGCGACGCGAGCGGTCGACCGGTCGTAACCGCCTGCGTCGCCTGGGAGAGGTCTCGTGTATGCTGACCTTCGCTCGTGTACCCGATGTACGTTCGCCGAGAAATGTTCGCGCGTCGCAAGCAGCAAGTTACCTTCGGTCGCTGCCAACCTTGCTGGGTCTTCCAAACCGTTTGTGCAATGTCGTCATGTATTGAAAATCGCAGAGCGAGAATGCCGCCGTCGTCGCGCTCACGACGACCGCCAAAGCGGCCTCAGCCGCAGTCCTGGGAGCTGCCATTTTATAACTGTGCTCGTCTTGGCTTTGGCCAATTTATTACGCATAACGAATCCTCCTAGAAGAAGCGCAAAGATTCTTTGCGTACGCACGCAATTTACGAGAAATCACGCACGTCACTGCGCAAGCATGCGCAGAGTCGACGAGGTTATTCTCTGCGTACGCAAAGCCTTTGCGCACGCAATTCTAAATCTTCCAAGAGTACGCTAAAACAGTGCACGCAAAGCGCAAAACGCGGTTAGCGTTCGGCGCAGGCTCAGTAGCGACGACGCTATTCTTTGCGTACATAAAGGTGGTGGCGCTCATCAGAGATCCGCGAGCACTTTCCGAAACTCTCCTCTATTTCTTGTGGTTGTGTTTTGTTTCTTGGTCTGTTTGTTGTAATTAGCACGAAAAAACGTATATTTTTGTCGTGGTTTATTTCCACTAATGACATACCCTTCATCCTCCCCCCTGCCCCCCCCCCCAGGCTCCAGTGCTTTTCTTTTATTTCGTCTCTTTCGCAAAATGCAAATTATAAAGAGGAATGGTTCGCCTTCCGACACATGTGTGGCGCTGCATACAAAAAGCTTTCCTTCTCCCCTACCACTCCTCCTTGCTCTTATATCGCAACCTCGTTGTCTATTGTTGTGGCGCCGAAACCGCAGGTTTTCCTACTATATATGAGGCTAGGGATAGTGTACCGTATTTAACCTGATAGTGCATACTGTATTTAACGGACTATAGTCCACGAACTAGACATGTATAGAAGGTTAAATTCTGCCCGGTGCGGCATATCTAAAGGTGTGGACTACACAATGATTTTTGTTTTCTAAATCATTCACGGTGATAGGATGTGAAGGATTTTATGAATGACAGAGTATTTTAATGTTGATTTATATATGATAAAAGCTTCATTGCGAGGTGCGCTGTGTATGAAAATTTTTATGTTCAGATTAGGCACGGCGTGCGGACAATGCACTGGTGCGGACTCTCTGAGCAAACACTTATTTTTGATCCCAAATTTGCCCCTGCGGACTATACACCAAGTGCGGACTAGAGTGCGGAAAATACGGTATGCATATAGCTTGCACGTGTCGTCATCCAATACAACCTAGCACACAAGGACTGCGCAAAGGCACAGCCCTTGTGTTCTAGGTAGCATTACATGATACCCCCCCCCGCCCCCCCCCCCCCGCCCACCAAACGTCATCACTTGTGCATCCCTAGGTAAGCCACAGAAGGTACGCGCTCAGCAACAAGGCGGCCATAATGGCCGCCTATGTAACGTCAGTGCAGTACCTCCTATAAGACAAGGCCTGCTCAGTACGTCATCGTTAGCGAATCTTCATGCTGAAGCCCGGTGAGAGCATTCGCGTCTCAAGCTCCTTGCTCGCTTTCCCGCGGCGGAAACGGCAACAGCTCTACTGAGGGTTCCCCTGTTCTCCTGCTCTGTGGGCACGGCGGAACTGCCTACGATCACGGCTCGCGAAATGTCATTTCCGAAGGCAAACAGATCTCTTTGCTGTTCCAACGTAGTGCTGCAGCCGGTGTGGGATTGTACCTTATTAGAGAGTTATAGTACTGCGTATATAAGCAAACGCAAGCTCTGTGCGTTTGGGTTAGTTGCGTGCTCCACGTTCCGCATGCACGTCATCGCCATGCGCCAATCCAAGACCGCCATTTTGGGCTTCCGCGCGCGCCCAATGTGGAACACGCAAAGCTAACATGCAACACACAGCGCTTGCTTTCGCTCGTATACGCAATAATAAAACTCAATACTGTTTCACCGGCTTCTAACGCCAACGGAACGTGCTGCAGTGAGCAGACGCGCAAGCAGGTAGGCGTTCCTTCGAACTGTAAAGGCTGAAATTGACAAAACGACGCCTGCGTAAAAATGAAATTACCTAAATGGTATTAAAAATTTAATAACTAAAAAAACAATAATAATAAATATATATATATATATATATATATATATATTTATTTGAGGCATTTGGTTTGGAAGTATACTGGCGGAGACTGAAAGCTCTGCCGATTGTCAAAAATCGGGACGTTTATAGCACGATATGATTTAGCCACAATTAATGTAATTTCACATGCATTTTTCACATTTGTTAGAATGCTTTTATTGATATTAGGCTATTTTTATTTTATAACCAGTAATTAAAAATGTTGCAATTGGCACCAGTGATGATAATTAGCACACTTTTGATTGACATATTTGTTAGCACGTTTGAAATTGGATCACATGCAACAAATTACATTACAGCTTGAAAAATTACGCATTAAAATATCTTAATTTTAATATTATTACGATTAATACAAATCGTGGCAATGTATGCCCGCATTTAACACCACGATCACAAAAATACGCCATTTAACCATACTAGTCTTTCCTGAAAAGGATCATTTTGTTTTCTTTTTAGCACTATGAAAACCTCTGACATCGTTATCAAGATAGACAAACAGTCAAACACTGGATGCGACATAAAGTCCTGTGCGTCAAGCGTTGCTTTAAAACACACGCATCGTTCAGCTGTCTGACTCACATTCCGTCTTTAGGTTTTTGTAATGAGAACAGCGTTTCTTAATTTATAGGCTTTGTGAACATATTGTAAAAATTGGATTTATTTTGTTATTCTTGTGCTGGGAATCATGTTAAATCAGCTAATCATCCAAATACCCAAACAAAAACATTAAAAGGCGCGCAGTTCATTATTTCACATGGCAATAATCTGAGCAAGAAAAGGCAGCGAAAACACACAAATATCAGCACAACCTTTTTTAACAAATACAATATTCTATATTACCTCTAAGGTGTATGTAGGACCCTGTCTTTAAAGAGACACTGAAATCTCTAAAATATTTTGAAGTGCCTGAATCGAACAAGTATGTCACAAAATAAATTTTCCGCGCACAACTTCTTTAGGTCAATAACTACACTCTAAAAAAAGCCCGTGAGTCTACTTTCCCTCACAACACTCGGAGAGCCAATCACCGCAAGTTACGGAGGCAGCTCAGCGAATGACGATGCCGAAACATATGTTTAGACCAAAAAACGCAGTCTGAGTTGTGACATTGAGCAATGCAAAACGTCACGCTTGCATTGCTTAATGTCACAACTCAGACTGCGTTTTTTGGTCTAACATATGTTTCGGCGGCGTCATTCGCTGACCTGCCTCCGTAAGTTACGGTGATTGGCTCTCCGAGTGTTGTGAGGGAAAGTAGACTCACGGGCTTTGTTTAGAGTGTACGCTGTGAGACACATCTTGACTTATGAAAGAATCCTAAATTAACACCTATACCGATAACTTGAATCCAAAATAGAGGTTAGTTTCGGTTGCGCTCCAGGATTAAAACGTGCCTCCTGAAGTAAATATTACGCTACACACCGTTTTTGTTTTCGGGATAAAGAGGTGACCTGCGCTCATAACATCCTAGCTTCCTGGTATTACCAGAAATAATTTGTGTCGCTCAGTGAAGCTGGCACACTAGAGGGGCTCAGCAGCGGCACGCATCTCCGACCCTCACTTTAACCGCCATTTTGGAAAACGAGTGGCGTCACCTATAGTGAACGAAGTTGGGAATACCCCGCGAAGATGCAAACCCGTGCGTCTTGCTGTCACCGCGAGTGTCGCGCTTGTTGTGAGTCGCTGCTGTACACGGTGGTGCGTCAAGTGACGAACAAACGTTTATAGAACCTGTAGGTATGCGCAGCAACGATCGCATGAACTGGTGATGAGATGCGCAGAACGACTGCGCATAACACGGTAGCGCGTGTGCATGACGGTGCTTGTTCATACATCTCACACTAAATCTTCCCTTTTCGATTCATAGATTACTATACAAAACGAAGCACATAAGATCACTAAGCACTTGTAAGGCTCGGGCTCCGGGTATCTTGCCGGACGTCTTCTTGGCCCCTTCACTCTGGTGCGGCACTTCCACGTGCACTTGCACGGGCTGAGTCTCAGACTGCAGCTATGATACTGTTAGGGTGTTTGAAGTCTGCATCGGTTCCCTGGTCGTGCTTCTCATGTCTTCTCGTGTGCGATGCAGCTCCCGTCCGTCATGGGTCTCGACTATGTAGGACCTAGGAAAACCCGCTCTTCGGATGACTGCTGCCGGGGCCCACGTCTTGGCTATTTAGTGTATTGCACACTGTCATCAGTTCGCCGTCTTTGAGACTTGGTAGCGACCTGACTTAGCGGTTGTAATACGTCCTCTGCTTTCCTCCAGGATCTGGCTTAGACGCTTCTGGATCATTTGCGGTTTAACGATGCTTGGCTCCAGGTGACATGCGGGAGCTGGTAGGTGTTTCCTTGCTTGCCGACCTATCAACCGCTGCACAGGAGGCGAGATATTTGTCTCGAGGAGTGTTGCGCCATTCGAGTAACTTAGTAACCTACTGAATCCCATGTTAGGAGTATATTTTTAGAAAAGATGGTCTATATAGTCCTCTTTAAAGGGAGGGACGTACATGTAACCTGTGTTCCTTCAGAATGGGACTTTTGCCCCTGAAAGCAGGGAAGCAAAGTTTCTCCGTCGTCTGCATCTCATTATGGCGGCCCTGAATCGAACAAATTGAGCTCAATAAGGCTTAACGAGGACGCTACATCTATTGTACGGGGCGAGAGGATCAGCAAATAAAAGCGTAACACAAGCTTTCCGCGGACTGTAATAATTTCCGAAGCCAGCTTCCCACGCAGGTAAAGAAACTTGCGTTTCGACAGCAGTCACTTAGACTTCTCGTCGTCAGCACTGCGATGTTAATCGAAGATAACCTTTAGCCTTACTTACTTCGCGTACTTTACGCCTTACCTTTACTATTGCTCCGGCCACAATTCCTTCTAGGCCAGGTGGCGCTAGGTACCATCCAATTCAACGGCCACTAAAGCAATTTTGTTTGCTCACGCCACGACTGCGCTTCGGGCACCTTTACTATACACACATGCACATACATTACGCCTAGCGCAAACATCAGCTGAACAAAAACAACGATTTCACACTCGTTGTTTTGAAGCAAGGAGGATACAAGGGTAGTAGAGGGCATGACGTCAGCCGCGTAGCCTGCACAAGCCAGTCTCCCTTGACGCCACGCCTCTTTCTCATTTTCCTACTTACCCTCTTCACTTATCAGCCCAACGGGACCACATCACGTGACCGTAGCTACCCTCGTCTAGCCTTCGATCAGATAAAACGTACCGAACGGAGCGCGCGCAAGCCTGCAAAGAATCCTTCTACAACCAACCAACTATCTCACACATGACATGTCACGCGCACCAATTATCAGAGAGATCCGCGGTCACGTTGGGCACAATATCGTTTAAACTTTTTATGACTAGGCTTCACCAATATTGCAACGTGCACCCTCCTAGTACTTATAACCTCCTTATTTTGAAGGAACGGATCTTCTCGACGAGCACCTAAGCAATAAATAATATTCCTATTGTCGGTTACAAGTTAAGAAGGTAGGAGAAGCTCCTCCCACAAGCGTGGTGCGCCGGTTTCAAATCCCTCCGCAATCGAAAGAAGAGTTCAATGGAAACGCTCCTTGTTCCGCTTCAATGGATAGATAATGGCCACAGAGTGGTGCCAACTTGTCTCCGACCCCCACTTTTTAAGAAAGCGACCTTTGTATTCATCGGAGAAGGAACCGAGTCCCTGAAAGCAGCCTTTGTATCAATCGGAGGGGGAAGCTAATCCCCGAAAGTCGTTTTTGTTTCCATCGGAAGGATCTCCCTCTCGTGGCTTCCACAATGCTAAGTCAAAGTCGAGAGATAAAGCAAATATGTACAGAAAGGCACGACCCTCCTCGCGCGTTGGCCGCAACGTCACGGAAACGATGGGACGCTATTGGATGCGGAGGTGGCGGAGGGATATATGATTCCCTTTGAGGGGCATTTGCCGCTACCTTCTTGACTTGTAACCTACTATAGCATGTTTTTTTTTTTCTCAGTAATTTCGTACATCCGAAAGTATTTTCAAACGGCTCGGGGGATTATTTTCTGGTATAAAAAAAACAAAACAAAAAAAAAACGCTTATGCCGTAATTACTTGAAAGCCGATAAAACAAGCCGCTCCACTGCGCTTCCAGGCCTTGTGTTTTCTTCTGCGCACAGCACGTCGTAGAATGGCGGAAAGACGCCAATTTTTCTAGCGTAGTATTTGTTTTTTTCTATTTGGGCTGTTTTGTTGCGGCTGCATTGTCGTCTTGAATTAATCTCTGTAGAGGGGTCATTACCTCAGCTGGAAGCGATGCTTCATGAGCAGATAAATTGCTTTTCGACCAACATGAATGCAGTCAAAGCCGCGACTTGCGGCATGTATTGAGCTACGCCGTAGTGAGCTCGAAAACGTTTAGCGCTCATCCCAGCGCGCCACTTAGAGGGCAGTGTCTTCAGGAACAGTAGTATATTTAAACAGCAAAATAAAGGATCCTCTTTTTTCGTAGATTTTACCTATTGCCCCCCCCCCCCCCCCCCTCTTATTGCTAAAATTTTGAACGGGAAATATGCGTACTTTCCGTCATGTTTCAAGAATATTCAGTCCTTTCTTCAGAGCGCAATCGCTCTCGGGGTGGGAACAGCAGCACATCGCAGACGACTCTGTCATTGGTCACTGTACGATAGGACTACGACCTACTGTTCAGAACAGCGTTGCAACATGGCTATCCACAGGTCGATCGATTGCACCGTAATCTCACAAGCGGTCTTAAACTCTTTAATGTAAAGCAGGATGTCAACCTGCGACCCCCCGCCCTATCCAATCAAGGCCCGACCAGCGGCATCAACGCTGGACAGTTTACGTCATCTCGTCTTGCTGCTACACCATTGATACGGGATCACACGGTCACACGGTCACACGGTTACATCGGCGACAGTTCCAGTCTTCGTTCACAACGCTCAACGTTCCCATCGCGATGTTGCTGACACGCGTAAATACACAACCAGGTTGATAGTCGGTTGGCACTCGGCATCAGGGAACAAAGCCGAACGCAGCACAGAAGACACGCGGGAACCCGACAGCGAAACCTGCCTGTCTTGAACGCAGTTTCCGCGATTTCCATAACGTCGTCAACGTCGTCAAGTAACTGTAGTCACGTCGTCCCGCATGGTTCCGCAATCCGGAGACATCCATGTTAGCCCAGTGTACGTAGCACTACGGCAGTACAGGCACTGCTCCTGAACTTCGCCGTTTCTAACGGCTTCGTTTGTTCATTTGTCAAAGGGAGTTGTAAAAACGTCAATATAACTGAGATGTTCCGCACGTTTAGAATGGGAGACGGAATTAAAGGCGGCCATCGCTGCCGCTGATGCTCAATCAACTCAACAACGCTTATTAAACAGCGCGCGCGACGTGCTCGAAAAACGAAACCGAAAGAAGATTAGACGGGAGGGCGAAACTTTTCTTCCGTTTGCCTGGAGAAAAAGAAAAACGTGTCGTTCCTCCCCTCTTCTCGTGTCCGCTTGGGGGCCCGTTGAGTAAAAGGGAGGAAGACGCGCCGCTGCTACCTTTTTCCGCCATTTTTTCTTAGAGTGTGCCGGGTATGACGTGGCTGTTACCGAATAATTCTGGTTGGCGTGTTTGCGCATTTCGCGCGGGATTGGCTCCTCCTCGAGTAGGCGGCTGTGCTGTAAAGGCGCATTCACACCGGCGATGTTAGCAGTCGGGTGATGCGACTAGATCGCATCGCAAAAAAATTAGATGGTCACACTGGCGTGCGCGATGAGCGAGTCCAACGCCTTACGCGTTACATTATTGGACGTTTCCCATAATGACGTCACACGTGATGTAACGTGTGTTGTAACGAAGGTCATTCGTGAAGGTCATGACGAAGGTCACGACCTTCACGAGGCCTTCCAAAGGTCGGCGTAACCGCGCGTCGCATTATGGGACGTTTTCCATAATGACGTCACACGAGGGTCACTATACTTAGTTTCACCTTATGTGCGAGCGTAGGCAAAGCTGGAAGCGCGAGCACGAAAGCTCCGTGCGTTCAGGCTTTGCTCGAGCGCGCGAGCTGGGGAGAAACGCAAAAAGCGCTGGTCTCGCCCTTCTAGCTTTGGCTTCGCTCGCAGATAAGGTGAAACGAAGTATAGACCTTTCCAAAAACGAGCTTGTGGCCGGTGCCATTGTGAGCGTTCGTGCGTATGGCGCGTGCTTCGCTCGCTTTCCGAAGCGACGAACACGCACGTGCTGGGCTGTGAAGATCGCACGCTGGACTGTGATTTTGTAAACATTGGAAAGGTCTATAGGGTCGCAAGTGACGTGACGAGTGTCACGAGTGACGTCACGAGGGAGGGAGGGAGAAAGAAGGAGGGGGGAGGATTAGGGTAGGAGGAAGGGAGGAGGGGGAGAAGGATGGATAGGAGGGGAGAAGGATGGATAGCAGGGGAGAAGGATGGATAAGAGAGAGGAGGAGAAGAAGGAGGGGGAGGAGAAGGACAGGAGAAGAAGGGGAGGAGGAGGAGGGGAGGAGGAAGGGGTACAGAGGAGGACGAGAGGATACCCTCCTCTCCGTACCCTCCCCTCATCCTCCTCAAGAGCTGCGCTCTAATTCGGCATTACAGGGAACTGTAAACGTCTTTCATTTTTTTTCCTCCTTTTTTTTCTTAGACTGTACCTTCTTGGAAGAATTTTTTCGCCTCTTACACGGCACGTTCTACCATCTCGTTTGAGCGACGATGGTAAGGGCTGGACTGCACGTGAGTGGTGCCCATCCAGTCTTGTACACATTACTAAAAAAATGTAATCAATTGCAATTACTCTTAAGTGAATGTACTTAACATATTACTTGATTACTTGAGAGAAAAAGTAATTGGTCATTACTTGAAAAAAGTAACCATTATTTCACCGATTAATTTAAATTCTCAAAACGGCCGACTTGTCCCGCTGGTTTCAAAACGGGTCTTTCGTGCAATACACGAACCCATCTCTCTTACGTCACGCCGCGGGGGTGGTGCGTCGGACGCACTTCCGGTCTGTGGCTGTGAGCAAAAGTCACCGTGCGAGACATGCATTTCTGTGTTCTTTTGAAAGAAACCAGACAAAACCCTGCCTTCTCGTCAAAACGCCGCGGCGGGGGCTGTACCAAAAGTGTCGGGACGAACGGAGGAGGCATGTGTTTTTTGCCTCCTCCGTTCGTCCGAGAACGTGGATAGCAGACGTGAAAAGGGCAAACCAGACGCCGGTGAATTACGATTGCTTGTGCGGGAAACACTTTGGGTTGAATTCAGGGATACTTGTGGTCGTCAGATTTTTTATTTTTTTTTGCTCCAACATGAACGCGGAAAAATTGCCAAGTTGTCTGAACCACCCGCGGGTTCAGAGTGTCTTCAAGTTCAAACGGCCGTCTGATCGTTCGAACTGTCGTCTGCTCTTTCAAACGTTTCATCTTGTCGTCTGCTCGTTTAAACGACAGCGGTCTGTAGATCCAACGTTGAACCGGTAATTGCAACAAGAAGTAAGTGCTGGCCTCAAAAGACTTTTAAGATTGAAGGTGGGCTGGGGTAAGTAGGCTCGGTGTAAACAGTAGATATAAGGAAATGTTGGCCAATGTTACCGGTGGCCATTACCGACTTGTTATGCCTGATTCACATTGTCCGATTCTGCTTGCGATTTTCAGTATCGTCGTCGACCATCTCAGCAACGGTTCTCGCTTTTGCAGTACCGAGCGACGTCGCCACTGAAAATAGCGAGCAGAATCTCACCATGCGAATCAGGCTTTAGCGAC
The DNA here is from genome assembly GCA_013358835.2 of Ixodes persulcatus. Classification (NCBI taxonomy): domain Eukaryota; kingdom Metazoa; phylum Arthropoda; class Arachnida; order Ixodida; family Ixodidae; genus Ixodes; species Ixodes persulcatus. The sequence goes on from JABSTQ010011363.1 coordinate 80,431, forward strand.
CATTCTGCGGCGACCACGCGGAATGAATCGCCACACGTAACATTATTCACGCGACGTCTTGCGGCGTAACGGGCATCGTTAATTTCGTTGAGGTCGCTAAAGTAATCAGACAATGCCAGAAAGACGTCGAATCAACAATTACAACGCTAAAACGAGCACGGGGACTCACACCGACGCCGACAAAATCGCTTTCCAATGGTCTGTTTATGGGCGACGGTGAGCTTCTTGCCCACCCTCCATCGCACATGCGCTGCGCCGGTGGCGTCCGCTAGGGACACTCCGGTTTATTTGTAATAATGAGTTGGTCTATACGATGTACTCTTCGCGGTGCATCACTTTTGGCAGAGCATTCTCCTGTCGGAGGCTTGGCTCGAGGATTTCTTGGGAGCAAACTTGGGGGATGAGTTAAGAAGGGGAGGGGAAAGGCTTCTTCATGCAAACGGGGGGGAGGGGGGGATGATAAGCTACAATGGGCACAAGAATCATGCTTTGGGAGCACGAGGTAGGCCACAATGGCTAAATGAAGCAAGCTAGATCTAGCTTCGTTGCTCGAAAGAAACGTTCGCACTTGCTCGTGCCATGCGCACACACTTCACACAGAAAAGCAGTCAAAACTTGACTTCGATAAAAGGTGCAATCTTGTGATATGTCAACCGCTTATCTTACATATGTGACAAAAAGATTGCGTTTTTTGTGAAACCTGTGCTTTGACATTATTTGGTCTTGCTTATATATATATATATTGGGGAGGGCACTACATAGTGTAAAGGCGTTAATTGAGCCCGATTAAGATTTCTTTTTTTTAAGAACGGAGGGAAGGGCTGTTTGAACGATGAGTAAAAAAGCGTAGATGCAAGATTAAACATCAACCTTGTGCTAAAATGCTTTTATCGAGAACTCACTCTATAAAGTCCCAGCTTGAAACCCAACAAACCACTTCAGAAACTGACCAGACATTGAGCCTCACCTCTTTCGTACAGCTCGGTGACAATTGTTTCATTCTTTGTTATTCGCGTTTAAGCTGATAAAATGGGCATATCGCTGCCGTTTTAGTTTGAACTGAGAAATCGAGGAAAAAAGAAGGGAGTGGAAGTTGAAAAAAAAAAAAGAAGTAATGGCTACAAGTAAATTTATTACTTTTAAAAGTAATCGAATTACTCCTGTGATTACTACTTAATACGAGGGGCATTCATACAGTTCGTAATATTGTCACGAAGGAATAGAGATTCAGCAATGAAACTCGAGCAGGAGTTGAGACTTTCTCTACATATTCGCCACCAAAGTTACCCACTTTTTCCAGCGATGCACCACATGCCGGATGCCATTGTTATAGAACTCCTCGTTTTGAGTGTTCCGCAATCACTTGGTTGTTTCAGCAATCACTTGGTCGCCGTCTTTAAAATGCTTTCCTCTTATTTGGCCACACTGGAATCGTCTGCGCCATTTAACCGAAGTGTCATAAGCTGGGGTGTTGTCCCCGGACAACGCTCCCAGATTCGAATGGATATCCTTGGCATTGCTTCCTTTCAAATGAAAAAAAAAAAAAAAAAAAAAACGGATCACTGCACGTGCTTGGCACCGACGGGGGGGGTGCCATTCTTGTTTCGACTCCCTAGCGGCGTTCTGAGCTACTATAGCATGCGAGGTTTATACTGTGCGGAAACTAGAGGGACGCACGCTCATGTTGATGCCTGTTTTGTTCCGGTTTTTTTTTAAATTTTTTGTGCCGATAATACGAACTTTATGAGCGCCCCTCGTACAATACAATCAAACACTTAGAAAATTACTTCAAAAGTAATTGATTACAAGTCGTTAGATTGCTCTTAATGAGTACCGTACAAGTTTGTGTTCATCTTACTGAGAGAGTCTTGAACTGCTGGCTCTTGAACGGCGAACCGTTATCACCGCACAGGGAGAATAACGATTAAACATTAACCATTACTAAAAAAATTATTCGTCATTGTGGTAGGTGGTGCTACGACGATCCACTAGTCATGGCGTTTGGGGGGGGGGGGGGGGGGGAGACGTTGACCTCATCGTTTAGGTGCTATGGTGAGTGCAACTCGCGTTCGACCACTCCACACACAGCAATGTCGGCCGGCGGCCAATACACCCTATTTTTTTTTTTTTTTTGTGCAGATATTTGAAATACCTGGTTGAGGCCGAGGTTTCGTCGGTTGTGTGCACGAACGAACAGGTCCCGTGTCCAGGTATGGTACGCTCTAGTTGTCTGCGCAGTCGAAAGATTGCAATGGAACTAACACCTGCTAAAAAAACGAATCCGCAATTGCGTAAAAAACGCAATAAGATAAAAAAGGTAATTCCACGCCAGTTTTAAAAACCAAGTTACTTCGTGCAGCTATGCATCCCACATGTGGTCTTGGTAAGAAACATGTTTAAGGCTAATGTTCGATCAAAATCCCAACGTAGTTCTTGAACAAACAAAAAAAAAAAATTGCGAGGATTTCTTTTTTGTGTGTATAAATTTTAAAATGATTTTAGGTTCGTGTTTTTTTTTTTTTTTTGTTTTTTACACGAGTTCAGTTCTTAGACCGGATGTCATTTTCTGGCAAAAGTCAATGGATGCTTTTCAGCTGGAAACATTCTATATCATCAGTGAAATCAACCTAATAAACAAAAGAAGGGGGGGGGGGGGGGTGCCGCAAACACGTGTGCGCGTCTGCGAACATTTTTATTCCTCATTTAAAGATTCATGGGTGTTTATATATATAAAAAAAAGAATACGTATTTTGTTTGTATTGACATGGGTTTTCATTTCGATCAACGTATAGATACGTGAAGACGTACCATACCGCATTTACTTCGAGTAATAGATGCACTATTTATGAGCAAAACCATTGCGTGTACTTTCCTACAGAACACACATACAGCAAATCGCCGCGTCCTGCACAAAAGCCATAGCGAATAACGAGGTGTAGAACGCGATTCTCCGCAGAAATACAATCTGCGCGGATAGCATTTCCAAATACGGGCATCGTCGCTGTCCCATAAATTGCTGGCAGCATTTTGTAGATTGCGGTGATTGGTTGTTATTGGCTATCTGCGTGCTCCACGGGAAAGCGTTGTTCATAAAGTGGTATCCACACGGGGCATGCTTTTCGGGGAGGGACGACCCAAGCCAGAGCCTCTTACATAAGCGTCGCTATGCCTGTCAATATGGAGCATGCGCCACAGGAAGGGGCCGGGCAAATAGGGCTAGTGATTTCCGCGTGGTGACGCTCGTGATCAGTATCGCGTAGAGTAACTATATAGGCTCTGCTTGCAGAGCCAGAGTATCGCGTTCCTTTTCCTTGCGCCGCCAACACGGTATTGGCGAAGAAGTGGCGACGTACGCCGGTCTGTATCCAACCTTCATGAGAGAAACCGACCTTGCAGGCGTCGAGTTTCGGGTGGAGCATGCTTCTTGCTTTGCGTTTGCGAAAGATACATCCTACACTAAACTCGAACGAACTAGAAGGTTCTTTGACACTTGAACATTATGTGTAGCCACTGTGTATCGTATAATCGCGATGGTTTATAACGCGAGCGATCTCTTAAAACATGTTCCCAAAGGTCTGGGAAGCTGACGACACGGAGGACGATCGCGTTGCTCGTGTCTGCGGAGCCCGCAGAGTGATACGCGACCGTCACATCCGGGCGCTTCGGTCCAGATATCAACGCGCAGCTATGGCTTTCAAAGAGGAGCGACGTTTTCGTTGGCTACTGGGTCCCGCATTCCGCATTTTCGGGACCCCGGAATGGAATGGGAAGGGAATGCCGGCAGCGCTGGGATGAATAGAATGAGAATGGAAATGAAAACCTTTTGCCCGGAATGGAGTGGGAATGAAATGGGCTCGGTTCTTATGCGAGCTGTGTCGATTATCATCTAGAGCCCACGGGCTGATGGCGCAATTCGCTATCGCAAGGTAAGTGGCACTTGAAAGAGCATCATTGCGCTGGATTTGACTGACGGCTTGATTGTCTCACTGGCTTATGCTCCTTCGAGGATGAAAATGGTGCGCACTTAGTCAAGCAGCCAAAACTGAATCGTTGAAGACAGACAAGGTATCGTTACTGGCGCCGCGAGACGAGACAAAGAGGCGGTATTAATCAGGCGCGATTGGCACGTATCTTCTAACAAGGGTGTCGAACCGAACCCGATCCGAAAGCCGGAGCAAAACCGTTGTTTTTAACTGAATCGAAACAAAACTGTAGTTCAAATCAATCATTTCATATTGAACCCGACCCGGAACGGTACTGTAATTTCATGCGGCGGTTACCGCTTCATTGGAAACGATTTGGTGTTATGTGAGCCGCGCTTTCTTGCGGGCGGCGGCGCCAAGCGAATTAAATATTCGCGACGGTGGCGCCAGCGGTTCAGTTTTGACTAATCAAACGGCAGTGGCGACATGGAGACAGCTCAAAAACACGCCCAAGACACTTAAGACTGCTTACGTGTAGGAATGCGAAAGCATTATAGACCCGCGGATGAAATGTTTTCGAGTAATGTTTCTATACGTATTAAATTTGTTTCTGCCGGTATTGCATTCGGTGTGCCGCCGTAGATGTAGACGCTTTTGCCGATGTCGAAGCCGTGGGTGTAGACGCAGTCACCTCACAGTCCATCGCACGAAGAAGACAACGAGCACAGATGAAGTTTGAAGCGTTACTGGCGCGCCGGAGGTAGAGCGCCAAGTCTTCCTTTTGCACACGGCGCTCCGCCGGTGACGTTACACTCCTTGGCATGTTCAAAAGGGCAGGGTGTGTCAAGTACCCAACATCTTCATGATCGTTCTGTTACGAATGAAATTGCGGCATTAGTCGACGAGGACGCAGAAGAACCAATCCCAGAATAACAAGCCCGGCGTTTCAATCCGCAAACAAGTGCGTCTATTTGAATTTTCCCGCCAAGAACTCGAGAGCTAATCACTCCAGTCCAGGCAGGGAGCTCGTCGAATGGCAAGACAGCAACTGTGTGTTCGTCCTAAAAAAATAAAAGACGTTTACAAATCTCTGTACTGCGAAATTAGAGCGCAGCTCTTGAGGTATTTTGATTTAGCGATATACTCTTCTAAAGAATTTGAGAAAGAAATATATACAATAGTGACAGCCGGTGACGTTTCTAGGAGGGGTGGAGGGTATGAAGGAGGAGGAGGGGTGGGAACTGAGGAGGAGGAGGGGAGGGTACGGAGGAGTTGGGGTGGATGATACGGAGGAGGACGGCCCCACTGCACCCTCCTCATCCGTATCCTCCCTTCCTCCTCCTCCGTACCCTCCCTCCTCCGCCTCCGCTTCCGTACCCTCCCCTCCTCCTCTGTACCCTTCCCTCCTCCTCATCCATACTCTCCCCTCATCCTCCTTCCCTTCTTTTCCTTCTCCAAACCCTCCCCTCCTCCTCCGTACCCTCTTCTCCTCCTTCGGTTACGCCGACGGCGACGGCGACGCCAACGCCGCAAAACACGGGAACGAACGCCTAAGAGCTGTGCTCTAAAAAATTACGTCTGCGATAGGACACGACGTTTCATGTGCTCACGTCACCCTCGGTGGCACATCGCCAACAATGTCCGTAGGTCTCTACTCCTTCTCATTCTACGATGGAGTACAGCCCAATGCTACAGGCCGCCGGGTCCATTCACGAGCCTGTTAGAAACAACGTGCTATATTTGCTCCGTCGTACGTATCAGTGCGCCAAGAACCGTCATGCGGAGGCGACTTTTTCGTCTGCTTCTTGACCCCTCGCGGCGGCTCCGTCTGCTTGCTACTACTGAAGACTACTGAAGAGATTAAATACCGTCTGGAAGCAATGGGGCGAGGAGAATCCGGAATCAGAACCAGTGGCCATTAAGAAATGAAGATGAGTCGGATAGACTGTTCGACACGGGAGCGTATGTACGGACCGCGTGCGGAAGGGAGATGCGGGTCCGGGTACGTTTCACACTGATCTCTATTGTAGTAGGCTGGATCGCGGATCGGGAGCCCGTCGGTGTCGCCACCGGCGGCCATTGCTTGACACCAGGCAATACACGCAAGTCTATGGGAGAAACGCACAAAAGTAAGAATATTGAACCATGTACGCTGTACTCGGAGGCGAGTATTTTATGGTGTGCTGCGATCCTTACGTCGGGTGTTTGGAGATCGAATCGGTATTTTTCAAACGTTAGAACGCCGATTAAAAAAAAATCAAACATACCGGAGCACCTACGGCTGAGCTGGCAATCTTGCTCTCGTAGTGGAGTAAACAAAGGAACTTGCCGTCAATGAGACCGTCCTTGGGGAAGCCCAGAAGTTGATGAATGTCAAAGAAGTTCCATCTCGACAGCGGCTTTCCGGGAGTGAGCGAATTCCGCGTAGCAAAGCCTTCGAGCTTGCCGTCTGCTAAACCTAACTCAACGAAACCGCCACCGACTCCGCGGTAACTCTAGGTAACTCTCGCCTCATTGAAGTTCACTACAGTGGAGTCACTCTCGACTACAAAATATTTATTTATAAGAACTGCGAGGGCTGTCAGTTTTAATGTTTGTACGCAAGCTATTGGACGGGCTTATCGAAAAACATCGAAAACGTTTCAGTGCCGACAACAGCTTAGAAACGGGGGAAACGGCAGTTTTTCTCGTTCTTCCCATAGAGTCCCATGCATTGGCTGGTGTCAATTAATGGCCGCCGGTGGCGACACTCGGTCCCAGCTGCGGAAGCCGCGGTCCGCGATCCAGCCTACTACAATAGAGATCAGTGATGTTTTACGTACACAAAGGTTGGATTGGACTGGATTGTTATGGCAAAAGCGAAACGACTTTATGTCAGTGTTGCCTGCTCACCATCCAACTTTTCCAAACAGTTGACATGTTTACAAAATATGGCAAGAATGTTTATAAAACTAAATACCATGTACCTTTATTTCAAAATTATAAAATAGGGCGCTATCATAAAAGAAAAACAAATGCGTTAAATAAGTGCTCTTCGTGCTCTGCGTATCGGAATTTCTCTCGCGCACTCTTTCGCAGTGCGTATGCAAGCTTTTCTGAGAGTGCTCCGCCCGTCAGCCTTCGGGTCCATCGAAGGGTGAGATGGAGTATAGAGGTACATCTTCGGCCAGGCCCCCCCTGTACATCGCAATGATTGGTTCTCCGAATGCTATGCAGGAAGATTGACGTACCGGCATTTATCCAATGCCCGAAGCGAACCTGTTCATCGTTTTGGAAAGCGAGAACATTCTTTCCCAACTGTTTTAGAGCCCAGCTGTTTTGCGCCCGTTTCCGGGTTGAGCGGCGTCGCCGTCGGCGTCGGCGTAACCACGGGTTGCATTATGGGACCTCGGGGAAATTTTTCCGCTAAATTTAGCGGGGAATTTTTTTTTTTCTGCTAATTGTAGTGGAAAAGTTTCCCCACTAAATTTAGCAGAAAAATTTCCTCGCTATACTTAGCGGGGATATTTTTCCGTTGAATTCAGCGGGAAATTTCTCCTCTACATTTAGCGGGGAAACTTTTCCGCTAAATATAGCCGAAAAATGTTTTCTCTAATTTTAGCGGGGAAATTTTTTCGCTGAGTTTAGCGGGGAAGTTTTTCCGCTAAATTTAGCGAGGAAATGTTACAGCTAAATTTAGCGAAAATTTTCCTCGAAATGGGAGGGGAGGAGAAGGGGAGGACACGGAGGGAGAGAAGCATACCCTCCCCTCCTCCTGCTCAAGAGCTGCGCTCTAACTCGGCATTGCAGAGAATACATGGGCTCCAAGTGACGACATTCAAAGAGCGGTCCGATGACCACCAGAGAAGAGGGGAAGAGGGAGCTCCCCTCTCATCAGGATCCTCTTTTGTGCCTCCCGGATTTTCACAGGCGTCCCTATTCTCCTCCTCTTACATGGTGGTCAAAGATATGCAGTGTGACGTCGGTTCACCCCATGTATTGTAAACGTCCTTGATTCTTTTCTTTTTTAACGTGAAACGTTTATACGCTAAGTTTTCAGAGGATGTTAAGCCACAAAATGACGCCACATGGCTTCATGTCACGTGACCTATGCACAAATTTAGTTTCCCCGCTACATTTAGCGGAAAAACTGACGTCACGTGTCATGGTCGCGTGACCTATACGCAAACTCAGTTTCACCGCTAGATTTAGCAGGAAAATTGACGTCACGTGAACTCAACAGCAATTCAGTTTTCCCACTAAATTTAACGGGGGAAATGATATCACATGACTTCATGTCACGTGACCTACACACAAATTCAATTTCCCCCAAAATTTAGCGGAACTTTTTACGATGTCACGTGACATATACGCAAATTTTAGCTTCCCCGCTAAATTTAACGGGAAAATGACATCACAGGGCTCGATGTCACGTGACCTCCACACAAATCCAGTTTCCCCGCTAAATTTAGCGGGAAAGTTGACATGTGCCCGGCCGCAGCCCGTCATTCCCCATAGTCTGTGGACACAAGCCGACCCGACGGGGAAAGTCAATGGGTCAATGAGCCAATGAGTCAATGTGGTGTGGAATATATTAGCGCTAAACCAAGAACGTTTCACGTAGCGCGGTCATCGAGGGGCCGTGCTCGTAGCAACACAATTGCAAGTAAATTTGCGATACATATTTTTTTTGTAAGCGCTTTTTTATGTTTAGTGGAAAACGGGCGTAATCAGCGATCGCTACGATTGGCGAAATCTACTTCCCATGCTTTAGTTACAGTGTCAGGAAACACAGGCAATGGCATTTTGCTCGGTCACGAACTGTTTTAACATTTCTGGAGTACGGAAAGCCAAATCCTGTGATTTCAGATAAAGCTTCAAATTTACTGGCGACCATGATTTAAGGCACCAAGATGGCTGGCGTGGCGCTACTTTGAAGCGTCGCTTATTTGGTAGCTCTAGCAGGCGCCATACGTGACAACTTTGATGGTAGCTGTTTCAAGATGCATTTTATTTGAACCACCCGTGTTACAAGCCGGAATGTTAGCACCTGTGCCAGAGCCTTAATTTAAAAATTGGTGCACGAGCAAGAGGCTTCGCGTAATAACGTTCGAAGCCGACTTTAAAATCCGCCACGAGCAAGTCTGTTTGATTACTCCGCACACAAGAACATTCCTGGCGCAGCCGACAAGCGTTTGAGATGCTGATTTTCTACGCGTCTGTGCTTCACGAGTTGCTCCATGTGTCCGTAACCGCTCCGGACGTTCATCGACTTGAGGACCTGGCAGACCGCGGTGGCCCCGGCGGCGGACACGACGTAGTGGACGGGTGGGAAGCCGAATCCGTTGAAGCCCGAGGCCCCGACCAGAGTGTAGGCGCCCATGTTGTCCATGAGTAGCCACTCGTTGACGAACACCTCGAAGAGCGGCTGTTTGTCCAGGATGCAGTCCAGGGGGTTGCAGGTTGCGCCCCACATGGTGCTCAGGAAGTTACAGGGGCGCTCGTGCGGCGGCTGCGCATGCCCAGATGCTCGGTTAGTGTTCGTGAGATTGTATATGCGGTAAAACAGTGATGACGTGGGCGAGCTGGTGTAAATATACCATTTTGTCGAACCCCATGGGACAAGGTGGTGAACGAGAAGAACTTAAAGTAAAAGATAAAGTAACAGAGTGACATGAGGCTATGTCTCGAACGCAGCTGACTTGTTTATACAGTAGCATCTTCATTGTATGTAACATTCTCAAGGTCAACAACCAAACACCACTCACACAATAAGTGTTTGTGCGGCGACCCCGCCGCCCCCCCCCCCCCCCCCCCCTGCATTAAGTACTTGCATACACGCATACTTATGATCCTAGCTGTTTGAATATCCCTATTATATTATAAAGTGAGATTCCTGAGGGATCCCGCGAAAACTACGCGCATATGAAGACAGGACGGAAGAAGATGCCTCCCCCCTCAGTTCTTCCTAAACAATGACGATTACAAACATTACATTTCGACGTCGCGACTGAAGTATCAGGTTATGTTTTATATAACAAAGCATGATCCAGGCATATTATTGCCTTTGTTGTTTAACCGCTCACAGACAAACATTTATTCTTTGGGTCCGTTTTTTTTTAGAGCGCAGCTGTTAGGCGCCCGTTTCCGGCTTGAGTGGCGTCGCCGTCGGCGTCGCCGTTGGCGTAACCGCGTGGAGGTGCATTATGGGAAATGTCCCATAATGCACCGCGCGAGCCCCCCCCCCCCCCCTCCGGGGTCACGTGACCTTGGGGGGGGGGGTTACGTGACCCCCCAGGTCACGTGACCCCCCCCCCCCCTGGTCACGTGACCTCCCCAATGTCACGTGACCCCCCACCCTGGAGGAGATTGAAGAATGAGGGGAGGAGGAGGAGGGGTATACCCTCCCCTGAGTACCCTTCCCTCCTCCTCCTCAAGAGCTGCGCTCCAATTCGGCGTTACAGGGAGCTGTAAACGGCTTTCACTTTTCTGAATCCCGGACAAAAGCTCACCGGACAAAAGCTCACCGGACAGAATCTCACCACGAGAAAATTTCATGTTGGTCTTAACACGTGTGCGGACAACTTAGGTGCATGCGTGCGATACTAAAATGCAACGATAAATTAAATCTGACAGGCGCATGGTTTGTTGCTTAGAGTAGAAACAAGTTTGTTTTTTTTTTCAAGGAAAAGTAATATGGACGGAAACTATCTCTACGCGCTTACGTTAAGGGGCCGCATTCCGATGTCCATGAATCGGAACAGGTCTCGGTTGATACAGTTGCAGAGGCTCTCGTTGATAAAGATGTCCTTGTGGTTGAGAAGTTTACCTGCGATGCATGGCGTGAAAAGTTACTCAAGAAAAATAGGCGCTCAGTGCACCGTTGGCTGCTGGAGGGAATTAGGTGCAGAGCAACTGCGTCACTGGGGCAATTAATGCGAGCATTCTTTTGGCTAGTGGCGTCACTAAAAAGGGGGGGGGGGGAGTGTCGCGGCGGGCCACCGTGCCTCTGACCCTTGTGACGTCACGGCTTGTGACTTTCATTATTTGTTGCGTGAAATAAAAAATACATCCTCAATCGGCTCACCGTAAACAAGGTTGATTCATAGGACGGAGCACCCTATTTATCTGGATTAAGATAAGTCACCCCAACTTTGTTCTTATGCCAGTTATCGGACAGACAATTTATTCTTCGGTATGTAACCGTCAAGTATTGCACGGGCCTAACTAATCTCAACCAACCTCTTGGAGTGTTGCAGAGCGACGGCCAATGTTTCATAAGAGCGTCATCAGGGCTGGAATGTTTAGCGAAACGTAGTGTACACCTTTCTCGGCCTTTCCGGCAGAGTTCATTCCTCATCTTTTTATACGAAAGCCTCCTTTGCGGTTTGAAAGCCACTTTTGTACACGTTACTACAAAAAACAATATATTGCAATTACAATTACCCTAGCTTAAACAGTATTAGATAAGGTAACTGGATTTCTCGAGAAAAAATTAATTGGCCGTTACTTAAAAAAAAGTAGCCGTCACCTCTCTGATGACTTCAGCTTCTCAAAACGAATAATATTTCTGCTAGTAATGACGGGTTTTTCGTACTGTTCATTATTGGTTAGGATCACCGAGTTTTTTCGCAAGTAATCCAGTTACCTTATCTAATACTGTTTAAGCAAGGGTAATTGTAATTGCGATCTATTATTTTTTTTCTCTTTTTTTTTTTTTAGTGACGTGTGGAATAATGCATGGCCATCTACCCGGAAAGGAGAATCTTGTATAAAAAAGAGGGATGAAATCTATCGGAAAAGTCAAGAAAGGTATACTTATTTCTTGAATCCACCAATTTTGTTAAGCCATCCTCCTGAAGGATACTTGGCAGCAAACGTGCACAAACAAAGGATGCCATTAGGGAGGGGAGGGAAAAATAGTAACCGTTACAAGTATCTTTCAAAATTATTCAGATTAGACTTGTGATTACTTTCTAATAAATGTATTCAAATGTTTACAAAACTACACCAAAAAGTAATTCATGAAAGTAATTTTATCCCTTGTAATAAGTACCGTACAAGTCTAGCATAACCTAAAGGAGAGAGGAGACGAGAGTGGGCGGGGAGGTCAGAACACCGAGCTCTGGTAGGAACGATTTGTGGGTAGACGCAAACTTTTGTCTATACTGAATCTTCGAATGCGTTCGAACGCGAACGCCGAACCTCCGGACGCCGGCGTTCTGCGTTGTATGTTTCCTTATGCTTTTCACAACAAAGAGACAAAACCACGGAAGTCCGCCATAATTCGGTGATTCTTTGTGTTTACGTGGCTCTTCAATTTGGGAAGCTGTGAGACTTCTGAAAGATTAGCCTCTCTTTGGAGACCGCTGGTGCTCAAGACTGGATTTTTTTTTCTTTGTTATGCGTCATATTGACCTTTTGTGAGCGCCCTCAGTAACACGTCACGTCGCAGGCATTTTCAGCAACCTGTTCTTCCTGCACCTCCCTCTAAGAACACTTTAGCCCTGTGGAATTAGTCCAAAGCTGGAAAGCTGGTCGTAAAATGACAGCACGCTGATTGAGGGAAGATCAGAATATTAGAAGCGCCTAGGAGCCCTGATAATTAAAAAAAAGAACAGCAGGAAGAGATTGAGAAGGCAATAGGCAGCGTCATCCTGTTTGTTCTGACATTCTCCGCTGTTCTCACCTTGCTCCGGCCCTCCTACTTGGGGCGCACTGGTGGGGGCTTCCCTAGAGTGGACAAACTAAAATGCAGGCTGCGTTAAAAGCTGCCCAATTTATTCTATAGTGAAAGCACGTGCTGTTCTTGCCGTTATTTTTTTTTTTTCAAAATGCAGGCTGCGTTAAAAGCTGCCCAATTTATTCTATAGTGAAAGCACGTGCTGTTCTTGCCGTTATTTTTTTTTCTCGCCTGAAAGTGTTGTAGTGCAAGCTGGAAGACCTATTAAAGTTAGCGGCGGTACTTGGGATACTTGGCTGGAGGGGGACACCGGTGGAATGGAAGGCACGTTTATTGGAATTGTCATTGCTTGCCATTTGTGTTTTGGTCAGGCAATTGGCTATGCAAAGTTAACGTTATGGTTGAAGGTTTCTACAACACAAAAAAATAAACAGTCAGTGGCGCTTACGAGGATAATTAATTTTGTGCAGGCTATAACCGCAGTGTCAAATAAATGGACAGCTTTTGTTGTTTACAGCATATTTCATTTCACTCCATTTTCTGTCAAGTCAAAGTGAGAAATTTGTTACCTTGTCAATTTAAACTCACCGCTGATTTCGACGTCCTTTCTCCTCTCGGCGACCACTCTCGTGGCCAGCGTGTATGCTGAGGTGACAAAAAACTGCCCCGGTTCAGCGATCACACGGACTCCGCTCGAGGCCGGAAAGTACTCGTCGACGGCCAGCCGAATGGTTTCACAAAGCTGCGATGAAACGGGTACCATGTTGACTGATCATGAGAACAACGCTAACCTCCCTGTGATGCCCTCTTTTTTTCCACAATTATTTACTGTTTCACGGGAATTCTTCAGAGGTGCTTTCAGTCCGAAGACCTTCAAAGAATCGGTAACCCTCGCATGCCGTGTGGCAGGCGCAAAATCAGAATTGCGAGTTCATTCTCCGATTCTATGAAGCGACGGTCTCCAGTCTTAAGGTCTTTAAAATGCCCCTGAAAACATGGTGTCGAACTGTTATGTCTAGCAGCAGTGCCTTCATTACACAGTGTAAAAAGTCGGAGAGAAAGAGAGTGGCATGGTAGAAGAGATAATGAAAGGTTAGTTTTTGTGGCTCGTTGTAAGAGGTGTAAAAAAGAATACACGGCAGTACTTTCACTATGAATGGGGACATTTCTCAAGTGAACTGCAATCTCGTCACAAAAACGCGCACCGCACACTTCTAGAGAAGTCGACAGAGGCCTCTAACTTGAAGAAATTGGCTGAGTTTGTATTTCAAATCCCAAAGCGTACACGAATTCAGGAGAAAACTGCTACATACGGCATACTCGCTTCGCACTATGCTAGATGCCTTTCAAGAAACAGTCTCGCTGTAGCTTCGTGGCTCCTACATGCAATTATCTAGAGCAGGGGTCTTCAAACCTTTGGCTAAGGGGCGGGATCGAGGATCTGTCGCAGGCTCAAGAACCGGAATATAAGTAAATAGTAATTAAAACAAATAATACTAGAAAAGCATTTAAATAGAAAATTAAAAGTTGGGGCACACATGAAAGAAAAATCTAAGGTGGATGAGTACATATCCTTTATTTTGAAATTAAAGATACAGCTAATTATGACATTACACCACTAGAGAGTAGGAACTTCGGCATGTCCACAGAAGACCAATAAGAATGATAAAACTGATACTGAGAATATGCAAAATATACGACACTGGACACTCAGCACCACACTCATGGGAGCGCAAAGGAATTTTAACGTACAATGTTAAACAGATACGAAACAGAGGACTAACAATGCTGATGCTGGTGTCGCCAATGTCCAGTGATTAATACTACAACGAGTGGTGTCCTCTCGTCATAGTTTTACGATACGCAGTTTTCTGTAGTTTTTTTTTCGGTGTCTTCGTTAACGCGGTTGGAGCGCTTTGCGGCGCCGTTTGTTCACGCGTGCTAATCTTTGCGCCGGTAGCAGCGGCCCTGCTGGAAGCGGGCCACAGCGGGCTTCGTTGGAAGGACCGCGGCCAGCCACGGGCCGGCCAGAAGACCTCTGCGGGCTGGATTTGACCCGTGGACAGAGGTTTGGGGACCCCTGAATCTGAAGCGCCGTTTCCCAGGAGGAAAGCAAGGTATTGCTATCGACCAGGGTAGAGAATAAAAATAATATGATTTAAATTGCAATTTAAATCATGATTCAAATTGTTGTTTGAATAAAACCAGTCACAATGATGATTTACATCAACCTTTTTCCGCAAAACAATCTCGAAATTATTTTGTATTCACCGTTTATCTATCGTTCGATGCTTTCTTTGCGCATTTTTTAAAAAAAATCTAAATTGAAGACTTATCGAACAAATTAGATTTAGATTAGGCTGAACACGAGAAAAAAAGAAAAAGAAAAGTCTTCTGAGCAAAGTGGTGTGGTGAGCTTGGTTTTGCCTTCCACGTTGTTCATCAACTACGCAACGTCCTATTGCAAAAAAAAAAAAAATGTCAATACAAAAGAAAGAAACCAAAATCAGAAAAGAAATGCCATATTGCATTCAAGTCAGAACTCGCAAGAAAAATCAAATAAGGCTTTTCGACTAACGAAAACAAATCATGCTGTTTTTGTTTTACATTTTTGAGTTTTTGGACATCAACGTCTTGCAGATGGCCAAAAATGACTGAAAACAACGAACATAGAAATGTCCCCCGGGATGTTTTAGATGACAGTCGTAAATTATCAATAAGTAGTAATTAATATCTTGCACGAGCATAGTTTTGATTCCACGATTCTACGTTTCTTGCATTGAATGCTATAGGTCACATAAACAAAATTATACATTTCTGCCTTCTATTGACAAAAGGCTGCACTATTCCCGCGCTTGAAAATGGTCCTCGGTACCATAAAACGGAAACTCAATCAGATTTTGATATTTCTTTGAAAAACTCTTATTCCACGCCCCCCCCCCGAATGTCAGAGAAAGTGGGCAGTATGGCGGAGTTTTACGTCAATACAAAGTTGTCTTAAAATCGTATTTACGTTTTCAGTAATTTTTCTTCCGGATTGTTGAGTGATCGGCTTTCTTTGAAATTAAAGATACAGCTAATTATGACATTACACCACTAGAGAGTAGGAACTTCGGCATGTCCACAGAAGGACCAATACGAATGATAAACTGATACTGAGCATATGCCAAAATATACGACACTGGACACTCAGCACCACACTCATGGGAGCGCAAAGGCATTTTAACGTACATGTTAAAACAGATACGAAACAGAGGATAACAATGCTGATGCTGGTGTCGCCAATGTCCAGTGATTACTACTACAACGAGTGGTGTCCTCTCGTCATAGTTTTACGATACGCAGTTTTCTGTAGTTTTTTTTTTTGGTGTCTTCGTTAACGCGGTTGGAGCGCTTTGCGGCGCCGTTTGTTCACGCGTGCTAATCTTTGCGCCGGTAGCAGCGGCCCTGCAGGAAGCGGGCCACAGCGGGCTTCGTTGGAAGGACCGCGGCCAGCCACGGGCCGGCCAGAAGACCTCTGCGGGCTGGATTTGACCCGTGGACAGAGGTTTGGGGACCCCTGAATCTGAAGCGCCGTTTCCCAGGAGGAAAGCAAGGTATTGCTATCGACCAGGGTAGAGAATAAAAATAATATGATTTAAATTGCAATTTAAATCATGATTCAAATTGTTGTTTGAATAAAACCAGTCACAATGATGATTTACATCAACCTTTTTCCGCAAAACAATCTCGAAATTATTTTGTATTCACCGTTTATCTATCGTTCGGTGCTTTCTTTGCGCATTTTTAAAAAAAATCTAAATTGAAGACTTATCGAACAAATTAGATTTAGATTAGGCTGAACACGAGAAAAAAAGAAAAAGAAAAGTCTTCTGAGCAAAGTGGTGTGGTGAGCTTGGTTTTTGCCTTCCACGTTGTTCATCAACTACGCAACGTCCTATTGAAAAAAAAAAAAATGTCAATACAAAAGAAAGAAACCAAAATCAGAAAAGAAATGCCATATTGCATTCAAGTCAGAACTCGCAAGAAAAATCAAATAAGGCTTTTCGACTAACGAAAACAAATCATGCTGTTTTTGTTTTACATTTTTGAGTTTTTTGGACATCAACGTCTTGCAGATGGCCAAAAATGACTGAAAAACAACGAACATAGAAATGTTCCCCCGGGATGTTTTAGATGACAGTCGCAAATTATCAATAAGTAGTAATTAATATCTTGCACGAGCATAGTTTTGATTCCACGATTCTACAGTTTCTTTGCATTGAATGCTATAGGTCACATTAACAAAATTATAAATTTCTGCTTCTATTGACAAAAGGCTGCAATATTCCCGAGGGCTGAAATGGCCTCGGTACCATAAAACGGAACTCAATCAGAATTTTGATATTTCTTTGAAAACTCTTTATTCCACGGAATGTCAGAGAAAGTGGGCCATGTATGGCAGGAGTTACGTCAATACAAAGTTGTTCATTAAATCGTACTTTACGTTTTCAGTAATTTATTCTTCCGGATTGTTGTTAGTGATCGGACAACTGTATCAATCAGTCCTGCTACATAGAAAAATACATCTAGTGTTAAAGAATAACTGATCTAGGTACAGTGATTTAAAACATACTAATCTGTTTTAAATGAAATAAATCTGATTCAAATAAAATAAATTCGATATAAATCAAACAAATCTAATCCATTCATTAAAATATTAATCTTTATTACCTTCCTCTAGACTCTAAAGGGTCAAATTTAACAACAACAACAAAATACATATAAAAGTGGTCACGTGGTCTCCACCGTGCGCTTGCTTGTGCAGGTCACGGCATGCATCCAGTCCCTCGGAGCCAGTACGACCCTTGCGCGTTCCCAGAGCCAGTGTTCAACGACGCACGGATACAGCTGTGATACTACTATCATCGAACCTTTGTGTTTTCTACCGGACGACTTGTGCCAGAACCTCCCTCTCCCAAGCAAGGCAACTGCATCGACACACGCATCATCGTCTTCTGATATCTACTGCTGGCATCTGCTCTGCTCTTGTCGTCGCCTGCCAGTGCCAGTGTCAATAGCTAGGCCAACCTAGGCGACGTAATGCCACAACGAGTCACTACTACTACTACTACTACTCGGCTCCTCCATGGGGCACGGGAACAGCAACGTGATGCGGCTCGCTAACACCGTGCGCTTGCTTGTGCAGGTTAGTACTTGTTCCACCCCTTTTTCCGCAAAGAAATCTAACGATCTATGCTTGATGTTGTTCCCGTGCCCGGGGAATTCGCTGTCTTTGCTTGAGCAGTGTGTTGACGCGGTTGGCCAACTTATCCTACAGTCCGGGGACGTGGAGCTGAATCCTGGCCCCACGCAATGTAAGGTGTCTCAGGAACTAGGTTCCATGACAGAGGCACAACAAAAACAATTTAATATGTTCACTCTCTTACAAGGTGTCAATGCCCGTACGATAAAATGGATAATGAACAGTCGGACCTGATCAAGTCCGTAAATGAGATTAAAATAAATCAGAAGTCAATTCAGGCTAAAGTGACGGAAATCGATAAGAGACTATCTGCCGTCGAGACTAAAAACACAGCTTGTAAGGTCGTCCAACAAGAGGTAGTAACGTTGCGCCAACAGGTTGCATCCCTTTTAAATGATAATTCCACGTTGAAGGTTAGTCAAGCAAAACCAGAAGATAGGTCTTAACGGGATAATTTGCTTTTTTATGGCTTGGATGACGCTCAGTCAGAAACTTGAGCTCAAACAGAAGGTAAACTGCTGAATGCGATAGCTACTCCTCCCAACCTGGTCATCCCTAGTGACACCATTGAACGAGCGCACAGGCTTTGCGCATCCTCAGTCAATAAATTCAGACCGATCATAGTCAAATTCTTGTCATTTAAAATGAAGCAACAAATTTTATTCTCAAGTGCTAAACTGAAGCCTAGTGGCATACGTGTCAGCGATGATCTTTCACCCACTACGAGACATACTAGGAAGGAGCTTGTGGAATTTGGCAATCACACAACTGTATATTTAAATTGCGCTATATCAAGCTCTTTATGAACAACAAGTGTCTAAGTTACAATCCCCTTATCGACAGTGTCTGTGAGCTTGAAAACACGTCTAGTACTCAGGTTTATCAAACCCCAGCTGATAACAACGTAACTGATTTGGCTTCCAACGCTCGGCAATGACGAGTCGTGAGGGGCAGTGGCTCGTCATCGTTGCCAAAACAAGTTTCTGTTCTGTTTACTAATATTCGTAGCATTCTTCCAAAAATGGACGATTTATGTTCTATTATCGATTCCACTGATGCTGACATAATCGTTTTGACTGAAAGCTGGCTTTCGGCAAAAGTTGATAACGGCAAACTTTTCAATTGTAACAAGCGTTTCGGTGTGTACCGACATGATAGAGGCCAAAAGTGCGGTGGGGGCGTCTTGATTGCTGTGTCTGACTGCTTTGAATCATCCCTCGTTGATAGAAGTAACAACTTGAAAATTGTGTTTGTTCATCTTCGCTTGCGCCACTCGGGCTTGATTTTGGGAGCCTGTTATCGTCCCCCGTCCAGTAGCTTTAACTTCGTTCAAGATTTACATAATGCTATCAATAAAGTTTCTGTTCGTTTTCCTAGTCTTCCACTAATTTTACTGGGCGACTTTAATTATCCCAACATAGTGTGGTTGAGCGAACGACCATTTTCGAATCCTTTTTCAAGGGAATGTTACGACTTTTTACAAATATGTCTTAATTTAAATTTTTCGCAACTCGTTACTCAACCTACGAGAATCACTTCATCTACATGGAACATTCTAGACCTTATTTTTTCTACTGTTCCCGACATTGTTTCTTCTATATCCTGCCTGCCTGGCTTGAGTGACCACTCATTGATTCATTTTGAGCTTAAGGTTACAGTATCTCGTGCTGTTGATAATACGAAACGCGTCAGAGATTATAAGAGAGCGGACTTCGAATCAATTAATCGTGAGTTTTGCTTTTTCTTAAATGACTACTCACAACAATTTCCGTATCGCTTCCTGGAAGAAAATTGGGATCTATTTAAATGCAAAGTTGATTCTCTCATGAGCGCCTTCATACCGCTAAGATCCGTTACTTATAATTGCCAGTCTCCATGGTTTAATAAATCCCTTAAACGATTGTCTAACAAAAAGAAAGTCTTTTTCGTTCTGCGAAACGTTCTAACCCTCAGCAGCGTTGGGACGCCTATGCGTCCACAGCTAGTTCTTATAAGACAGCCATTACCTGGCTGTCTTATAAGTAATGTTACCTTGCCCAGCATGCTGATTAATAATCCCAAACAATTCTGGAACTCTGTAAATAAGAATGATAAGTGTGCCGTGTCTCTCAAAAATACTGATGGTGGTGATATTCCTAGCAGTGATTGTGCGTCTTCAACGAAATATTTGTGTTGGCGTTCTCTTCCTCTCCGATTTCTTGTATTCCTGAATTTTCTACAAATGCATATTTTCCAATGGATCCAATTTGTATTGACACTATATTCATAGCCAATGTGATAGATACTCTCAAAATGTCGTCGTCTGCTGGTATTGACAACATCATTTTGATTTGCAGTTAGTAAATCTATTAACGTATCTCTCATTCCCGTTGATAGCAGCCTAGAAGTGTTGTGGGTTCGACTAGAGTTTGCTCGCTCGTGCCTTATTCTTGGGGCCAGTTATCACCCTCCGGGAAGAGATAGTGGCTTTTCAGAGAAATTGTTTGAATGCACTAAACCTACCCGGATTGTTGTATTAAGTTAGGAGGGGACTTCAACTACCCTGGTGTTAACTGGAAAGAAGGGTGTATTGAAAATGCATGTTCAAACCAAGTAGAAGCCTCTAATTGTTTTGGATATAGCAAGCATTTTTAACCTTAATCAAATCGTTACTAAGCCTACTAGGAAAAATGCTATACAAGACCTTGTGTTTACGTCGTCTCCTCACAATATTAGGTAAGTTGATGTTCTCGGTAAAATTAGTGACCATAACATTGTTTTTGTTGAAATGACATTCTCGATTGATTTTAGAGCTACGGCACCAAAAATTATATATGATTATTCGAAAGTCAACAAGGAAGCCCTTGTCGCCTCTTTTCAAAGTTTTGCGCCCAAGTATTTAGAACATTTTAACAACAGATCGCTTGAGGCAAACTGGAATATGTTTAAAGTGAAGTTCAAAAGACTAAAGTCGACTTTCGTTCCAAAACTTGTGCTAAAAACGAATGCTGAAAGACCATGGTTTGCTAACTCGTTAAAAAGACTATCTAATAAGAAAAAACGTCTATTTTCTAAAGCAAAGTTAAGTAATCTATGTAGTTATAGACTGGCCAAAATATAATGAGTGCTACAAAAAGTACAAATCTGAAATTAGAAAGGCAAAAAATAAATATTACATGAGTGACCTTTTAAATTTATTCAAACCCAAAAACTTTTTGGAAGACCATCGGTCCTAGACAGGAGCGAACTTTGCCTAAGATTTATGATGCGCAAGGACAGGAGCTCTCCAACCATGATTCAGCAACCGTTTTTAATGAGTATTTTGTATCTGTTTTCACTGAGGAAGTTTCCTTTGCCTTGTGATTCAATTTGTGTATCCCTAACCATATCATGTGGACCTGTCACCTTTACACAGGAAGGCATTTTGGCAATTATTGATCGACTCTCCCCAAGCTCTGCACCTGGCGAAGACGATATATGTCCTAAACATTTGAAGGTAACACGAATCATATCTTGTCATCTACTATATCTCATTTTCAAGCAATCTGTAGAGCTGATGTACCTTCCGGCGGATTGGAGACTTGGAAAAGTGCTACCAATTTTTAAATCTGGTGACAAAAAACATGTCTCTAATTATAGACCAAT
The DNA here is from genome assembly GCA_013358835.2 of Ixodes persulcatus. Taxonomy (NCBI): domain Eukaryota; kingdom Metazoa; phylum Arthropoda; class Arachnida; order Ixodida; family Ixodidae; genus Ixodes; species Ixodes persulcatus. Next base: position 101,885 of record JABSTQ010011363.1, read on the forward strand.
TTCATTAACAAGTGTACCATGCAACATTATGGAGCATGTCATATATTCCCATGTCATTAGCTACTTATCTGACCATGACCTAATTTGTTCTAACCAACGTGGATTCAGAAAAGGCTTTTCGTGTGAAACGCAACTTTTTGAATTTGTTACTAATTTGCACGAAAACATTCACTCTTCCAGACCTACTGATGCCATATTTATTGATTTTGCCAAAGCCTTCGACTCCGTACCTCACCAACGCTTGTTGTACAAGCTGTCTCAACTTAACATTCATCCTGTTATCATACAATGAATTGCCACTTTTCTTGAAAATCGTGAACAGGCTACATATGTCGGAGAAAGTAAGTTTTCAAAATTATCAGTAAAGTCCGCTGTCCCTCAGGGAAGCGTATTGGGTCCGTTTTTATTTCTCATTTACATAAACGACCTTCCGCTTAGCTTAACAGCCTCCATAATACTTTTTGCAGATGACTGTGTTATCTACCGCCGCATCACCAACCCAGACGATCAAGCACTGCTGCAGCAAGACCTCAACGTGATTTTCCTTTGGTGCAGCACATGGCAACTGAGATTGAACACTAACAAAACAAGATTTACAACATTTGCCAGTCAGCCTTCTTCCACGCAAAGGAATTATTCCATTAACCACAAAGACATAGAAAAAGTTCGAACATACAAGTACTTAGGAGTAATTTTTTCAAAGGACCTCACCTGGAACGATCATATCAATAACACCGTCTCAAGTTCATGTAAATCGCTCAGATACCTTAAACGCAACCTTTTCCGCTCATCTCAGACAGTCAAACTAAACGCCTACAAAGAATTTGTGCGATCCAAACTTCAATATGCCAACATCATCTGGTGGCCTCATCAAGCATACCTTCTTAACAAGCTCGTATCCGTTCAAAACAAGGCATCACGCTACATCATGCATGACTATTCACGAACTTCGAGTGTCACTATTATTAAAACCAACCTAGGGTTGCAACCTCTAACCGTTAGAACCAAAACTAGCCCGTCTTGCTTTCCTTCATGGCATCTACTACTCATCATCGGAATTTCGAAGCCTTTATATCCAAGATCCACCTTATATTTCAAAGCGCCGCAATCATCCACTAAAAATTCAGCCTCTCTTCTCCAGAACTAACAAATTTCGAACTTCCCCCCTTTTACTCTCTATTGCCGACTGGAATTCCTTACCCGCTCAAATAGTCCATGAAGCGAATACCAATAAATTTCGCGACATTTGTAAAGTGTGATTAGTGAATATTTTTTTTGTTGTTTTGCTGTTTACCTTTTATTAGATCGCACTGAATGTTGTATTTATTCCCCCCTCCCTCATGTAATGTATCTCAATCGGGATACCTTCGAGGAAATAAAATCTGATCGGATCTGATCTGATCAATTCTAAAATTAAAAAAAAATACAAAAATGTACTCAAACTTTTTGAGCAGTCTTTGGAGCTTGGTTTTTTATCCCCGATGATTGGAAGATTGGGAGAGTGATTCCTTTACATAAGTCAGGTGACAAACATTCTCCAACTAACTATCGTCCCATCTCAATTACTGGCATACCCTGTAAAATTCTTGAACATATTATATACTCTCACCTTGCTAATTTTTAGAGTCTAACTCTTGCTTCTGTAAAGCTCAACATGGCTTCCGGAAATCATTTTCTTGTGAGACTCAGCTCTTGTGTTTTACCCATGACCTTCATTCCATTCTTGACCGCGGCTCTCAGGAAGACTTTATTTTCCTAGATTTTTCTAAAGCCTTTGACAAGGTCCCTCACTCCCTCCTATTTCAAAACCTTATCAAACTTAATTTAGACCCTAACGTCGTTGCATGGCTACGTTCGTTTCTTACTAATCGATCGCAGTTTGTAACTGTAAATGATGTGGATTCCCAACCTTCACCAGTCACTTCAGGTGTTCCCCAGGGCTCTGTTCTGGGGCCCCTCTTATTTCTTATCTATATTACCGACCTACCTAACAATGTATGTTCATCTTCCAGTCTGTTTGCAGATGACTGTGTTATTTATTGTGAAATTACTAATGACTCTGACATATCTCTCCTTCAGTCTGATGCTAACTCTATCTCCGAATGGTGTAGCTTGTGGTGCATGAATTTAAATACTGCTAAATGTAAATACAAGCGTGTGTCCCGTCTTAACACAACACGTACTGTTTACTCCATCGATAACGTTCCTCTTGAGTATGTTCCATCCTACAAGTATCTGGGAGTGCACATAACTTGTGATTTATCCTGGAAAGTTCATAGTTGAACATATCGTTAACAATGCTAATCGCATGCTTGGTTACCTTAAAAGAAACGTTTTTTCTCGCGCCTATGTCATTGAAACTCATTCTTTACAAAACCATTGTTCGGAGTAAGCTTGAATATGCTGCGTCTATCTGGGACCCTGGTCTTGAATCGCTCATTTCTGAATTAGACTCCGTCCAAAATCGTGCTTCCCGCTTTATTCTTTCTAATTACCATCGTACCGCCTGCGTAACCGTAATGAAAACCAGCTTATTCTTGCCTAATCTTTCTATGCGCAGAAAAGTGTCTCGCTTGTGTTTGTTCCACAAAATATATCATCATAATTCATCTCTCAAGCAAAGGCTACTAACACAACCCCATTATCTATCAGCACGGAACGATCATAGATTCAAAGTTGGCATTCCATCCTGCAGGACCAACGCATATTATCATTCCTTTATTCCCAGCATCTCTTTGTATTGGAATCACCTTCCCATGGATGTTGCCGAAATCATGGACAGTAAGAGTTTTAGAAATGCCTTCACTAACATGTATTGCTCCACACAACTATAGTCCTCCTGCCGTTTTGCTCTTGTGTGTTTTTTCTGTGTTTTTTTTTTAACCCACTCCCCTCTGTAACGCCTTTGGCCCTGATGGTAAAATAAATAAATAAAGAAATAAACTTTAAAAATTGACTGACTATGTCGCTCACACCACATGGCAGGAACAAATCGTAAAAGAAAGCTACTGCGTTTCATGTGCTCGTCTCACACTAGGCGAGATTCCCCTCAAGAAATTATACAACGTTTGTTTCAACGTAGAGTGCACCCCAAACTTAACGCCGCCACTGGGTTCCCAAGCATATAGCTCGTGTCGGCTACTTACTGTTCAATTAGTCACCAAAACGTACAGGATGTCTTCTCAGGATGGGAGAGAAGTCAGGAACCCATCAGATAGTTCGATCGGCTGCTGCCGCGGGTACTGTCAGAAACGGCAAAATGTCGTGGCGGCGTTACGTATGAGGCGCACTGTACCCATGTGCAATTTTGTAGAAAGACGTTTTGTGGGAAAAAAAAAAAATGCTCTTCTCGACTAGAAGAAAACAAATTGAACATAAAAAATTAGGAATGTGGCCTCGTCTGAGTCGCACCTTCAACAGCTTGTCGTGTGACCGAAGACCACCGGTAAATCCGCCTCCGATGTCGAGCACGGTCATCGGGTGCCCGATACTCATGCCTTCGTTGAAGACGCTCCTTGCCTCCGCGATCGACCGAGCGAAGATATCGGGGCACCGGTAGGCGGCTCCGACATGGAACCTGAAGAATCCAGACCAAAATAAACAAAGCGAAACTTGAAACTTGGTGTTCTTTATTAAGAGCAAGGCTCCTGAATTACCCAGTTTCGCCCAGCTTGGACGACAGTTTTGCTAGGGTGCCTGGAACGCGTCTGCAACTCACGTGTTCACCGCGTCCTAAAAAGTGGTCCCGCAATTTGCGCCTGATGACGCCACGCAAGTGTGAGGCTGCAGAGCCGTATATTGGGAGATTTTGGCTAATGGGCGGAGCAAAAGCCACCTCCAGCGCTGAACATTTCCCCTGGGTTAGAGCGTAAACTAAAAGTGCCACACAACGTCGACCAATCAGCAGACCTCGGCGTCACAATATTAGAAATGACATTTAAAGCGTTAAATAAAAGCGTTCAATCTCGCAGCAGCAATGATCGCTATTACGCCCTTTACAATGGGCATAGCCAATATCATCCATCCATCCATTTATGACGGTCCAGGGAAGCTACGACTAGGGGTGCCGCGACCCGGTCGAGGTTCGAGCTCGACCAGGTTCGACTCTTTCGAACTTCTTGTGAAAAGTTCAACGAAGGTTTGACTCAGGTTCGAGTGCTATGTGCATGCGCGGAGAGAGGCTGGCCAGTTGGCTTCGAATTGAATGGTGAGGGCTAAGGGATGCATTAAGGGCGGCAATAATTGATTATTTCAGTTACAGCAGTACAAAAATTAAGTTATTAACTTCTTCAGTGATTAGAATTAGTTTATTTTAATTGCGACTGTTCATAAAATGAAAATGACTCTTTGCATAAAAAAAATTGTTAAACCTAGACATGCTTGTATCAAGGTCTGACCACACTGTCCACAAAGTCGAACCGGTTGAATCTGGTTAAAAGGTCGAAGGTTCGTCGAACCTGTTCGAACCAGTCGAACCCCGAAAGTTCGACCTAAAAATCCGGTTCGACAAAAGTTCGCGGCACCCTTAGCTACGATCACTGATCTCTATTGTAGCAGGCTGGATCGCGGACCGCGAGCCCGTCGGTGGCACCACCGGTGCCTATTACTTGACACCAGGCAATACACGCAAGTCTATGCGAGAAACATACAAAAGTAGGAATATTGAAGCTTGTACACTGTGCTTGAAGGCAAGTATTTTATGATGTACTGCGATCATTATATCGGATGTTCGGAGGTCGAATCGGTATTTGTCAAGCGTTCGAACGCCGATTAAAAAAATCAAACGTACCGGAGCACCCACGGCTGATCTGGTAATCTTGCTCTTGTAGTACAGTAAACAAAGAAACTTGCCGTCAATAAGACCGTCCTCGGGGAAGCCCAGAAGTTGATGGATGTTGAAAAAGTTCCATGTTGACAGCGGATTTCCGGGTGTGAGCGAATTCCGTCTTGCAAAGCTTCCAAGCTTGTCGTCTGCTAAACCCAATGCATAGAAACCACCACCGACTCCGCGGTAACTCTAGGTAACTCTCGGCTCATTGAGCTGCGCTACATATTTCGCCCAGCGGAGTCACTCTCGACCACAAAACATTTATTTATGAGAACTGTGAGGGCTGTCAGTTTTAATGTTTGTGCTCAAGCTATTCGGCAGGCTTCCCAAAAAGCAGCCAAAACGTTTCAGTGGCGACCACAGCATAGAAACGAAAAGAAACGGTACTTTTTCTCATTTTTCCCATAAACTCCCATGCGTTAGCTGGTATCAAGTTATGACTGCCGGTGGTGCCACTCGACCCCACCAAGACAGGCCTCGATCTGCGATCCAGCTCACTACGATTGCGATCAGTGGCTACGGCAGCCAGGAGTTGAAACGACGCGACGACAGCGACACTCGCGTTCGCTCGTACTTTTTGACGGGACTTCTAGCATCAGCTGCGAGGATTCCAACATTCGGTAGCATGACACGACGGCCCCTGTGACGTCATTCGTATCCACTTAGGGACCACTTTTCATCTATGGGCGGGATAGGACGGGAAAGGCACCCGTTGAAAGCGCGCGCGTTTCAAGCACCTAGTATTTCGCACGGACCTCGGGGGTCGGAATTCTGTGGGAGTGTTGCGGCCTTCACAGTTTTGAAAACCACAGTGCTAATGAAACTGTGTGTTAAGGGCCCTCGATTGGGAGGCGAGGCATCGCGAAGGGGCCGTGGAGAACACTGGAGAAGTTCGCCGGACGCTCAGATTGATGGACGTAGACGATCGTTTACAAGGATCATATTCCGGTGAAAACAAAGATGAGGCACGAAAGGTTCAGGTGCGAACCTGCGTCGGTGCTTCGAGTATCTCCAGAATATTGAAAAACCTTTCGTCTAGTGCTTTTTTTTCATTTTCAGAATTTTCATTTTTATGTTATTATGAGCCGCTTTTATTTTCGGCGAGAGGTGTGTGAGGCCGAGGACAAATGTGCGGGTGATTGTGTAAGTGGCCGCTGAATGCTCAAAAAAAGAAGAAATGGCAAATTATTTTAACGTGCTTATCAAGTGTTAGACGGGATATCAAGCAGTTAAAGAACCGAGCAATTTGAGTAATTTTAGTATGATATAAAAAATGCAAGACCAGTTTAGACCGTTTTTCCGAGGCGGCCGCCATGTTGATTTCTGACGTAGCAGAGTTGGGGTAAACCAGCAAATCACTTTACTTGCCAATTGGAACGCGCTAAAGATCAAGGGGTTCGTGCCAATAGTTCTGCTTTCTTCTTCTCCATAATTCTTTTTTGTAGTTATGGTTAAACAATTTACTCATCGTTTTTTGTCGCCCAATCCATCTATGTCATATTTCAAACTGGCAACCGTGCCACAAAAACGGTCTATTGCACGGGAGTTATAAAACAGCTGGTTTGGAGCCAGGCACACGTACGCAATGCCAACGACCTTGAAGCCCATAAAGCAAGCGATCTGCAGCAGGTTTCCGGCGTCCTCGAGGCGACAGCCGAACTTGTTGTTCATCGTGATGCCGCTGCCGGTTTCGTTGGATGCAATGCGAAGCAATAATCTGAAGGAAGAAATTGCGTATATTAAACGGAGTTTAGCGAGTGAAGTATTAAGTACTATCGGCAACAATATGAGGGAAAACAGTTCCTATTTCTTCTTTCCAGCTTCATGTTCCCACAACCTTCGTTAAATCTCAACCTGTCGAATAGTATGTAGTTCCTGATATACATTTTCCGTACTAGCCCTCGTCAGGACCCTTACATGTTCCAAAATTTGTACGTACGTCAAAAAAGCGAGAAAGTCTGTTCGCGTTCATATTGTTGCTTACAGTACACTACAGCTTCGTCAGCAACATAATGAATGCAGAGAAGAAGCACGATTAAACGCACAAAGGTCGAGTATAGCAGCTACGAAATCAGGTCACTCTTACCCCCTCAGCTGTGCAGATGTCTCCGAGAGAGTAGAGAATAGAGAACTACAGCAAACTATAACTTAACATAGATGTGGCAAAATCTGGGAAACGAGTTTCCACAAGATAATATGGGGCCACATCTCTTTTTTTTTTTTTTGTACCACGTTAGGACTACTGTTCTTGCGATAGTATATCTTTGTCATGAAGCACTGATTGTAAAATGCTTCTATTTAGGACGTCGACGGAAAAATAGAGGCCACTTTCGGAATCGCTCCAAAAGACACTGATCTCAACAAAAATATTTTAATAACTGGATAAAAAAATATGTAACAAAATAAACTCCCCTCTAAAAAAAAAAAGAAGACATCTACCGAAATATTTACGTCAAGAGAATAATTATGACTTAAGAAAGATTCTGGAACATGCATGTATTTCAAGACGTCAACCCCAAAATAGAAGCATCCCGTTGAGAAATGCCTTATACGTAGCTGGACTAAGAATCGGGCAGATAAGGCCCAATATGGCCATATGTATAATATGTGGCTATATATAGGGTGTTTGAAGTCACCAGGCTCGGTGTAAAGTGTACCGTAAAAATCGGCGCCTGCACGAAGCAATGTAAACTTTTCGTCACAGGTGTATTTCACAAATCGGTTTTTTGTTGTAAAATTACAATGCGTAGCTTCCTTTCTGTAGAAAATAGGGCCAAAAAACTTGACAGGGTCAGCGGTGGATGGTCACGCAGACTACCGAGTCGAGTTGCGGGCGCGCGTATTGATAGATAACGCAGGAAGCAGCGTCGAAAGGTGCACCCGACCAGCAAAAGAAAGCAGACACAAAAGAAAGCAGACACAGACGAAATCCGTCGGCAGCAAGACCGCCGTCGTTATGCAACCGCATTTTTAATGTTTTTTCCTTGAAGTTTTGCCTTTATTGTCCGCATTTATTTTTTAACCAAAGGTATATTAGAAAAAAATTGTGTTGATTTGAATAAACCACGGTGGTCGCGAGCAGTCGCGATAAGGAGGCGCTCGTATCTATCAATACGAGCGCCAAACGCGCCCCACCACTCGGCTTGGTCGTCTGCACCGCCCCCCCGCCGTTGACCCTGGCAAGTTTCTTGGCCCTATTTTTTACAGAAAGAGAGCTACACTTTCTAATTTTGCAAGAAAAAACCAACTCGTGAAATACACCTTTGACGAAAAGTTGAGATTGCTACGTGCAGGCGCCGATTTTTACGGTCCAATTTAGGTCGAGCCTGGTGACTTCAGTCACCCTCTATATGACCTTTCTTGCCCGACTTTCGATATGCTCACGTATGGCAATTCTGTACGGGATGCTTCGTAATTGCTGAATGTTGGGCTATATTTGTTTCTTAAAGAAACTTCATTTTTGTGGCATACCATGTCCTCTCCGGGGACTCGAAGGAAAACGTTTTTTTTTTTTTTTGAAGTTCAGTGTTTCTCTAAGTGCGGTGCATGAAACGTGTCTCCGACTAGTGTGTTTATCGCGTCAAATAAAAAAAAAAGTCTTTAGATTTCTGCTTTATGACGTCATTGAAGTGTCGCGCTGCCACCGGTCGCAATCCTGGCGGTGTTTCAGCAGCGGTGGTAGATGCGGCAGATGGCGGTTGTGCTGCAAGTCTCTGTCCAGTTCGACAGTCCACGGATGCTTCGGCGGCCAGGGGTTGGGACGCCGTGACGACAGCGACACCCGCGTTCGCTCGCGCTTTTCTCCGGAACTTCTACGACCAACCGCCAGGATCCTGATATTGGGCAGCATGACACTTCGGCTTTTGTAACGTCATTTGTTTTTCCACTTCGGGACCACCCTCGATCTATGGACGGGATAAGACGCTTAACAGACCAGTCGGACACGTGTTCCAGGCACCAGACATTAACTGCAGGACGAAAGGCTTCAATAACTTTCGTAGACTCGTTCAAACAAAACAAAACAAACATAGACCTGACTATGATCTCAGTACCGGGCGTTCTTGTCACTGATCTTGCCGAGTTCCTCCATGCAGTCGAAGGTCATGAGTGTGACGCCGTGCTCACTGGCGAAGTCGAGGTGAGACGAAGATTTGATCGTGTTGGCGTACACGATGCGGTTGGGACGGACGCCCATCTCGAGAACCATCTTAATCTCGCTCTTACAGAGAGAGAGGGAGAACAATAAGGAGCAATACAAGTTTGTTAACAATTTATGTATTTTTAGCGCCAGAACAAAAAACTCATTCAGAGGGTTAGTGGAGCGAATTTGAACATCATGTTCGATATTAATCGCACAAAAACGCATTCAGCGCTCTTTTAATTTTTCATTTAGCTGGCCGGAAATAGGCGCTCTGTTTATTCCTTACAAACGGATAGATGTTGGATGAGGTAACGTTTTGTTTTTAGCTTTTGAGGTCGGCAATTGTATTTTTCTACTAATGTTTCAATAAAGGTTCCCTTTACATCACTCCGCATAAATCAATGACGGATCACGAAAAGCTGAAACTTCGTGAGACTATGACGCTAGCGGTGTAGCGGTGGTGAAAAAAGGCGAAAGTTTGAGCAGAGACATTATCATTACCTGTATCAAAACATAAAAAAAACAAGAAATACAAAATATTCGCGATGAGCCTGTCCACCAAAATCTAATATTTATGAAATTGAAATTTGAGATTGTGGGCGCGTGTAACAACAATGTCAGTGACGAGACTTGTCAGAAAAAAAGAAAGAAAACAATATCGACTTTCTAACTGACGGCTTGTTTCCCTCGTATAAATGCTGCAGGCGCCTACACTCTCAACTATCGGTATGAAAAAAATTAGGCTTAGGCGGACATCGGCTGATTGAGAATTTTTGTTTTTCTTTTATGTCTTTTTATCCAGGTAATGTCACGTGCTCAAACCTTCACGTTTTTATCACCACCGCTACCGTTACATTATCCCGGAGTTTGAGCTTTCTGCAAGGAGTAGTTTATTTACGCGATCTCACCCGGTATAGACGTGAGGTGTGTTTGACATGATGGTATTTTACAGGTGTATATACGCGTGGCTGCTCCAGCTCTACTCTGGAGCAGAGTTTCTAAATATTGCCGCAAAACAACGTGAAGCCTACCATGATTGTTCTTTCTTTCTGTATCGTGTTTTTTTAGAGTGGAAAATTGTGCCTCTAAGTGGTGTCTGGAGTTCCCGCTTCGTGGGGGGGCAATTTTTCCAGTGCAGTACGAATTTAAAGATCACCACTCAGTTCCGATTACACGACCGCAGACTACTGCAAGGCACGTTCATATCATAAACGACAGGGGTAAGCATGAAGCAGTGGTCAGCATGAACTCTCGATAAATATAATACGCACTGACGGCATAGAAGAATCGATTTGCATGTGTTAATCTTTCCGAAGACCATGACACCGAACAACTCGCGTGAATACGGTGAGCACGCACTTCTGTCGTCCTCTTATGTTTAGCGGGAGAGACATAATAATGTTTATTTACTTTTTAAATAAAAAAGCAAGGAAGCACTGTCGTTAATTTCTTTCACTGTGAAATAGCAGACAACCAAAATTTAAGTCTGCATCCGATATCACTTTGCCGGGGCACTCGGTTCGGAGCAAATGGTTAACTTTTTTTTTTTTTTTGTCTGCAGTTGGATTACATTGTGGACACGAATAATTTTTGTTTGCGAATAACGCTTCGAAGAAGACAAATCCCACTTTCGTTAGATGACGAACAGCCTGCGGACGATATCTCAGCTCGCTCCGTGAGAGACAAACTATAGATCTCGCTCGGACAAGCGGTGACTAAAGTCGGGCCTCAGCAAAAACCGCCGAAACAACTTCGAAACAAAAAAAAATAGTAAGCATAGGCGGACCAAATACGTTTCTTGTTCAACCTATTGCGATCTGTCGCTGATTGAGTCACTCATGCTTCTTCGCTGCTTCAACAGCAAAAACGACGGCAATACGGCAATAAATAATCGTCCGGGTGTAAGCAAATTGAAAAATGACCGCATCTCCACGTGGTGAATGATGTTGATTGGGGCGAAGCTCGGGTGGTGCTGATGATACTGATTTTGGTCATAGGTAGTGCTGATGGTGCTGATGGTGCTGATGGTGCTGTCGGCGTTGACGCTTTGCCGCAGCCTCCTGAGCTCTCTTCTCCGGGGTAGCAGCTTGCTGTCGGCGTTGACGCTTTGCCGCCGCTCCCCGAGCTCTCAACTCCGGGTCCGCTTGGCGTTTTTGACGCTGTGCAGCAGCTTCTCGCGCCCTGGTCTCCGGAGCAGCTTGCTGTATGCGTAGACGCTGAGGCGCTGCATGCCGAGCTTTTCGGTCGTTTTCATTCATGTCAGTAGGAGAATGTGTGGTTTTCTTCTTTTTCTTTTTTTAAGAAGACAGATGGGATGGCATCTCAGAACCCCCAACTCTTTTTTTTCTTCTTTTTCTTTTTTCATGATTTTTTTTCATCTTTTTTTTTTTGCCCTACACGAGCACGTGAGCACGTGAGCTCACGAGCAGGAGCACGAGCACCCGACGCCGGACGGCGGACGGACATACGGACATGGCTAGCCCCTAAGGAGCTTCGCCCCTAAAAGTTCCGGATGCTGTTCATCGAGATGGTCAAACATGGCTTACCGGAAGTGGAAGTGGAAAGGCGTTTCGTGAAGCTGCTCTATATTATTGCTTGACACTGGTAGTATAAACAAACACTCTTTTTTTGGTGTGTGTGTTTTTTTTTGTTTGGATTTAAAAGGTCGTCATTGAAACTTCTCGCGTTGTGTAAACTGCTCGTTTAGAAAACCAATATAAGCGGTAAGATGCGCTGCTTGTCAATAGCCTGTCTGAGTACATTGCGAAAAACGGACAATGTTACGTTCGCGCTAGCTCTGTCGCAGCAGTGTACACAATGTTGTATAAATGTATCAACGATACGAGGACACACACACACAGCAAAACAAAGAAACGCGCCAGTTAAAGCAGAGGAAACTACGCGGGGTCGGGGCCTTCGCGAACAAGATATATCAGTTGTTTGCGATTGATAGCACGTGCAGCTCCTACGCATTGCCTTGTCATACAAGAAAAAAGAAATGTAGTGAAGATAAAAGAAGAATTTGCGGTGGCACCTGATCAAACAAACAAGACAAGGTCTGTTACACACTATATGTCCATTGATTCTGTGGAACGCTGAAGGCCCGGGGGACGGAAAAGTGGAGAGGAAGGGGGAGAATCACTGGAGCGTTAGTACGTCTGCTTCGTAAGAATATTACTCGTAGTCAACTAGGAACGTTTTGCACGTACTTCTTTCCTGCATTGAACGAATATTTTTTACAAGATTTGGAGTCCAGAGAGAGTTTTAGTTTGTAGAGTGTATACCCTTCAATCAAATCGCGAATAGTTGACCTTAAATGCCCATAACGGAGCCACGGGAGAAGCTAAACCTAATTTACAACGGTTCTTGAAATTAAAAAAAATCGAGAATAGTAGTTATACCATTCGAAAGGGACGAACGCCCAACAGTGTAACACTGCTCGCTTTCATGTCAGCTACGCCTTCCTAGCGAACTTTTTGTTTTAATGCAGAATTGCTAGCTTACTAAAGCTAACTCGAATTGAGCCTTGAAAAGTGAAGCGAGTCACGGAGGCCTCTGGAGTTGCACTCACAGCGCTCGTACACCATAAAAGATATATACGGTGCAGACATGATGACAGCTTTATCTGAAGACACGAGCTTCACGCGCGTTTGAAGCATGTTTGCGCATGATACGTACGTATGCTTCGAGCATCTCGGATAAGCAAAAACGGTTCCCTAAACCTCTCTAGAGTCTCCAGACTGTCTCTTTTGAATGATGTATGAGTAGCAGTGCGCTCATGGCGGCCACGGTTGAAGGGATTTTGCCGGCTGCAAGCACGTTAGTTACATGTTCTAGCTTGTTAAAAGCCTAGTTATATAAAAAAAATTTAATGATCGTAAGGACCATACGTGACCATGTTACATGCTATGTCGCACGCGAGTCGGGTGGCTGCCTGTAGAATTTGCTCGTAACGTTTTTCAATAGCTTCCGTTTGGTAGCATTCACAAGAGCCAAGCGAATGCGGTGGACAAAGGACGGACCACGACGAGCAGACGATCTGAGCAACAGCTGAGCAGATTGAAGAAACGAAAGTGTGCGTGGCTTGCGCGTCTCCGAGATCGCGGGATAAGCCTTTGCAGTGTAAGCGCCTCCAAAAATTATACCCGTCGCCCTTCCGTCAGGGTTTCGCTTCACGGGCCTGAGCCTCATAGATCACGCGAACGTCGCAGTCAAGCGAACTAACTACGGTGCTCTTAATTTTACGAGGGCCACCGAGCTACGCATACCATTAAATTTCGGCTCTTGGCCGCGCCAGTGGCCAGTTAAGGGCCGCTGCCGTGGACTGGACTACACCAAATTGGAGTCTCGTGCGCTTCGAATCGAATGTCTTCGCGACAGGAGCGTACCAGATTGCAGTGGCGTAGCCAAGAACTTGTTTCGGGGGACTCAAGTGCCTGGGATGTCCATGATTTGGGGTATAGGGGAGGGGGGGGGGGTCAAAATAATGCATGTGTGTAGTATAATTTACAAGGTCGACTGATTTAAGGGGGGGGAGGGGAGGGGGCGAATCCTCATAAGCTCCCCCTCTGGCTACGACACCGCCACGCAGTGCCCCCTTCCAGGTATAATTGAGTTGGTTCAACGTTTGTCACCATAGATGATAATAAAACAATCCCGTGAACGAATGAAAGAGCTGTGACCCCCTTTAGGAAACGCTAACGCTTACCCCTCCACTTCTTTTTTTTTCCCTTTCATTTTGTTTTTTTCTATCTTTTGCTGCCTCTTTCTGACCTCGTTATGAGGTCAGTGTTAGCGCTTCCCAAAGGGGGACATGTGTGGCGTTTCATAAGGGTCATGCTAACAGATTCCCCAAAAGTCTACCAATGGATCTTCCTGTAATTTGTTTCACCGACTTTTTTGTACTCTGCCTGTCAGAGTACGTCGACGCCCTTACAGGGGTGTGACATCTGCGCCAATGGCGCCATTTTGATACAAACACAATTTTCTGCGCCTAGTTGCTCCAAAAACGCGAAATCGGTCGAAATTGCGCCATACTGCGCCAAATTAACTCGGGAATTCAAAAAAAGTTTGCGGCGACGGTAGAATTAGCGGGAAACAAGAGCTTTGTTGGCAACGTTCAATCTCGTCGTAGTAAATTACACGGCACGGGTACAGGGTGGCGCAAGAAACCGCCGGATTTGAAGATTTCAGCTGTAGTACCCTTCTGTACCTATGATACGTGGTCTTTTCTTGATTTTCCTACTTTTTTCCGCTGTCATTTGTGACTGCATGCTAACAGTGCGCTGTCACGCGGCCTGGCTGTCTGGCCGCGGGAGGTACGACGCACAGGCTATCAAGATGAGAAAATATAAGTATTTTTTTTTCGTTTTGAGAGTAAAGTTTTTCTCAAAAGTGCCATGGAGCGCCTCCATTGTGCAGTTGTTCATTCTTGTCCGGAATCTCGTCAAAATGAAAGGCGCCGTCGCCGTGATTACTTTCGGTTATCACGCACGTGCTTCCAGTGCGTGAGCAATCGAATGAATCGGTCACACACCCGTATTTAGCGTGCATGTGCTGCTCATAGTTTTTCTACCAATTCACTATTTTCCTTGTGACTCACTTTTGTGGAGAGTTTGTTTTCTATCTGCACGTGCTTTCTACGAGCGTCCGATCGGTGTCTGGTAGTAGTAAAGCGTGCTTCCCTGTTCATGCTCTTGAACCCCCGCTTTAAAAAGTTTTGCACTACAATTGCGCGTTGGCACCAGTTCGTATAAGCTTGAGGTACCTGGTGCCCTCCTAACTTTGAAGCAAGCCTATGCTTCTTTTCCTCATTTATGCGCATTAAACTCGCGTTTGCCTTTTCCTTTTTTTTCTTCTATATTTTATCTCGGTGCGTATTGGCGCTGATGACTTATTGGTTAAGAAAGAAAAATCTGATTTATATGATTTAAATCAGACTTTTTTTATAATTTAAAGTGCTGATAAGCTGCTCTAACATTTTCTGCTCCTAATCTGCTCCAAACTGTAGACTTTTGTGCTTCGAAGTTGCTCCAAAATGCATAAACTGTTGCTCCAAAACGAGAATTTTGTGCTCCTAAGCTGCTCCATAATCCAGATTTTTTCTTCTCCAAAGTTTACTCCAAAACCTGTTTCACCTGTCTCACCCCTGCCCTTAGATACGGTCATTTATACCACTCAAGGAAGGAACCGCATCCATATCACTCGTGGAGTGAACTGCCTTCATTGTTTTAACTATACACACACATCACGGCCCACTCACCGCTACTATAGAAACCCAGAGCGAGGAACAACCAGCGGCAACGGAGCGGCAACTGAGCACGCCCGCATTCGACTGGGCCGTGGCGCAACACCTCCTAGATAACAAAGCCGTAGTGCTGAATGTGATGGCGTCATCAGAGAAGGCCAACGTTGGGAACAGATTGGACACGATGATGGCGTCAACGTTTGACTCAAACGTCACTTGAAGCCGAGGGCTGACGCAGCACTCGTTTCCAATCTGTGTCCAGCGTTGGCCTTCTCTGATTAAGTCATCTCATTCAGCACAACGGCTCTGTAATCTAGGGGGTGTTGTGCGGCGACGAAAACCCGGCGGTGTCTGTCAGTTTGTCAGCACCGGGAGAGAGAGAGGGTGACGCGTGCTCACGACAAATGAAAGACACCGTCAGGTTTTCGTCAAAACGAGCGTTCTAATGCTAACGCATTAAAAGTGAAACAAGACACGTGCGATGACTCCATGAAAGCCAATAACTTAAAGGCTCGCGCTCGGCGTCATTTGCCTTTTTCACCGATTGAGCACGTCGGTAGTCCCTAGCTTAGTCCCTGGCAAGGCCGATCCTTCGGACTCGTCTGGACTTTTGTGTCGTTTCCCTCACCACCAACAAATGCGGGAAAAAAAGCGTGAAAGGCTAGGTGTAGTTATATCTGTGTAAACTTTTCGCAAACAATTTTGCGTGGGCGTGCGCGAAAACGTTCGTTGTCGAAACTCGTAGATATTAAGTTGAACACGTTAGATCAACACTTGGCATTTGAGTTGTGATATACTATGAATGAAATGGCCTATTCCAAATTTCTATCTATGTAAAGTCCTTTGTCAAGCGATCGTCTGAAGTCAATGGTACTACCTTGCTGCTGATACCCCACGTGAAGCACTATCACTTGCGTGGTAGTAAACATATGCCATAAACAGAATTCATTGGCTTCAAAGACGGTTTGCAGCAGCTCTGGATGTGCGCCACCATAACCGACCTTCAGTTTTTGTTTCCTCTTATTTAGATCACTTCACTCCATCATTACCACAGCAGGACAGGTTATTGCTTATTTAAATTCGACTGTGTCCTTCTCCCCAGAGTTGGCCTTTGTGGAGGCTTGTCAGAGCCAGTTTCAGTGGCTTCGTATCGCGGTAAGACGTACAAGACAAGGTCAGCAATGGCGGCTGTAACCTGGCACATCTGCAATGCGTCAATAGTGGCAATGTTACAGAACGAAGAAAGAAAGCAGACGCACAGCCGCCTGACAACAATCTGGTTGCAGCGGTCTCCATGTGTGACGGGTTTCTTTGACGTTGATGTCTCGAATATGCTACGGTCAGTCCGAATATGTTACGGTCAGACGAAGAAATTCTGGAGGGTCGTAAACATACACCCTGCAAATCTGCTTCCGTACTTGGGTTCTGGTGACACCTTACTTGGTGAATCTGAGTTGGCCGACCAGTTGAACGGGTTTTTCAGCAGTGGTGTCACTTATAAGGATGTTCTTTTAGATTCGACTATACTAGTCAGTTGAAAGCAATATGGAAGATATTGTAATTTCTAGTTATGGGGTTAGATGTGCCACTGATTGATTGCCCGCCAACTCCAGTTTTGGGCCGGATGGCATATTACCACGCGCGTCGCTGAGCGAGCGCGTGCGTGGCCGAATGGTTACCGTGCTTGACTGTCGCGCGAAAGGTCTAGGTTCAATTCCAGTTAGCGCACTGCTCTTTTATTTATTCTTACAACTTGGTGTTCTCGTGAGTTCGAGAACCTTCTCGTCTGACCGAGTTCCGAATATTCTAAGCGCCGAACGTTCTAAGTCGAATGTTCCAGAAACTCACGCGGATACAAAAGGTGCTCCGCGTTGCGAGTCGCAGTCAGTCTCGCCCCAGCGTTCGACTCTGCTGTTACGCCGACTTCGACGCTCGCGACGCTCTGCTTTCTTTTGTTTCTTTTTTCTTTTATTTTTGGGCACAAGTTAGCCCAATTAAACGTTTCAGTTTCCTCAGTTATTCTCTGTTTCACCTTGTCATTCGTGACATTTTGATGGAGGTGCGGGGTGTTGCATTTTATGCCCGTTAATCGTACCCCTCCAAAGACATCCCGGCCAAGCGATGTGCTTAGCCCCGGAAGGCTACCCTTCGCCGAAGGCTACCCTTCGCCGTACCCTTCTACGGCCTCTTTCGGTGCTTCTTGACAGACTGACCTGCCCAGCTCTCTCTCGCGCACCTAGAGGTAGTTACAGGCGCCCGACAACGGGCATAGTACGTCGTATACGAGACGTGATCTCCGGCACCGCTAACACCTTTCACACTGCTTAGGGGACTTCGTGGCGGTTGTAAGGCGAAGAGGAATTGCAACGTCCAGGGACCTATGAAGTTGCAACCTGTAACTCCATAGGACCCTGGCCGTTGCGATTCCTCTTCACCTTTTGATCTTCGCCTGGTCCTTGGTTTCTGAAAAAAAAAAAAGTGTTCCCTGCTTCGACATCGTCCGCCAGGCCTATAATTCAAGTTGGGTCATACCTACTGTCCCCTACATTTATTGTGTCAACTTTCAACTTTCATCTTTTTTTGTTTCCTTCCAATGGAGAGGGGGAGGAAGAAAAAATAAAGAAGCAGGATACTGGAGCTTGAATACGTTTCTCCTCCCCACCCGCAGCAAAAAACAAAAAAACAAAAACAAATATTATACAGAGCGATGGAATTTGAAAGAACACTCACACAGAAATTGGCAGCGCACTGGCTAACATACACGAAAACCCCGACACGGAGCACTCACCACGGCAGCAGTCTGGCGAACGTAACATATGTTGCAGCTCACCCGCTATGAAATACGCTTTCCGAAAGTATTTGAATTACATTCGCAGTGGTAGTAGCAGTGCGCAGTACACAAGCAGGTTCTTCATTGTATGGGGAGGTGGCGCCCCTGGCGGTGATTGTGTGAAGCAGGCGCAACGGCTCCAAAGCATGGAGAAGCCAGAAATTGGGCAGGCATTGTCAGTATAAAAGAATCAATGGTATAACTACAGTGGCTTAAAGGGGGTAGTGTAACGAACGAAACCGGAGAAGCGGCACACCGTTGGAAGACGGCCGCGGGTGGCGCTGGCGCTTGCAGCACCGTCGTTTCGGCTATGGCTCCGGCTTGGCCGCTTGGCCAGCTTGGCTCCGGCCAGCTCCGGCCGATTCGCAGCTGTCGACTACACTGTCGTCTGCTAGTTTCACATTTTTATTCACCTTCAAACACAAATCATGTCCTTGGAAGTTCACTGGAAACAAATATTGCTTTTGAGGTATTTATATTAGTTACGAAGCGTGTTAGGGTGCCTCTATCTGCCGGCCGATCGAGGCACCCTAACGGAGCTGCAGATCGAAGCGCCACCTGCACCGTCTTCCAAGGAGCGGCCGTTCCCGATGCATGGTGGAGGCTACGCGGTAACTACACTACCCCCTTTAAGCCACTATAGTATAACTCACGAATGCGCGTGCATTATTCTATAACCGTTTTCACCTCAAGAACCGTAGTAAATATGGTACGGCACCTCGCGGAGCATTTCTAATTTTCCCCTTTATGTGGATAATTAAGATATATGTGGGTGAATTTAGATTAGATATATGTTATCTTATCAAGACGTTTACACGTTCCAAACGCCGAAATCATCGTTTTTTTCCATCCGACAATCAAATGTAAGAACTACTTCGCGCCGCGTATACGAACAATGCGCAAAACTTGCTTTTAAGGGTGAAAACGGGTTTTCAATGTTGGGTGTTTTTAATGCACTGGGGTTTTCGGTCAAGCTGCATGTATACGACGAGCAGGTGTTATAAAATGCGTCTTTGTCGCATCCGAACGCAAAGAGGGGCACGCCAATCAAAGGGCACCAGAGAGAACGCATGGAAGAGGCGCGATTACGAGGCAGCCAAGCTCGCGTATTCATTGGCTGAGGTCGGGAGTGAAAAAAAAACAACATAGCCTCCTCTATATTCACAAAACCTGGCAGTTCGACGACGGAGCCATAGAGTGCCCAGTCGCAGATTTGGAGCGCGAGGATCTGGTAGCACAGAGCATCAAAGAGCCATTTCTCGGGGAACCTGGAAGTCAGCGCACAGCTTTTGCAGCGGCGAGGACCCGAAACCCACTTGTTCGCTCGGGAGAAGTGTGCTTCGGCGTCTCGCCGCAGCGGGGCGCCAGTCACGTGGCTCTCCTCTCATCCGTTGTCTGCCGCTTCACCTTCTTCATTTCGGCGGCCGCTTCTCGTGGCGATCTGCCAGGCTTCGTCAGTGTATAGGAGGCTATGACAAAACGCACGTGGTGCGCAAGGAGCAGACGAACTAGCACGGCGTACTGTGGAAATTTACTCACGGGAGTGCGTACTTTGTTTGGTCTTTGTTGTTCGTTTTATTTCACTGTATAACTTTTTCTTCGTTCACACCTCTTCACATAATGCCACTCCTCACACAAATTCGGCCCGAAGAGGCTAAGAAATAAATTAAATGAAAGGAACGCAGTTGCTTGATTAAGCGGCACACCCGATGCCAGCTCCTCGTACAATCGAGAGGAAAGCCCATCAAAGTTTCCTGAGCTCCCGACAGTTTTTTACAAGTGTTCACAACGGTTGTTTATTCACCGCATTCGGCCGGAGTTGGTACCACGAAGGCGCCACAGTATTTGGTGCCCCAGTAGACTTCCGGTAGTGTGTTTATTTTTTCTTCAGCAACGCACAGTGACCGGAAAAGAAGATTTTCTATCGGAGAAATACCTGTAATATGTTTGTAAGAACCTGTGCGCATTGTGAAACGTAGTACAAATAACAAAATGATTTTAGACGAAATGAAAAGAAGAGGAAAACCGGAAGTGCGCAGGAGTTAGCCGATAGCGGGCGGTAGCGAACTTGTTCGCAAACAAACCTCGGTAAATAGTTAAGTACTTGGCCTCAACAGTGTTTGTTTCCCCTACGCATCAGTTTCGTATAATATATCGTATTTACGTCGCTTGTAAAATGTTCATTCTCAACTTATACCCTGGATTCAAAACCTTTCGCGTAAACAGAGCCTAAAAATATCCATAAAAACATTTGTAATAAAAGCTCTGAACCTGGCGAGTCATATCAAATTTATTGCAATTTCGTTTCCGGCAATGTATGGATCCGTTTTTTTTTTCTTTAACATAATTCTTCGCAACGCACACTGTGTTGCGAAACCGCGTTGCACTTATTCACTAGAAATTTCATATGCTACAGTAAACAGCGTTTGTTAAGCTCGCGCGTTTTGCATATAGATGGGTTTTGACCGGAAAAATAAATTCTACGTGCGCACACAAGAAATATTGTTACTTTGTTGACAGGAAAGTAGTCGGTGTTCCCTAAGCCCTTCAACCGCATATGTTTCGTTTGCTGTTTTTGTCAAAAGGTTTTGTTTCACCCATCCTAGCGAAAATTTGTGGGTCTACGCGGATAGTCACTTAATCGCAGGAATTTGACTAGTTTAGAGTAACCACTTTCATGAGTATAGTTTAATTGTGAATAACAACTTCCGACTTTCTGGCTTTATTATAACTACCTTCGTAAGAATTCCGACAATTATAACTGACCGCAAAAATCTTAATAAAATAGATAGCTATTGAAACAACTCACCTTTGCTGTACTTCCATACGTCTTTTCATTGAAATAATTTTGATGTAACCTAACAATAGCTAGAGTTGTTTTCTTGAGCTGTACTTCGCGTAAAATTGCACCCCCCCCCCCCCCTTTTATGCGACGCCTAAACTGGGTATGTATGTTCAATATAAATCAAATTTATGAAAGGTTACTGATAAACTTGGTGAAACAAAGATGAACAACTTGATTGCGAATGTAGGTCATGCGCGCTGTATAACGAATCCTTGCACAATGGAGCAAGAAACGAACAATTACTACAGCATGATCACGAACGTAATTCGCCCGCTGTGTAATAAACCCTGACAAAATACAACAAGAAACGGCCAATTGCAGTGGAAGTAATTACGAGGTAAATGTGTTTCTTTATCGATGGTGATCAATTATCTTTTTCTTCACAGCCGTAAATGCAATTAACTGCGTTATGAGCTAGGTTACTGAACTTTTTTTTTTATCAAACTTCGAAACTAATTTGCCGATGTAAGCCACTGTGCTCCGTTTACTCCTACGCTGACATAGCTGTAACAGCTACACGCTTGCCGGACCAATCGAGCACCTCCTTTTCCTTACCCGACCCAACACTCGGCACGCGGGTATGGGCCGGAGCGTGGTCACGTAAAGACAGACCCACGCATGACTGGTTCGACAGGCCTTTAGCTTCCACCGCATACTCAGCTTAGGAGTGACCGGAATATAGCTGCGCGACGTCGGTAATTAAATATTCACACGTCAAGTTGTGCACTACTACTTAAACATTTCGTGCTTTACTTGGACGATAGGTGTGTCGTAAATGCCCGCCAAATAGTTAGTAAATCTTTTAAAATGTGCCATCATTTTCTTTTCTTTTTTTTTTTTTGCTGATGTCTTAGTTATTTAAGTCCGCCATTGTTTGGGGACTGTTACAATCAGACTTCGTCGTCTGCACGCACTGTTCATGATCGAGCTAGCGACATGTTCGCCGGGCTCGCAGCTCACCACCAACTTCTTACAGTCTTCCTTTAAATATTATGTAAATAGACAACAACGTAATACTGGCGAAGAGGTAAACACCTGGATGTTCAGCGTGGATGGTACATGTCGAATTCCGGACTACAGTCCTGGTACAAGTTGGACGTCCCGGAAGGAACGGCTAGAATTCTACTTCCAGGCCATCGACGTAACAGAGCCGCCAAAGAAAAGAGTGCTACTCTTCAGCCTATGTAGGGAGGATACCTGCGGCAAGGTTCGTGACTTACTTCACCATCAAGCGCCATCTGAGGTCTCCTACGACGACGTTATGCAACGTCTATCACGCCACCTCGAGTCTGGTCCATCGGAACTACTGGGAGATGGCGATTTCACAAACGGGATCAGGGCCTCACGAGACCATCCCCAAATACGTCGATGCTCTGCGAGCTGTTGTAAAATATTTCAGCTTCAGCGCAACAATGGTCACGACCGTGGCACCTGCCACGACAACGGCACAAGCACCGAGCGGTTCCACTACCCCACAATCGGCTACTGGCGCCGGGAGCACCTTGCAGCTAGCATCGGTGGCACAGTAGATGGAGAATATCTACAGTTCTTTCACTGGAAGTTATGCTACGCGACCGCTTCATATGTGGCCTTCGAGACGCTTACCTCCAGCAACGACTGCTCTCCGAAAGAGCCGTTACTTTCCAGTAAGCGTTTGATTTGGCTAAGGCAATGGAATCAACAACAACCCATAAATCAAAAATGAAAGACGAGGTCGACAAGATCCATCAAAACTCCTCCAAACAACGCAATACTGGATCAAGGGCAAAGCAGAAAAACCGGACACAAAATCGTTGCTACAGGTGCAACAACGATAACCATCGATCGGAGGACCGTCGCTATCGCAAAAGCACCTGCAATTACTGCAAAAAGATTGGTCATCTTGAGAAGCCTCGTTTCTCAAAAAAAAGAAACAAGGACAAAGCAAGAAGACTCATCAAGTCAGTGAGTCGAGTGATGACCCACACCCTCTACAAAACTTACGAAGGATCACCAAGTCGACCCCATTTTCAGAGTACCCTTACCATCGACGGTAAAACCTTGCAAACGGAAGTCGACTTGGTAGCTGTGATCACGTTCATCAGTGAAGTAACCTTTCGCAGACTATGGACTAAAGGAACAGCGGAACAG
The DNA here is from genome assembly GCA_013358835.2 of Ixodes persulcatus. NCBI lineage: Eukaryota > Metazoa > Arthropoda > Arachnida > Ixodida > Ixodidae > Ixodes > Ixodes persulcatus. The sequence continues at coordinate 124,906 of JABSTQ010011363.1, forward strand.
CAGTCTGAAGATAAGCAACTCTATACCTGGTCAGGACAAAGGCTGCCAGTTCTCGGCAAAATTCAGATAAACGTCCTGAAAACAACAGCCGCAAGAACGCAACCAGTTAAATGTCACTCTGCGTGTCGTAAAAGGACAAGGAGCAAGCCTCCTCGGCAGGGACTGGCTTGCACCATTGGACCGTTCCTTCTGTGGAGCGAACGCCGTGACCTCCACGTTACCGCAGAACGTCTTAGATAAATACCAAGATGTTTTCACCGAACTGCAGAACGGTCATAAATGGTCACCCATTTCAATCCCATGCCGCCGGACTCACCGCCCAAGTTCCTGAAGTGCCGTCCAGTTCCATTCGCTATGCGGGATTTCGAGCTGAATGAGCTGGATCGCTTGGAAGAACAAGGAATACCGGTACCTGTCCTATCTTCTGAGTGGGAAACTCCAGTAGTGCTAAAGAGTAAGAAGGACGGATTGCTAAAACTTTGCGGTGACTAGCGCAGCACAGTCAACGCATTTGTCAAGCCTGGGACCTACCCACTACCGACGGTACCAGAGCTCCAAACCACAATAAGTGGAGGAAAGCACTTTTCAAACATTGACTTAACACAATCCTACCATCAGCTGCGATTCGACAAAGCTACGTCCAAGGTATTGTGCGTCAATACGATTAAGAAACTGTACCGCGTCAAGCGTTTACCTTTCCGCATATCAGTAGCACTGGCTATCTTTCAAAATGTGTGTATGTATGCCTTGCTGGGCTACCGGGCGTCGCCCCATATCTTAACCACATCCTCATTACTGGCCTCACCAAGGACCAGCACTTCGAGCGACTTCAAGTGGTTCTGCGACGTTTGAGTCAAGCAGAACTAAAGGTCAAGAAAAAGAACGCCATTTCGATATGTCGGAGGTTGATTTATTCAGATACCGAATGGATGCTGCATGCGTCCGGCCGACACACGAGAAAGTCAACACGATTTGTAGAAGCGCCAGAGCCAAAGCACGAGTCAAAACTACAATTATGTCTTGGAATGATTGCCTTCTACAACCGATTCCTCAGACATCGAGCAACTGTTTCCGAAAGTTTGCATCGCTTGCTCAACAAGAATGTGCCATGGAAATGGGAGTCCCGACACAGCAAGGACTACCAAGCGCTGAAGGACTTGTTGTCCTCGGCAGATCTCCTGCTGCACTACTATCCTGACAAGCCACCCTTCTTGTCATGCGATGCCTCTCGCTATGGTGTAGGAGCCTTAATTGCCCAACTAGACAAGCAAGGCCGTGAAGCTCCGATAGCTTATGGGTCTAGAACCCTAAGGAAGAGCGAGAAGAACTATGCCCAGCTCGACAAAGGATTGGCCATACTGTTCGAAGTCAAAGACTTTCATTAGTATATCGCTGGAACGTCCGTCAAAATATACACGGACCACAACCCAGAAAGGCAGATACCGTTGGTACTGTACCATACATGGGTAAATTACTTTCAAAATGTAATTTAATTACAATTACAATTACTTTGCTTCAAAAGTAGTTTAACTACAATTACAATTACTACTACGTAAAAAGTAATTAATTACAATTACAAATTACTTTAAAAAGTAATGCAATTACTTTACAATTACTTATTTCTGAGAGCGACCTGACTTGGGTCATATAACTTTAATCGAGTTCTATAGAATGCAACACATTTGTTCATTCCTTGACCCAATGTTTGAGGAGGCTTAAGCATTACTGCATAAATGCCACGTATTGTACTTTTCTTTTATGAATTTTGTTAAATTCATGATAGAACTTGACAGTTTGAGGCGATGAAGTACTACGTTCTTATATTTTTTTATAAATAATAATAAATTAGTTAATATGCTGGAAGACGCCAGATCGCTGAAGAAAAAATTAGGTTGACGGAGTTTTGTTAGCCCGGCAAATAAAAATGCGACAATTAGTTATATATGAATATTTTACAAGTGTTAATATAGAACTAAAATCCACTCACGCCAATACGACCGCATTCAGATACAAACATCATGGTATTGTAAATTATTTACATTGAGTTGAAATTATAATGGCTCAGAAATATATAAGAACCGAATCGGGGCTCCCGAATCATTGGTAACAATATTCACAGGTGTGAATTTAGTCTCCAAAATGCTTATGCAAAAAAATATATGAAGTAAAACCAACAGGAAAAAAATTATAATGCAATTAAATGCAAAGGTGCAAGCGAGCTGGACAAGAATGACGAAAATAATCCCTGGAGAAGGGGAAGAAGAGGGACAAAGGACAAACATATGTTTGTCCTTTGTCCCTCTTCTTCCCCTTCTCCAGGAAAAAAACTTGAAAATAATACAAAGATACAAATATGCAGCAGTACTAAAAGAAAAACGTAAAAAACTAGCAAAAAAAACACTTTATAGACAATTAAAATTTCCTAGCTCAACTGAAAGCTGAAGCTTAGTTTTTTTGTTCTCAATATTTTGGCATGTTTAGGGCTATTGTTTTCTGCTCGCACAGCAGACGGCGCAACACGGCGCCGTTGAGGTAGGCTCCAAAGAGGATGGTCTCTCAGCCCGCAGTGTAAGCAACAAAACAACATACAATGCGACGCTATTTATGTTGTGCGTGTGTGTGAGTGTGTGTCTTTGTACGAGTGTTTCACCGAGAGCTAGGCCGCTTGTGCAAGCGCTGAGGCTTTCAGAGAGGTTCCGTCTGCGCCGCAAGGTTTTGCAAAAGTAATTGTAATTGTGCCTGAAATTTTGCAATTACTAACGGGAGAAAGTAATTAAATTACAATTACAATTCCTTTTGGCCGAAAGTAATTAATTACAACTACAAATTACCAAGAAAAGTAATTAAATTACAGTAATTAAATTACTGTAATTGAATTACTACCCAAGTATGACTGTACCCGAGAAAGCTACGCTGGTGCCTACAATTCCAAAACTACGACTATAAGCTGGTTTACCGACCCGGTGCACTCCATCAGAGTGCGGATGCCCTGATCTATCTTCCACTGCCCAGCAACGTGGACGAACTGCACGGTCCAGCCGACACCCTTATAATTGAGGCACTCGAGAAACCACCCCTTTCAGCAAAAGACGTAGCGCGTCTTACGGCAAAGTACCCTCTCCTGGCGAAGGTCTACCAAGCCGTCCAGTCCGGAGCCTTCAAACGATTGACCGGAGTACAGCTCGCAACTTATGTGAGTCAATTTAACGAACTATCGACCCACAAGGGATGCGGCTTATGAGGATCACGTGTTGCTATTCCGAAGGGGGCACAGCCAGCAGCCATGAACCTCCTGCACACAAACCATTCAGGAGTAACAGTCACGAAACTCTGTGAACGAAGTCACCTTTGGTGGCCTGACCTCGGCAAAGAATTCGAAACGTGGATCCAACTCTGTTAAAAGTGTCAGCAACAAGTACGTGGTCCTGTTGCAGCACCAAGTTCAACTTGGGAACGCTTTCAGGAGCCATGGAGTCAACTTCACATGGATTTCGCCGGTCCTTTTGAAGAAAAAATGCTGATGATAGTTGTTGGCGCACAACCCAAATGATTGGAAGTCCACGTCTGTTCGTCAGAAACTGCTGCCACCGTCATTGACGCACTGCTTTCTATGTTTGCTACATTTGGCACCCCGAAAGTCGTCTGCAGCAACAATGACACGCAATTTTTAACCAAGGACACCTATCAAATCCTGCAAGCCAATGGCATCCGGCATATCATAGGCGCCCCCTATCACCCGGCTACCAACGGTCAAACCGAACGAATGGTTCGGGAGACCAAATAGTCGCTGCGCAAACTTTAGGAGGGAAGTCTGAGCTGCCGCTTGGCATGTGTCTTGTTCCGACACCTTGGAACACCAAGCTCAACAACTGGAAAAAAAAGCAAAGTTTATGTTTGGACGAAAACTGCCTTGCCCGTTGGACAACATCCATCCACGGGGTAAGGAAGGTGAAGAAGACTGCAAAGATGTTAGGTTTAGCAAGTCACTAGACGTCTTTATTAAGGGATTTCCGGGGCAACTGAAATGGATAGAAGCTAAGGTGCTCCGCCAGGTTGGTTCCCGGTAATTTGAAGTAATGACTACAGCTGAAAGAATACAAAGAAGGCACATCGAGAACATGCAAAGTCGGTTAGCCAAGCATTCTGAACATAACAGTCAACATCGTCTCGAATTTCAAGTTACCCAGTTTTCGACTCCCATCCTGTTTAAACAAAAGATGTATGTGCCTCAGCCAAGCATCTTCAAAGACGGAATCCTTAACGGCAAACACCTCTGGTGCATTTTCACTTCCAGAGTCTACACCGGCCATCAGAGGGCAGGTTTTTGACGTGCTAAATACTGGATTGACTTGAGAACGTTCTCCTAAACCATCCTCCTCGTCTGTTCCGGTTCTTATATTCGAAGAAGCTCCAAGCGCGTTATAAACAAACCAGTGGGCTTCCGAGAAACTGATTAGTTTTATCGAGAAGGGGGACGTGTTACGATAGGACTTTGTCGTCTTCATTCAGCAATTGCAAAGACAAGCTCCCTCAGCTCGGACCACGCCCTACGCAGTGTTCCTGATTGAACTAGAGACATGTTCGCCGGGCTCGAAGCTCACCACCAATCTCTTGCAGTCTTCATGTAAATAATATGTAAATTGACCACAACGTAACAGGAACGTGCTCTGAACATCTATTGGACGCGAGGACCTAATCTCGTTCTGCGTGAACTCGGGTTAGCTCGTATCGAGAACGAGTCCTAGCTCAACATTTGGTGATATCTTGGACGACTACGATCCAATCACACGCTCCGTGCACAAAACAATGACGATCACCAATGTTACTTGATGGCGTTTTGAAGAGGGTCTATTTCACCAACAAATGGTTTGAACGCACAAGCGTGGGTGTGAGTTTAACGTGTTTAGAGTTGATAACGCGTCACGAAAAGACGACGAACAGTACCAGATTTGTGACACTATAGGTGCCCGTGTGTGCCCTCTTTTTGTGCCATAATTTGAGTCTCAACATGTTAGCGCACGTTTTGTACTTTTCTTATAAGTGCACAGAGCGAGCGCTTGCTACTTTCGATTTGTGACACGAGTTGAATCGTAAGCAAACATTCGCGCATAAAATAACGAAAGCGTGAAAGTGTGTTTTCGCAAGCTAAAGACAATGTTACAAAAAAAAAAAATCATGCGCGTAAGTTTCATGAAAAAAAAATAAAATCGGTTTTACAGGGCTTTCTGCAAAAGACATCACCAGAAAACCTCTTTATGCGTCTGCTTGGGAATCGTGTGCTGCAAAAACGCCCAGTGACAGCACCACAGAACACACTGTGGACGAGCCTAGATTGGAACTTTCTGGCCCTGTTGTCTCTGGCGCTGTTGGGTTCGAACTCTCTGACCCTGCGCAGAAAAATCTCGTCGATCCGGCTCTTGGCAACCTGCCTCCTGGCAGATGCTCCCGAGCTTCCTCTCGCTCGGCAGCTGCGGCTGAACCGAAACGATGGCCTTCAACCACTCTTTGCCCGCACTGACCGGCACCGGAATGCCTTCGTCATCAGGGCATGTAAATCTGTGACTGTCCCTGCCATCAGAGATGACAGCGGGCCTGAAGGAAGAGAGAAGATATAAAACCCATCTGGAGGGGGGCGATACCGCACTTGCGGTCCTAAGTGACACGCATCCGAGTGTTGTTTTGTTTGCTGTTGCTTGTTGTTGTTGTTTTGTTTGAGTAATTTCCTTTGTCGCTTATGTAACTGCGGCACCACAGACCTCCTGGTATGGGCTGCTCGCCTTGTGTGGTGTTGCATCTCTTTCTGAGTTGAATAAATATTAATCTTATTATTATTATTATTATTATTTCTAAAAAGTTAGCATTTGCGCCAACACTTGTATATCTTGATCAGCTTCATGGATACATATTAGTGGGACGGGAAAGGTTAAAATGACACGACCTTTTTCCCTTCTCCAGCTGTTTGTCCTTTGTATTTGTCCTTTGTCCCCCTGTTCCCCTTCTCGGGGGTTATTTTCGTCAACCTTTCTCCCGTAAGCCTCTGCTCACGCGTACACATTCCCCTTGGCCTTGTTTCCCACGGTATTCATTTTGGACGGCAGCGTCCCGAGCGATCAACATTAGCAGCCCACATATGTATGCGCGTATTCAGTCTATTTTGACGACTTTTTTTTAGGGGGGAAGCTCCTTAGGGTCTAGCCTTGTCCGACCGTCCGTCCGGCGTCCGTGCTCACAAAAAAGAAAAAAATGTTTGCGCAGTCGACAGGATTCCAACCGGTGAGGGGAGACACCAATGAATTTCTAGTCCATGATACTGCTTCCCAGCGCACAAGATCAGACACACTTAAAAGTAATTTCACGCACACAAAGGAAGAACTCTCACACAGCGCTGACTGACAACTCGAGTATATTATGCATCATCTTCATCTTCCTTCACTCCGATGCAAATGGAGGTGAACCCAAAAAGACAAGGAACGTTTGAAAAAAAGAGAAAAAGGAAAGACAAGAAAAATGAAATAAAAACAAAAATAGAAGGAAAACTAATGAATTCCCTGTACAGCGGACGTTGCTACTGTGCTTATTCTAAATAGTTCAACTCTTTTTCCGTTAAAGGGGCCATGAAACGAATTTTGGGTTGGGATGAATGATTTTAAAGTGGGACTTTACTAATCGCATATCATTTAGTTGGCCAAAAGAAAGAGGCTAGAAAGTCAAAAGCCAGCTTTTCGGTACGAACATTTGAAAATATAGCGGACTATTTTGTACCTTCTTGCCTTCGAAAGCTCTCCGCCTTTTCACTATGATACATCCGCGGTTCCAAAAGCGCGTCACCGGCGCCAAACTGACGACAGCCGAGCCCAGCTCACGCATTGGACACGAGAACTGCGTCACTCGGACGTATGCGCTCGTCAACAATCAATCCGTCGACGAATATTTGGATTCGCGTTCATGGCCAATGAGTGCCCTGACGGAACGTATTGTCACTGGGGAATGACAAGTTCTATGGTGTGCATAAAAAGCACGGTGGAAGCTAGGAGTCATCGCACCGGTGCCGAAGGAATGTCACGACCACGTGATTTCACAATTCGCATTTGAGTTGAGGATTAAAGCTAAGGAGGAAGAAGTAGGAAAATCGTTTCATGACCCCTTTAAGGCTAGCGATGGAGTACTAACACATATTCTATCTAGCCTTACAATGTTAGCGGTTTCTAATATTTCTCGCGTCAGTTTGTTCCTGCTCCGTCCCAGAATGGTGCATTTGCCAGGAGGGGAGAACATCCACACTCTTTGCAGTGGATGCCTAAATGACCCGAGTTGGCATTTTTGGTGGTGTTGTTATGCTCTCGAAGTCGGTCATTTAGACAGCGACCCGTCTGTCCGATGTAACGCTTGCCACATGTGAGGGGGAAGGAATAGATGGCTCCTTCATTGCAGGACACGAACTTGGTCTGGTGGTTTTTGATGCATCCAACTGGTCGACTAGATGTACCATTCACCTTCTTGCACAAGCTAGCAAGTCTATTCGGCGCGGAGAATACAACGTCAACGTTGACTCTATTGGCCAGTTTCTTGAGCTTGAGGGACAGGTTGTGGATGCAGGGAACTATGACAGGCCTTGTGGTGCGGTCTCTTGTTCTGCGTGTAAAAGCTCCTTCCTGCTTTTACACGCAGAACAAGAGACCACACCACAAGGCCTGTCATAGTTCCCTGCATCCACAACCTGTCCCTCAAGCTCAAGAAACTGGCCAATAGAGTCAACGTTGACGTTGTATTCTCCGCGCCGAATAGACTTGCTAGCTTGTGCAAGAAGGTGAATGGTACATCTAGTCGACCAGTTGGATGCATCAAAAACCACCAGACCAAGTTCGTGTCCTGCAATGAAGGAGCCATCTATTCCTTCCCCCTCACATGTGGCAAGCGTTACATCGGACAGACGGGTTGCTGTCTAAATGACCGACTTCGAGAGCATAACAACACCGCCAAAAATGCCAACTCGGGTCATTTAGGCATCCACTGCAGAGAGTGTGGATGTTCTCCCCTCCTGGACAAATGCACCACACTGGGACGGAGCAGGAACAAACTGACGCGAAAAATAGTAGAAACCGCTAACATTGTAAGGCTAGATAGAATATGTGTTAGTACTCCATCGCTAGCCTTAACGGAAAAAGAGTTGAACTATTTAGAATAAGCACAGTAGCAACGTCCACTGTACAGGGAATTCATTATTTTTCCTTCTATTTTTGTGTTTATTCCATTTTTCTTGTATTTTCTTTTTCTCTTTTTTTTCATACGTTCCTCGTTTCTTGGGGTTCACCTCCATTTGCATCGGAGTGAAGGAAGCTGAAGATGATGCATAATATACTCGAGTTGTCAGTCAGCGCTGTGTGAGAGTTCTTCCTTTGTGTGCGTGAAATTACTTTTAAGTGTGTCAGATCTTGTGCGTTGTGAAGCAGTATCATGAATGACCAACTCGCCCAAGCTGAAGTTCTAGTTCATCGCCTTAACCACTCGGCCACGTCTGCGGGACGAGTAGGGGGTTCTGAGATATGGTAGTGACTCAAGAGCTGGGGATGTCGTGGATGAAACGTTGCATGTAGCAGCTCAACGTCTAAACAGGAGAGGGCGCTGCGGTCAAATGCGTATATAATCACGTTAAACTTTGCATGCATGGCTCTGCACTTCACCGACCATAAAGCAATAATAATGAAGTCGAAACGCAACCCGGAACTCAGCATTACCTATGAGCAATGAAAAAAAAATCAGCACCATCAGCACTACCTATCAGCAATAAAATCAGTACCATCAGCACCACCAGAGCTTTGCCCCAATCAACATCGTTCACCACGTGGAGCTGCGGTCATTTTTCTTGTTTAAAACAGCGTGAGCAACGCTTGGGTACCTTCTAAGTTGTTTTTTTTAACGATAGCTTTACGGTTGACACTTTGCAGAGATTTTGACCTCCTGGGTTGTCGTCGCCGCGCGTGAAGAATGGAAAAAAAAACAAAAAAACCTTCTTCTCTCTTTTGGCTTGAGAGGGAAGTCGGGACTTCCCGCACCACCGCCGAGAAGACAAGGCCGTAGTGCTGACATATTTGCGTCACCAGCAAAGGCCAACCCTGGACACAGATTGGAAACGCGTGCTGCGGCATTGCTTGGCTTCGAGTCAAGTTTGAGCCGAACGTTGACTCAATCGTTGTGTCCAATCTGTGACCAGCGTTGGCCATCGCTGATGACGACATCTCTACCAGCACTACGAGTTTGTTATCCAAGAGTTGTTGCTTCCCGTTCGTCGTGCCGCGCGAACTGAGAAAGGGCATCCCTGACGTCCCGCCAAGAATAGCGTGACGAAGGGAGCATCTTTGTGTCGTCTGCTTGAAAGACTTGTTTTCAAAAATTACTCGCGTTATGCAAAATCCCACTTTGGTAGTATCCAGTTGCTACGCGTAATGTTGGATGGTTTTAAGAACTTAAAACCGCGCTTACCTACTTACTTCATAGATCACCGAGCACTGGTGGGGGTCGTCACTGGCATCCACAACCTCAACCACGATGGCTATGAGAATTAACCATATCGCACCTCCGCCCTTGGGTACCTGACGGCACTATTCCTTGAGTTCCTGTATAGGCTCACTACGGGAACCAGAGTTGCGCGTCTGCTTTCCACGGGCCGCCGCGCCGCTATTCGCCGAGATCCGATCCCGCGAGGAGCAGGAACAACATGCCGTGCAGGAAAGACAACACTACGGGGATGAACGCGCAACTCTGACCCCCGTAGGGAGCCTCTACAGGAACACTAACTATTCCAGCCGCATTGCGCGCCCGTGTTACAACTATTGGTGTCATTTCTTCGCAGATTATGGGCGAAAAATACGACTTTTTTTAGCATCGGTACAAAGGACATGTAAAGCAATAAAACCGATAAAACGACTCGATGGCAATGTGTTCTGACAGGCGGAAACACCATAAGCTGCCCTTCATTCGTAGTTCTCGAACAAACTCCCCAGACGGCGCTCGCTACTCGACAAAGATAAAGTCCCTGTATACTTTCTTGTACAGGTAACGACAAACGACACGCACGACCAAGCTCATTCCACTGGAACAAAATGATGTCTTTCAGTTCATCCTGTTTGTTTGCACCGCCAGTCGCCTCCTAAAGCCAGCACCATCACGCAGTTGGCGCTTCGAAGAATGACTTTACCTATAGGAAGCACGAAGTGCAGCTTTTATGAAGGAAATTTTGAAAAAGGTTCATTGCTATGCCTCCGCTAATCAAACAGCGTCAGAAGCACAACGTCAATGTGTTCGTCATGATTTTGTGTGTATTCTATATCGCTATACCAATTATGTACAAGGAAGGCCCAGTGACTTGCGCTTTCAGCATTTTTGTCGTGTTCTATGTGCCTTCGACTGCGGTCGGATATATGATGGAACAAAGTATAGAAGCTAATGCAATACAAAATTCGGCAGAGGCACTTAGGACTGCTTATGCGTAAGAATTCGAAAGCATTCCTACACGCAGCGCATTCCTACAAGCAGCGCGCAAAGTCTTTCTTTTCCACACGGCGCGCCGGTGGTGACATGACGCTCCCCCACTGCGCAGGGGCGGCGCACCCGCCGGATCCACGGCTTCCGTGACCGATGCATCTGCGTTGCTGCGCTTTTCTGTGTGTTTTATTTCTGAGACGCGTCCGCTTTGACCTTAAAAGCCCCCCCCCCCCCCCCCCCCCCGGTTTCCTGGACGACGCATCGGATATGACGCGTCGCAGCCATTGGGACTTTAGGTTCCGTTTTCGCTGGACAGACAACGCCGGCCTCGCTCCATGGGACAGTTAATGCTCTCGCATGAAGTGAAGGCAAACACCTTTTACACGTGGCAGTCACCATATTAGACGACAAAACTTCCGATATGCGGGACAAATATTATTTTGTCCTTGTCACGGCACCTGAAGGTTCTCATTACAGTTTTGTCTCTCCTATACTTTTTTTAACTTGTCCGAACTCGTAATATCTTGCTTTCTTTTTCTTCTTTTTTTGCTTGCTAATATGTGAGTTACGAGGCTGGTAACGAGGGTATATGAATGGGGTATATGAGATAAACGGTAAAAGAGTAGCGCACAAAAGACGGGACGCAGAAGGAACAAAACACAGGACAGACGCTAACTTTCAACTAAAAGGTTTATTTAACAATTCCACCGCACGACGGCACATATATCTTAATGAATAAAAACGATACAGTTTCCATGCGAAGTTTATATCATGATTAAGGGCGGCAATAGAAACAATGTTGCCGTGATCCAGGCATGTGCTCTACCCAGCGTCATGACGTAACAGGGAGGGCGTATCAAGTGCATTAAAACAAACCGCAATGAGGAAACTGCCTGTACTCTACGCAACCAAAAAAAAACAACACAAAAAGCCTAAACCCCACCGAGAATATCGTACTGTTTTTCGATTAAATGAACAAAATCGACGCTAATACTCGAGACTTGGTCACAGTTGTGTATCAGAGCCGCCTCTATGGCATCTCCCTTTCCAACCTTCCTTTTCTACGCCCCGCCACTTGCACACCGTTGAATGTAGGTGAACAACCACAAGCTTTTTAGTACGATGGCAGCTGTGGACCAAAACCCGCGTGTTCTCGCTTCATGTCCTCAGCGTTTGGTCTTATAATATTTGCACAGGACTGTTTTGTTTTTTTTCGGAGTCGGACGGGACAGTCGGAGTCTGTCCCGTTCTTTTACCCTTTCTGCATATTTTATCAGCGTCAGTGTGTGTGCGGATTAGTAACTTGACTTGGAGATAAATATTAAAAAAAAAAATAACGCCTTACTGATTGATAATCGCAATGCGCATGACTGACAATTTCGGGAAAGAAAGTTATCAAACAAAATATTATCGGGTAGCCAACCAGTGTTGGCGGAATACGTTACAAGCAACCGCGTTATCGGTAACGCGTTGCTTTTTCGGTAACGCAGTGACATACTCGTTACACTTTGAGAATAGTAACGGATAGCGTACCGATGTCACTTATTTCGAGTAACGGGTACCTAGTTTCGTTACGTGTGACACCTTCTTCCCAAGACATAAAACATTGCATTTCAATTTTTTTTCGTTCTTCTAGGCACCAAGTTATACTGTAATGGAGAGGTCCCGGGTTCGATACCCGGACCAGGCGGATTTTTTCGGTCGCTCACCAGTCACCTAGCTGTGTTTGGAGATTTGTGTTTGTCCTTTGTCCCTCTTGTTCCCCTTCTCCAGGGATTATTTTCGTCAAGTTATGCGAATTCTTGCATTAATTTCACATACATTTATTTGCCTCTTTTCACCGCGCCAACGCAAATATGGCGCTTATGCATACTCGTAACATCAAAACAGTAATACGTTTTTATTTATAAATAGACAGTAATGTAAAAGTAATGTCTGTTACTTTTTTATGAGTAAAGGTTGCGGTAACGCGTTCCTTTAATTTTGCAGTAACGTAGATCGGTAAAGCGTTCCTTTTATTGGCAAGTAACGAGTGAGGTATTTTGTAACTTTGTTTTCGGCAACGCTTGCAACACAGTAGCCAACAAAATGATTTTTTAAACGCCTTCCAACGGCTAGTTAAGCGGTCGAAGCTCTCCGTCCGCAAACTACACGCCACAAAAACTCAAGCGCCGACGCGAATTCCAAAATAATTCTCAAACGATTGTTTGTGATGCAGGTGTCGTAGCCTGTACATGGGTGTACAAGCCTATGGAGGCGGCCAAAACGCACCACTCTTTGTTGATTTTCGCTGAAGTTTATATATATTATGTACACATCGCGACACTGTTAGCGCGAACATGACATCGGTGTATTTTCGCATTTTACTTCTAAATAGTACTAGCGAGCACGAAATGTTTTCGCTTACATTATAGAACTCAATGAGCTCTTTCCGTAGCAATAATAACTTGGATGACATCCCTTGGTTTCAAAGAGAAAAACTGGAAAAACCGGCGATCGCTTGTTCGCGCTAACAGTGTCGCGCTCTGTACATCCATGGATCTTTCTTGTGTATTTCAATAATCACCAGCCAACAAGCTTCAATCATATACTATATATATATATATATATATATATATATATATATATATATATATGTGTGTGTGTGTGTGTGTGTGTGGTGTGGTGCGTGCGTTGGTGGTGGTGCGTGCGTGCGTGCGTGCGTGCGTGCGCGTGTGTGTGTGCGTGCGTGCGCGCGCGTGTGTGTGTGTGGGTGCGTGCGTGTGTGTGCGTGCGTGCGTGTGCGTGTGCGTGTGCGCCTGTGTGTGTGTGTGTGCGTGCGTGTGTGTGCGTTTTACTCCCCCACTTCCTTTAATTTCGATGCGTAGGGCAAAACTTCCCTCCACCATAACGGTATTTGAAACTTGTGTTATGAAGCGTCGCTGCATTGTTATACCCCGAGTATTTGAAAAGTGAGCGTATGATAACATCAGGATTTTGTTAATTATCTGTTAAACCAAACGATCGCTTGGAGCATGTTGAATAGCAAAAGAGAACATATTAAAGCTCCAACTTTTCTGTCTTTGTGGTGTCACAGCGTCCTAGAGGTGCTGGCAGAAACAAGCTCACAGGGCCCACCAAGTGAGAGTGACCGGGAGTCAAGTGACGATCAAGAAACGGTTTTGTGCATGTTAAGACTAAAATAATCCATAGCTCGGGTTTTTATATTGAAATAACGAAGAAATCTTGCTCAATAATATATGACTGACGTAAAATTCGAAGTGTGACTCACCTTGTTTGAACAGTCAAAATTGACTCCATACGAATTGAGGGTCTGTAGTACCACAGGATCAGTGCAACATTTCACGGCTGAAAAATAAATCGAACACAACGTGTGAGGTTCCCCGAGAAGGAAAGGGGCTAAGGGTGACAGAGGATGGATTAAAAAAAAAAATATCAAGGATGCTGTTGACATCTAAATTATACACTACACTCTTAAATTCACCATATATACTTACTGAAAAGTAATGCACGATATTTTGAAGAACCATACCGTAAAACGGAGTGATTTCGGGCAGTTGTTGGTGCCATAACTTCACTTTGTACTCCAAGTCTCTCACATCGCAAACGAAAAACGCGCCATCCGTTGTCTGCGAAGAAATAACCACTCTTTAAAACACCTTTTTTATTCCATAATTGTTAGTCTAGTATCTTGTACTGACCATTAATCGCGTGTAACAGTTCCACTAAGTATTTGGCTACTCGGCCTCGTTTTTCCAGATTCACAAGCTTTCAACTCTACCTGTTGCTTGATAACCTTCCGAGCCACAGCTGCAATTTTTTCATCCACGTAGACGAGAGGTTGATTGTCGGTCTCCATCTTGCAGGAGTCATTCATGTTCTATGAAACAAAGTCCCCGCAAGCCCCACCAGCGTAGTTAGAACAGCAGAGTTCAAGCGTGCCAAATACATAAAATTGTAACGTATTTAATTGCGCTGTCCTCACTCGCACGCGAACTTAGAGCAAAAAAGAAAATGGTACGTGCAACTGACTCTTCTATTTGGAGTTCAAAAAGAAATTATTTTCTGTTATTAAAAAAAAAATCTTTGAGGCTTTTTTTTGAGGGGGGGGGGGGGGGGCGTAGCATTTCCTTACCATCAAAGAAAGTTCAGTTATATGATAATTTAAATTCGAATTTTACGGACGTTCCAGTCGTTAACTTAACTTCATTGCCCCCTTGAGCGAAACGCATGTGCTGTCATTGTATTTCCTCCTGCCTTTTTCAGAACTAATGTCTTTGGCGAATAAGAATGTATAGCTCTATAAGACACGCGAAGGGTGTATGGCTAAACATTTAGTGATCGACCAAGTGCACAAAAAAAAGAATTTAATAAGGACACGTCATCATGAACCATCGCTTTCAAATTAAATCGTATTGGAAATGAAATTATCTGTACATGCCGTTTTAGATAAGAGCATAATTCACACTCAGTACCTGACTGCCACATTCTAGTTCAGAGGATCGGAATTTTTTCAGGCTCGCGACCACTGAAATATTTGCATGTCCCACCCTCTCCCCCCCTTTCCCCCTTTTCCCCCCTTCCCCCTCTCCCCCCCCCCCCTTTCCCTCTCCCCCTCTGTCATCCTTCCGATTGCAATTAAAAACGACCCGGCTTCAGTCAATTATGCTCTGTACTTCCGAGGCGTAATGATGGATCTTTATATTTACATAGGACATCCACTCGTTCTTAGAACCGCATGTGACGGAAATTACAGCCGGAAATCGAATATCGCTAGCATCCTCACCTCGTGACCAGGAAACGCTGGCTGTTCTTTTTTTGTGAGTTGAGGAGCCAATGTTTATTGCAGCCACTTGTCTGGGTAGGCAGTGCTCAGAGCATAGCTGACACAACCTTCGCTTCACCAATAAAGAGATAGAGAGAGAGAGGGGGAAAGAAAATAGAGGACATGAATGATGGTCTTTGTCAAATTGCAGATACCATGCGACGATTTGTTCATATCCGCTATATATACTGTTTATATCTCTTCTTTTTTTATATATATGATATAGGAGACATGTCGTTTTTTTTTCTTTTCTGTTTACGTAACAACCTTTAAACTTGACACCCGGACACAATGTCACGCGCTCTGCCGTCGACCAATATGTTTCATAGCTATGCTCAGAGCACGGCTGTGCCTGGGATATCGCCGGAGCTTGGCAATTTTTTTCACACCGCGCTCGTCAGTTTTGAGTCGTACAAAGCGTAGCAACTATAAGCTCGCTGCTAACTGATGCAGTGGCGTTACAAGAAGGGAGGGGGGGGGGGGGGGCGGACCGCCCCGGTTGGAGCGCTCAGGGAGGTGTCGCGGCGGTCCACGAGAGGGGGGGGGGGGGGGGGAGTCGCGGCGGGCATCGCGAGAGCGGGGGGTGGGGGGAGGAACCGCGGCGGGCCACGCGTGAGCGGTGGGAGAGGGGGGAGGGGGGGGGGGGGGGTGTCGCGGCGGGCTACCGCCCCGGGTGCCGCTGACCCTCGTGACGCCACTGACCTGATGGCTCGCCTAGGATTATAACTATGTTTATTTTCTGAACTACGACCTTATGCAGTGTCACGAACGCCGTTAAGCCGAGTTCACACTACACATACATCGTCAATCATACGTTGTAAGAAAGAAAGAAATGCGACGCAGATGATTGTCTTTTGCACGATGTACTGTAGAAGTGTGAGCGCGACTTTAGCGCGCATTTTTTTGGCGACGCCGTTCATCGTTGGTGTAAGGGTCGAGTCTGACCGATTAGTAGGAGACCCACTGACGGACGTATGCATGCTCTGCCTTCACTTCCGCCGCTTAGGGCGCCAGCCGTCACGTCGCCAAGTGACGAAATGGTTTTGTCTTCCTGTTTGTTTCGCTACGGCGTCTTCCGCAGGCGCGCTGCCCCAGCGCTTGAGGAAGGCGCACTTTGTTTGGGATACGAGGGCGCATCATATCGCGAGTCTGGCGAACAAGTATTCTTTACAATATGCACCGTTCGGTTCGGGAAAATCGCGACAACTGGGTGCAAGTATGGAGGTGAGCGCCTGCAGAGTTGTTAATTCAGGACGCCACCGTGGGCGTGTATTTTGTTTCTGCATAGAGTATTGCAAACTCCAAATTAATTATTGGTAGAACAGTTTGCTCGGCAATTCGTCACCGAGTAGAACTATTTCGGAATGTCGTTTTACTTACTTTTTACTTTTTACGTTCACACAAATTATTTCATCCACAAGAACTGCCTGGTGAATTTCTTTTTCTAAATGAATGAATGATTCAAAAACTTCGTGCGTACCATATTATTATATACACATTTTTTGTGGCGTCTCTCATTTTCTCTTGCACCGCGCATGCCAATTAAACCTGGAACGTTCTAATCTACCGACTTAGTACCTCGTGAAAATGTTATACTTCATGAATCCAGACATAAAATCGTTATCGGTGTCAGTTGCTTTCCGTATTCCTGCTGCTCAGACAATGTGGGCTTGTGGTCAAACCTGTAAATTTGTTGAAAACAAATATTTAAAAGCTACATATCTAAAATTGTGTTTTCTATAAAAAATTTATTAATTTCTGATAGATAATAATTCTTAATTTGTGTTCACTAATTTGAATGGATAAATTACGACCTAGCGGTGTAAGCGCAAGTTCTTTTGCCTCGTTATTTAACTTAATTCACTTCTAACTACTGATAGCCTAATTCAAATATCAACGCGATATTTGAGAAGGGGGGAGGGGGCGTTGATGCAACTTAATTAAATGGTGTAAAATTCTTCAAACTTTAATTTCTTATATACACAAAAAAAAAAATTAGGCTCTTAATTTTTTTGGCTTAGAAGGTTGCTTCCATGCGCGCACGCGCATCAAATATTTTTTTAATGAAATGTTGTTAAAAATACAAATAGCTCTCCTCGTAAACGACCGGGACGTGCACCGCACGAGCTGTGCCGATTGATACATAAATATATATAGGAACAATAACTAATATCTGAATACTATTGGAGCTCAAAAAAACATTTCTCCGGCACACGAAACGTTTTCGGGTGCAGCCAGTATACTGACTATGCTCAATGGCCCCCTCTTGAACAACTAACGGGGTGTCGGATAGCAGATTAGAAACGTCAAGGATTTGTTATCACTAATATTAAGCTAAAGCTAAAAGGCCGTTCCATACCTCTTTCAATATATTCTAGAAACTTATCGGCTGGAATTCTTCTATGACAATCAACAATCACTATAACCGCCCTTTTGGAAAAAGAGTGGCTGGAAAACTCCTCCGAAGACCCATGGGAGCGGCGGCGAATGCGACAATGGCGCCTCTAGCACACTCTGAGTCAACGGAAGCAGTCGACACAATGGAAAAGTATAAGTAGGGTCCGACGGCTGGCAGAGGCCGTGCGGTCGCCTCAGAGATGCTTTATTGGGCGTGCAAAGGGTCGTATTCTTCATTTGCTCTTGTCTCCTTGGTTGTGAGAAAGAATGCCTTCTATCCTCTCTCACACCACTGTGGAAAAGCTGGACTTGCGCGAGTGATAAAAGCCTATATTGTCAAGTGTAGTGACCAAAAGTACAATAAATAAACAAGAAGAAATACACGTTTAATGGGGCGAACTTGTGCCCGAAACAAAAAGGGAATAGAAGAGAATAGCAGAGCGGTCGCGAGCGTCCAAGTCGGCGTAACCGCGGTATCGAACGCTGGGGAGAGACTGACTTCGGATCGCCACGCGGAGCCCCTTATGTACGTGCTACATACACGCGTTGGCGTCTGGAACATTCGACCTAGAAAGTTCGGCGACTAGAACATTCTTACCTCGAACAAGCAACAGAGTTCTTGAATGTACCAGAACATTAAATTGCAAGAATAAATAAAAGACGCTTCACCCCCAGGAATCGAACCCTGGATCTTCGCGTGGGAAACAAGCACGATAACCGTTGGGCCACGGCCGCGCTGCCTACTTGGCAAGCTGCGCGCGCGGCAATATTGAAAACGTAAATGCCGTTTGGTACGGGTCAGCTTCTTATATTATTTTTTTCGTTTTTCTGTTATACAATATTGTCTGCCTCACTTTACATAAAAGTGAAGTTTGAGCAAGGCATGCGATGCTTTCCTCTATACTTGAGTATCAAAGCTTTTGATTATTTTTCGGCAGCTATACATCTTGCATACCTTTAAATACTTAGTTTTTAGTCTCGCGTCAATGCATCTTTTTTTTTGTGTGTAACATGCATTAATGAAAGCAAGGTTTTCTTGACTTGCGTATTCTCAGTGAAAGCTTATGGACCAGGGAATGTCCGGATTGGTTTCATATAGTGAAAATGCATGATTTGAAAATAAACACTAAGACTGAAAAGATGAATGGAACAACTTTAACTGCTGTCTTTATTGAAGAGCAATCCCACCTATTCTCCGACAAGTCGCACGTTCTTACACTTTTTTTTTCTATCTCCATCAGTTTTGTTTGTTTTTCTCTCCAGAAAGAAATTGAATCGCGTGACGGGCAGTAAAGGTTTGTCACATCCTTAGTCAGGACTTCTGCATGGCGCACTCGACTCTTATTTACCTTTCATCGAAGTGCCGCGAACAGACAGCGGAGTTGTCTTGCAGCCGTTTATCCGCTCTTGGAATCCGACGATCCCATTCCGCGAACCGAGGAGGCGTCGGTCGGCGTCCAAAACAAGGAGTGTTTTTCCTCTAGTAAGTACTGAGCTCGGATGATAATCTTTAACCATTTCATGCACTTGCACGTGTTATACCCCACGTTGCACCCCGGTACGAAACACCGCCGCTCTGTCCTTTTCTTCGCGGTACTTGCCATTCTTGTGAATCCCTCGTCTCTTGGGAGACAGGTCTCAGCCCCACAATATTACTTCGCATCAAACAGAAGGCAAAACAAGACGAAATAGTCTCGCCAACGTGCGCCAATTCAGCCTCGCTACACGCTGTGCCACCGTCCTCCTGGCCGCGCAGTGACTGCTAGCGCCCCCACGGCCGCCTGCGGGGGAATCGCGCCACACGACACTCAGCTCCTATGGAAAGGCCCTAGCGGTCGTCACACCTCCCCTTCTAGTACACCTTAGTATAGGCTCAGCGACGTCCTCGAGCTTTGCGAGCCCCGTTTCGTCACCCCAACAGCTAAAATAATTCGCTACGGTCAGTCCGCTTGCACAGCGGAATCCACTCATCGCAACTGCAGCGACAATCAATTAACGACGCTCGCAGAAAGAAAAATAGAACGGTTTATTTAGCGGTCTCAAGCGCCTCTCAGGGGATCACACCCGTTTGAAGCGCATCTGGGAAGCGGAGAAAGGTGTTTATCTACTCGAACTATACGTCGTAAGAGGTTACTGTTGATCCGTTACAAACTGAGTTGTCACAATTTCTTACCTGAATAGGTGATCATTAAAACGTGCGCAAACAGCATCTTAAGATTACTAGAGCAAGCGCACCAGCCGCTGCAGCGTAACAAAATCAAAAAGTAACGAGAAAAATGACCGTGCAAACATTTTCCGAACTTTGCAGGAAAAATCGGGTTCCCATCCCAGACGATATTAAGAAAAAATGGGGAACAGTAGCGAACAGCGTCGAATAAAACAAAGTTAGCAGACAATACAAAGATACAAATCACCCAGCGAAGAACTTCTTTAACGGCGACAATCGATGCTACGTTTATAAAAAAATATAAAAATAATAACAAATAAAAATGGAAAGCACCATCATCAAAATAAAGCTTCACTTCTTGCTTTCTTTCTTTTTTTCAGCTGCTTGTTACAAGTTGTATTATTTGCTTTCGCGGCGTTGGTAGAAACTAAAAACAAAACAGTGGAAAGTAATAACGTTGTCCAGCTCACACTGCCGGGTAAATAAGAGTCGCACGCTGCAATCTAGTATACGTGCAAGCTGTGTGGGACCTTTTTTGCTTTCGTATTTCGTTCCCCAGTAACTTTGCCAGGTTTTTCGTTTGCTCGCTTGACGAAGCAGTGCAAAAGTACATTCAAGTACTAGCTAACGTTCGGGTCCAGGCAATCTTTGCTTACCGTGCCTTTGTTTCGAGTGTCGATCTGCGGCCTCAAGTCCGCCTTCAGCTGAACTCTTGACTGGTGCAATATATCAGTGAAATGTGTGTCGAAGGCACGGCTGACGTTACCGGCTTGGTGAAGACCTAATTCGGAAAGTGGCGCCATTTTCGCGTGCGAATATTTCTTGTTCTTCGACAGAATGTCTTTCGAGGTGTTCCGTGTTCCTGATTGCAGTTGGGCTTGGCAAGCATGATGACAGATCTGACTGGCCGCCCACCCGGCTACACAGGACTCGGTGTTCAGTCGTGCATCTAGTCTGTCGTCCGTGAAGTTCTCCGCGATCTCCGTTGAGTTGTCATAATCGTCTGTTGAGACGTCAGGGGCGATTTGGAAGCCAGACTTGGATAGCTTTTCCAGTTTAATTTGAATTTTGCAGTAACTTAATTACTCACGTTTGTTTGGTCTTCGGGAAACGGAAGATGAATTTTCCACCCCATCGCAAAAGCTTGTTTTTTTGTTTTTTTTTGCAGTGGTAGGGAGCACATGGCATGCCTGCTATCTCCAAGTATGCGCTGGTGTATGCCCGAAGGCGGCCGGTTAATCAACAAACGATGACCCATAGCAGATGTGCCCGCGTAGTAACGTAAAAAATAAACTCCGAATAGAAATGCATAACGAGCTTGCACTTTTTAATATATTTCATAAATAACAAAAAAGACATATGAAGATTTCGGATTAGAAACGCAATCGAAGGCGAAAATAGGCGGTTATCACAGACGAGAGTTGAAGAAAACAACAACAACAAAGTTGCAGACGGCTCTCAAAATCTCCGGGCAGCATATTGTTAGGGCGCAGGCGATAGACCTCCTAGCAACCGCGCTCACGCCGGATTTGCTGGCTCGTGGAGATGGACGTTGCCGCCGTCAACATAGGCAACGGTTACAAGCTACAACGACTTTCCGAATCGGTAAGGTGTCTGCCTTATACACAGCGGGACCCTGATTCAATCCAAAATGTAACCTTCCTTTTTTTTCTGGAACATGTTTTTTGTGGGGCATTTGGCGATATTTATGACATTTCTTTTTTACGACTAACACTGAAAACAATGAATGTTGACGACGAACCTTCGCTGAACTAAATGGTATGGGACGCCCTTTCGGAAGGTGCAATGGAGGACAGCGGGACACTTGGGTTGCCGGCTGGACTCACAGGGGGGGGGGCAAGTGAGCTAATAGTTTCGTAATGAAGAGCCGCAGACTGTCGCAGCGAAGCGGCGTGAACGCAGGCGGGGTGCTGGCTTAACACGTTCCCCAGTAATACAAGCGCCGTCCGGATTTAAAACCGAAGTTCCCGCGCGTTGCTATGTGTGACGGCGGCTGCGTTTACCTCCACGAGCGGCCAATCCGGCGTGAGCGGCGTTGCTAGAAGGTTTATCGCCTGTGCCGTAAAAATATGAGTCAGGGCATAGCGTAGCAGACGAACCGGCGGTAGTAGGGACCGAAGCGAAGGAAAGAGAGTAAAAACCAAACCAAACAAGGCAAAGCAAAATACGCGATGGTTCCAAAGTCAAGTAAACAAAAGAGAGAGAAAAAAGCAAAAAAAAAAAAGAAAAGAAAAACAGC
This sequence comes from Ixodes persulcatus, assembly GCA_013358835.2. Lineage (NCBI taxonomy): Eukaryota > Metazoa > Arthropoda > Arachnida > Ixodida > Ixodidae > Ixodes > Ixodes persulcatus. The sequence goes on from JABSTQ010011363.1 coordinate 147,037, forward strand.
ATAAAAGCAGAAGGAAAAGAGACCGCGCCAGCGTAGAGTCGCCTCAATTTTAAAAAGAAAGGTGATTTTGAAAAATGTAAGGAGTTGCAAGATGGTGCAGCGGGTGCCGGCCTTTATTGTAGAAGACGCAGAAGACGTTAGTCGTCCCGGCGCTAACAATCGGAATTTGTGCACCGTATTCGCCACATTCGGTGGGAGTTGATACCACGAGGGCGCCACAGTATTTGGTGCCCCAGTAGACTACCGGTAGTGTATTTATTTATTCTTCAGCAAGGCACAGCAATCAGGTAAGAAGAGTTTCCTTCAGAGAAGTTTCTGTAATATGTTTGTAAGAACATTAGTGCATTGTAGAAAATAATGCAAATAACAAAAGGAGGCGAGACAAATGAAAAAGAAGAGGAAAACCGGAAGCGCGCAGGGGTCCGCCGATAGGAGGTGGTAGTGAGGTTGTTTGCAAACATACATCGGTGGAGAGGACTCCTGAGGGGCCGACGTGTGCGGACGTGTCTCCGACGAGCTCCGTGTTTTCCGGTACAAGTGCCCGGGATACGGACCTTTTTGGGGTAAGCTTCGCATGATTTTATGCTACGATTGTCTCCGCTACGTTCCGAGAGGTGCTGTGAAGGACAATTTCACCGCCGAAGTCGATTTGTAGTACCGAGAAGGCGCGCTGGCGCTAGGCCTAACGTTAGGCCTACCGTCGCCACGTTGTTCTCTGGCGAGCATGGCGGACCCGGAGAGAGATAGAAGGGAGCGGCTGCATGATGACAACGTTCGCAATTTTCTGAGCGAGCTGGTGAGGAAGGAGCGGGAGGGAAACCTCATCGAAGACGAAAGCCTTTCAACGAAGGAGGAAAAATGGCAAACGGTCGGCGGCAAGAAACGACAGAAGAAACTCGAGAAGGAGTACTCGACCGCCGTTAAAAAGGAAGACAGGACACACGTGGTCGTCATTCGGATACGAGATTTCGACGTGAAGAGAGTCACGCGCGACCAGCTACTAACAGGCATCGTCAAGGCAGCCGGAGTTCCGTTGACCATAGCCCACATGGAAGATAGCATACGTATTAACGCCAAGAGTAACACTGTCTCCGTTCTCACCAACGATCAAGAGAGAGCCCAGCGATATGCCGAAGTCCGGAGCTTCCATGTTCAAGATAAGAGGGTGGACGTTTACGGTCACGGCACGACGCCGGACAGATTTCGGCGAATAGTGGTGCCCAAGCTCTTAAACCCAGAAACTGAAGTCGACGAAGGTGAGCTCCTGGAACACTTAGTGAAATGTAATCCGCATACGGTAATCGTGGACGCCAAAAGAATGGGAAGAACGCCATCGGTGCTCATAACATTGGGAACTCATAAGCCGCCGGGATTTATTAAGTTCCTGTGCGGTCTATTTCGTTTCCACGACTACTTGGAGAAGAGACAGGCGTGCATGAGATGCTGGAAGATGGGTCATCGCATGGACACCTGCCCAGCGCCGGACATCGGAAGATGCCCGAACTGCGGAGCGATCCACGACCACCCGCCAAAAGTACGTGGAGTGAGGACCGAGTACACGTGCACCCCTAGGTGCCTGATTTGTGGAGGACAGCATTACACAGGCTGCAGGGACTGCAAGGAGAGATTCAAGCCGTACCAAGAACCCAAGAAGCTACCGAAGAAAGCTCCTCTCAAGAAGGAAGATTTCGTCGAGCTCTCGCCCCCTAAAGAGGATGAGCAAAAGAACGAACAAGGGCGAAGCTACTTGCAAGCTCTAAGAACCAAGAAGCAAGCACCCTTGCAAGAGAAGCGGGACGATAACCGGGCAATGGCAGAAATCGCAGCCCTAAAGAAGGCTATGAAAGAAGAACGAGCAGCCTTCGAAAAACAGCTAAGGGAGGAGAGAGCAGCCTTTGAGAGGCAGCAGAAGGAGGAAAGAGCAGCCTTTCAAAAGGAAATCAACGACCTCAAACAAAGGCTACAGAATGACGGCGGTAACAATGGAAGAAGACAGGACCCCCGCAGAGCCGCCCTTCCGACTCCTCCGCTGACGTCACAGCACTATGGACAGATGGAGCAAGACGAAGAGCACGAAACTACACAAACCAGAAAAGCCTTGAGAAGAAGAAGACAAAGGTCAGACTCTGAGGGCACAGAAGCATCGGTCACGGATGTGGAATCTGTCAAAGTGCGCCGATTGTGTAACCACGCAGACATTGACGCTAAGTTCGAAGCAATAGCTCAGACAATGCACGAGATGCAGGAAATACTGGTTTCTACCACAAAGACACTTCAAGCATTCATGCAAGCTTCGGAGGAAAGATTCCGGCGAATAGAAGAGTATATTGGCCCAGCAGGACATGAACGCAGCGGACAGGCAAACTCATACAAACACGATGGCGGACAATAATTCAATCCACGTGTGGCAATGGAACAGCTGTGGTCTCGGCACCAGGATCAACGCGCTTAAAATGCTTATTCTGGATGCGGCCAGGCAACCAGACATAATTGGCATACAAGAATCTAACGAAAAATGTACCATCCCTGGCTACGACAGGTATGAAGAGATTGGTGGAGGGGGAGGAAAACTCGTGCACACTTTCGTAAGAAGAAATCTTCCAGTCAAACAGCACGACATCCCCCTGGATGATGGAAGCAAAACAGTAGTCACCGAAATCATGCCGAAAAAGAAAAATCTGAGGAGTCTATTTGTATGCAACGCATATTCCAGTCCGAGGGATACTTCTAACTCCATTGCCACTATATTTCAAGAAGCGGAAAGCATTGCGGGACAAAATCACATCCTCATCATGGGAGACTTCAATGCCGAGAATAGTATGTGGGGATACCCCCGGGACTCTTACAAGGGAAAGGAAGTCGCTGAGCAAGCCGACATACACAATGCCATCCTGATGAACGATACAGCAGCATACACAAGGATCGGAAACAGTGTGCAGAGAAACACCAACCCGGACCTTACGTTCGGCATCAACATAGACGACTGCTGCTGGACGAACAGCAAAGAAAATCTCGGAAGCGATCACTTCATCATACATGTCGAACTAATGCTGGAAGGGTACTGCAGAAGAGCTACCCCCCATCAAATGTGCACAAACTGGGACGCCTTCCGCAGCCTCAGGGAAGAGGAAGGTAGACCTCTCCGAGACATAGAAGAATGGACTGCAAGCATAGTAGAAGATCAACGCGCGGTCACCCGTGAAGTTGCAAATCCCACGCAAGCAAGATCCATGGATGAGAGACTGAGAGGAATGCTCGAAGCCTACAAATCCATTTACGGAAGGTGGCAGAACACCGGCAAGCGGTACCCCAAACTCCGCAAAAGAGCAGCCAAGTTGTACAAGGAAATCGAACATTACGCACAGCAACTTAACCAACAACAAGGGCAACAGCTGTGTGATGAACTCCAAGGTCAACTGCACACCAAGAACCCGTGGTCCCTGTTCAGACGACTACTGGCTCCGGAAGACACGAAGGTCGAAAAGAAGAAACTCTTAACCAAGATTGTGCGAGATCATGACGGAGACATGGAAAGCATCTTTGGGGAACTCAAGGGAATATACCTTGACACCCCACAAAGATGCCCCATTCACCTCAAGCAGTACACCGGCGAAAGAAACGAGCGACTTGACGCTCCCATCATGGAGCATGAGACGAGAAAAGCCATGATGGGACTCAAGACATCGTCAGCACCAGGGGCCGACAAGGTGACAAATAAGATGCTCAGAAACCTGGACAATGAATCGGTCAGAGCACTCACCGTGTATTTCAACCAAATCTGGAGCACGGGCAAGCTACCAAGGAGTTTCAAGCATGCCATAGTGTGCTTTATTCCAAAGCCCGGGAAGCAACTCAAGCTAGAGAATCTCAGACCCATTTCGCTCACATCTTGTGTGGGCAAACTGCTCGAACGTATTATTCAAACCAGAATACAAGAGTACATGGAGGAACATAGACTATTCACGGACCAAATGTTCGGATTTAGAAAGCATTTGTCCACACAGGACGTCTTCATTCAACTGAAGGAAAGTGAAGACTCCAAGAAATGGACCGCATTGGCAGCTCTCGACTTGAGGAAAGCTTTCGATCGGGTCTCACACGCAGCTGTACTGGAGCAAGTAGCTCGACTGGGACTTGGAGAGAAGGCTTTCAACTACATTAAGGACTTTCTGTCCGGAAGAACGGCCCGGATACAAATGGAAGGCGAAACATCCACAGAATTCAAGGTGAATGATGGAAGCGGCACCCCACAAGGGGCGGTTATCTCACCCCTTCTTTTCAACATTGCCATGATTCCCCTATCCCGAAGGCTACAAGAAATTGGAGGGCTACAACACGCGGTATACGCGGATGACATTACGATATGGACATCACTTCCATCTCCCCATATGGGTAACGCCATTAAGACAGGAGTCGAAGTGGTCAAAGAAGAAGCCAAGAATATAGGATTAGAATGTGCGGCAGAAAAATCGGCCCTACTCATAAGATCCCCGCAGAACCGTAAACACAAGAGCGATATGGAATTTTACCTAAAATTACAGAACATCGACATACCGAGAGTGAACCAGACACGGGTACTCGGACTGGAAATCTCGATCAGCAGTAGACAGTGCGACGCCATAAGAAGTATTCGGCAAAAGGCAGACAATACAGCCAGGCTCATCAGAAGAGTCTCGAGATGCAACTACGGACTCAAAGAAAATGGTACCTGCAGACTAGTACAAGCTTTCACGCTGAGCAGGATTATGTATGCTGCCCCGTACATGAACCTCAGCAGAACTTCGAAAGACGCGATTGACGCAATCATACGCAAGTCTTTCAAGACGGCGTTGGGCATCCCACAAGCGACCTCGAACGAAGTCTTGGGCCAATTTGGAATCCACAATGGCTTCGAAGAAATGACAAGAGCACAACACGAAGCACAAGTCACGAGACTCTCCAAAACATCGACAGGAAGACAAGTCCTGCGAGACGTTGGAGAAGGCACACAGAAAAAAGAGGACGAGAAAAAAGATATACCTAGGGACTGGGCCAACTCAATGTACTGCGCGCCTCTACCCAAGAACATGAACACAGAACGCAATCAAGGCAGAAGAGAGGCCAGAGCACGTGCGCTGAACAAGCTGCACAGGAGCCACGAACACATTTTTCATGCGGACGCAGGTCCGTATCCTGGACGTACTGGAACATACGTCATAGCGGTACACAACTCGAAGCAAGACGTAACAGCTACCGTTAAAGCCAATAATATTGACGAGGCAGAAGAGGCCGCAGTCGCACTTGCAAGATTACAAGCCCTACGACAGAAACAGACAACAGCCACTATTACTACAGACTCTAAAACGACAATCCTCAACATGTGTCGAGGAAGAATCGGACTGGCTGCAGCCAAGTTACTCCGGAAGAAGACTCCAGATCCTGAAACAAGACACACGTTGACCTGGGTCCCCGGCCACACGGGGCACCAGGGCAACGAGACGGCCCACTCTCTCGTGGCACGAGCTCTCAACTACCAAGCCACGAGTGGAACTGGCCTTCCCACGACTCAGGGTGACCACAGCTACGGGGCCTCGCCATACCAACAGGGCCCCGTAACTTATGGTGAAACTCTTAGAAAATTCCGCCACCAACGTAAAACGTTGGGCATGCCTCACAAGAAGCTCTCCAGAGCTCAGGAGTCTACCTGGAGAAAGCTTCAAGCGAAGAACACCCTGACTCCCAGAATCTTGAGAAGATCCTGGCCGGACCTGTTTTCCGGACGGTGTGAAGACTGCGGCCTGGCGGAGGGATCCTGGAGCCACGTCTACTGGACTTGCTCTCGGAACCCACTGCCACCAACCCTGACGGTGGCCATCTCCGACATCGGGGAAGAAGATCTACCGGCCTGGGAACAACTCCTGGCGGCAGAAGATTACGAAGTCCAGCTGGCGATCATCACACGCACTCAAGCCATAGAAGACGAGCTTCGAGAGCGGCTGAAGACAAGGAGAAACCTCCCACCTCCCCAACCCCCATAATTAACTCGAGCTATCCCCCATGATTTCTTGGTTCAATAAAGTTCCTGAATGAATGAATGAATGAATACATCGGTGAATATAACGTGACCGAAATCACCTTTATCTGCGTTACGGCACTCTCCTCTTTTTTCTTTTGCACGCACGAGAAGTCTGTTTCTTTTTTTGTAACTCTGCTTTTAATAATTTTAGTAAAGCGTCAGACTTGCATGTGCACAATCAACTTCTTCCAGAGCATACTGACATCACGGTAACGTACGTGGGTGTTTCTTCATCCGGAGACAATCTTAACGGGATTAGCCAGCTCGCCTATTCGACGGAACGGTTATAAGCAAGCCATTGATGAGAAATGAGAATTGCAAAAACAAAACAAATTGATTGATAAGGACAGTAAAGTTGAAACGTAGCTATGTTATAAAATATTTATACATTGCCCCGAAATTGCAAACTGAAAGCTCTAACATATTTCCCACGCGAAGAAAATGTCCATCAGTCATGAGGTGGCACCTATTTCTTAACATTCTAACTTCAAAGCAACAAATGCCCATGACTGTTTTTTCTTTTTTCATTGGTCACTTTGCGCGGAGATAGGCGAAACGTATGCGTTGTGGAGAATTCGTCTGCTAGCAAAGACTCCGAGCTCGCCAGGGGCGTTGCGATCCCTTTTCGCCCGCGCTCCGCGGGAGTTGCCGGTATTGGCTTACATGGTATTTGATTCAACTTCCCCGGAAATGTACGGAGAAGTCACATAACCCGCCCTTCCGCGATGTCACCCCACAAACCCTCATCGAACCCATGGCCCCTCACGGACGTCATGCCTCACCAAACTCATGAACTCACCAACCTCACAAACTTACGCCCTTCACCAAACTCATAAGCTCACCAAACTCACAAACTCACGCCCCTCACCGAACTCGTGCACTAACCGATTTCACGCCCCTAACTCAGCCTTATACTCATTAGTTTTAGAGGCTTGCAAACTCACTCACCCTCATTTCACGCCAGATCGGCGAGGGTGACTGAGGTGAGTCAGTGCACTCATGAGTGAGTTTTTGCCGAGGTATGGCTCCATGAAGATGTTGGTGCGACTGGTTTACAACCCTTTCGAAGATTAGAATGGACCGATGTGGCGATTTCTATGGCAACTGAGACCGACCACGCAATGACCTTCCGAGGTCTGGTCGTCCATATGGTAGTGTGCGTTACTGTCCGACAAGGCAGGAAAGGTAATGGCGCTACTTTCCCAGGATTCAGGGGCTGTAAACTGAACTGTCAGGACGCCATGTTCTTTTATGAAAATGCGCATGACCCATGCCATCTCGCGAGGTGAGTGTGAAGACGATTCTAAAGGTCGCCTTCTGCGTGCTGTCATTTTTGTCTGCTGGGCTGCGCAACACGTTCTGGGCATGCGCAGTCGCTCTCTTCTGCCGAATATTGCCGAGAGCACAGCTGACCAAGCAGGCAGCGCGCTCGTCGCCTATCGGTTATCGTGCCTGCCTCCCACGCGAAAGGCCAGGGTTCGATTCCTGGGAGCGACGTCTATTTTGTTTATCCCTGCAATTTAGTGTTCTGGAAAATTCGAGAATCCTGTTGCTTGTTCGAGGTCCGAATGTTCTACGCGTCGAACCTTCTACGCCGATTATTCCAGAAGCCCACGCGTGTACATAAGGAATTTCGCGTGGCGAGCCAAAGTCAGTTTCGCCTCAGCGTTCGATCTTGCTGCTTCGCCGCCTTCGACGCCCGCGACGCTCTCTTGTCATCTTTCTTTTCCCTTTTATTTTTGGGAACACGTTCGCCCCATTAAACGTTCAGTTTACTCAGTTATTATCGCCTCATCACTTGTCATTCGTGGCATTTTGGTGGAGGTGCTGGGCATCGCATTCTATGCCCGTGGAGCGTACCCCTCCGAAAACACGCCCGCCAAGTGACGTGCTCAGCCCCGGGAGGTTACCCTTCGCAGAAGACGCCAAAGCCCGATCAAGCCGCCGTACCAAAGGCCAATCCCCGGAATTTGGACCCTTGCCACCGAAACCAAGGAAGAAGACCGCGACGATGACCACGCCACCCGTCGTTGTCCTACCCGTCGCCGCCCGTACGCCCGTGTCCTTCCATGGTGAGCCCTATGAAGACGTCGAGGACTGGCTACAGCAGTACGAGCGAGTGGCCCAGGACAACCGATGGACGGAAGAACAGCGCCTACAGAGTCTCTACTTCGCACTCGAAGGAACCGCCCGGCACTGGTTCGAGAATCGCGAAACTTCCTTGACCTCGTGGACCGCCTGCAAGGACGCGCTGAGACGGACTTTCACCAACCAGTACCGACGGGAGAGGGCCGAGGACCTCCTTCGAATGAGGACCCAGGGCACAAGCGAGACGATCACCAGCTTTGTAGAAGATGTTCTGCGCATGGTCGCTCGCGCCGACCCTCTAGCCACCGACGAAAAGAAGCTTCGGATCCTGATGCGAGGCGTAAAAGATGACATCTTCGGTGGCCTTGTCCGCAACCCTCCAGCCACCGTCGAAGATTTCGTCAAGGAAGCCACAAACATCGAACGTGCACTTCAAGCACGGGCCTCCCGTTACCAGCGACTTCCCGGCGTCGCTGCCCTCTCGACTTCAAGCTGCAACGGCCCGGACCTCCGCGAGATCATCCGGGACGTCGTGAGGGAGGAAATCAGAAAGCTTCTTCCTGCTGCCGCAACCCCGGATTCGCCCTCAATCGCCGAGGTTGTCCGGGCAGAAGTTCAGCAGGCGCTGCAGCCACAAGTTCTTGTCAGCGCCGCTCCCGAACCACCGACGCTGAGCTACGCCGCAGCTACCCGACGACCACCGCCCCCTGCTCACCCGTATACGGCGCCACCCCGACGGGAACCTCCAGCGCCGCAGTTTTCCCGACGCCAGGAGGATCAGGCGCACGCCCACCCAGAACCAGCAGTGCCACGAAAGACCGACGTGTGGAGGACGGCCGATCGACGCCCGTTGTGCTATCACTGCGGTGAAGCCGGCCACATTTACCGCCGATGCCCCTACAGACAACTGGGGCTGCGCGGGTTCAACCCGAACGACCCGCGCCCAAGGTACGACGAGCGCCCTCGCGACATCGAGGAGTACCTCCGACGTTCGCCCTCGCCAGTGTCGTCTCTCCGCCGTGAATCCCGCTCCCCATCGCCACGACGTTCAGCGTCCCCAGCGCCACGACCTCGCCGAGAGAGCCTGTCTCCCCTGCGTCGCCGGGAAAACTAAGTGCGGCAACGCCTGGAGGTGACGTTGCCGAAGACGACGGAAGCAAACAGCCTCCAAAAACGCCGGAGCGCTCCCACTCTCCCGACGCCCAGCATCGCACCGACGTGGCTGCAACGGTGTCTAACAACCTAAACGTTGTTATCGACGGCCTCGACGCATCGGCACTCGTGGACACCGGAGCAGACTACTCAGTCTTGAGTGGGAGGCTCTCTCGCCGACTGCGAAAAGTGACAACGCCGTGGGATGGACCTCAAATACGAACCGCCGGAGGGCACCTCATCACACCAGTAGGAAGTTGCACTGCTCGCGTCGAAATTCACGGCGAAACGTGCCCTGAAAAATTCGTCGTTCTACAAGACTGTTCTAGAGATGTCATTCTCGGCATGGATTTTCTGTGTGAATACGGCGCCGTCATCGACCTGGGTGAGAACAGATTGACGCTGCGGAAGCCTGTTCCGCCTTTAGAGAAACCCCAAACAGCGTCAGCCGCCGTCCGAGTCTCCGCCGACCACGTGAACCTGCCGCCACGATCATGTGTTGTCGTACCCGTCGTGACCGATACAGCTACCTGCGGCGAAGTGGTCCTGGAAGGCAACCTCCAATTGCTCCTGGGGAGAGGAATCGGCGTTGCAAGAGGAGTGGCTGAACTTCAGGATGGGCGCACCGTGGTCCTCGTGACGAACTTCCGACAAGAAACGCAACACCACACGAAAGGTGCCGCTGTGGGCCACGTCGAGGAACTTCGAAACTCCGCCGCAATCGCCGTGATCGCTGACGAATCATCGCCACCTCAGCAAGACATTGCGCCGCCAGCGCAGCTCGGCATCGACCCGAAGCTTCCAGGCCCGAAACGACGACAGCTGATTGACCTCCTCGCCGAATACAGCGACTGCTTCGCGAAGTCGTCGAAGGTGCGCCAAACCGCCATTGCGAAGCATCGCATCGTTACCGAGGACGACGCGCTCCCTGTGCACCGATCGCCGTACAGAGTCTCCGTAAAAGAAAGGGAGGTCATTCAAGAGCAAGTGCAAGAAATGCTGAACGACGACATCATCCAGCCTTCAAGCAGTCCGTGGGCCTCTCCAGTCGTGCTTGTCAAGAAGAAGGACGGAACGCTTAAGTTCTGCGTGGACTACCGACAGCTGAACGCGGTAACCAAGAAAGACGTCTATCCACTCCCCCGCATCGATGACACACTAGACCGGCTGCGCCACTCCCGGTACTTTTCATCCATGGATCTGAAGAGCGGTTACTGGCAGATCGAAGTCGACGAACGGGACCGAGAGAAGACAGCTTTCGTCACGCCGGATGGACTCTACGAGTTCAAGGTGATGCCCCTCGGACTATGCACGGCGCCAGCAACTTTCCAGCGTGTCATGGACACCGTACTGGCAGGAGTGAAGTGGCCGAGCTGTCTTGTCTACCTTGACGACGTCGTTGTGTTTTCAAGGGACTTTGACGAGCACTTGCGACGACTCCGAGCGGTACTCCAAGCCATACACACCGGACGACTCACCCTTAAGCCGTCCAAGTGCCGGTTCGCCTAGAAGTTCCTAGGCCACGTGGTTAGTAATGACGGCGTCCGCCCAGACCCCGAGAAGACTCGCGCCATTGCGGCATTTCCAGCGCCTTCAGACAAGAAGGCCGTGCGAAGATTCCTAGGACTTCGTACCTACTATCGACGCTTCGTTCGGGATTTCGCAAGAATTTCCGCACCGCTCACAAAACTTACGAAGGACGCCGACAAGTTCCAATGGGCCGAGGAGCAACAGCACGCATTCGACGAGCTGGAGCAACGACTCCAGACTCCTCCTGTTCTTGTACACTTCGATCAAGATGCGGAAACCGAGATTCATACGGACGCAAGTAACGAAGGCCTTGGCGCGGTACTGGTTCAAGTGGAAGAAGGCACCGAGCGAGTCATCGCCTACGCCAGTCGGACACTGTCCACAGCGGAGAGAAATTACTCCACGACTGAAAAAGAATGTCTGGTGGTCGTCTGGGCCATCACGAAGTTTCGCCCGTACTTATACGGGAGCCCTTTCCGCGTCGTCACGGACCACCACTCGCTCTGCTGGCTTGCGAACCTAAAGGACCCTTCAGGACGTCTCGCTCGATGGAGCCTCCGACTGCAGGAGTTCAACATGACTGTGGTCTACAAGTCAGGCCGCAAGCACAGCGACGCCGATTGCCTGTCCAGAGCCCCTGTCGAAACATCATCCGGTAGCAGCGACGACGATGACAACGAGTGCTTCCTAGGCGCGGTGAACACCAACGACATGGCGCGACGTCAAAGAGACGATCCTGAGTTGCGCGCCCTAATCGAGCACCTCGAAGAACGAGAGGGTACTATCCCCCGTGTCTTCTTGAGAGCCCTGCCGACCTTCGTCCTCCGACAAGGTGTGCTTTACAAGGAGAACTTCGGAGACAGCAACTCGCCATGGCTGCTGGTAATCCCTGCCGACCTTAGAGAGGAGATCTTCCAAGCCTGTCACGACGACCCAACGGCTGGGCACCTTGGCTACAGCAGGACGCTCGGCAGGATTCGAGAAAAATACTACTGGCCAAGGCTACCAAAGAACGTTCACCTCTACACTCGATCATGCCACGAGTGTCGGCGACACAAGAAATCGCCGTCGAAGCCGTCAGGACATCTGCATCCGATTGCTCCCCCATCTACGCCGTTCCAGCAGATCGGAATGGATTTACTTGGCCCTTTCCCGCCGTCAACGTCGGGAAACCGCTGGATAGTCGTCGCCACAGATTATCTCACACGGTACGCCGAGACGAAAGCCCTTCCATGAGGTACGGCTGTGGAAGTAGCCAAGTTTTTCATCGAGTCCATTGTCCTCCGGCACGGCGCCCCCCAAATCCTCATTACCGACCGTGGATCGTCGTTCATGGCCCAGCTGACACAAGAAATCCTTCGTCTCAGCCACACCAGCCATCGGCGTACCACGGCGTACCACCCGCAGACCAACGGGCTGACAGAGAGACTCAACAAAACCATCGCCGACATGATCTCCATGTACGTCGACGTGGAGCACAAGACATGGGACGAGGTGCTGCCTTACGTTACATTTGCCTACAACACGGCAATGCAAGAGACCACAGGAGTAACCCCGTTCCAGCTGGTGCATGGCAGGAAAGTAACGACCATGCTCGACGCGATGCTACCCCATGAACCAGCCGACGATGGGAGCCTTGACGCCCAGGTGGTTGCTCAACGAGCCGAAGAAGTTCGCCAGCTCGCCCGACTCCGAATTCAAGATCAACAACGTGTCGACGCTACCCGGTACAACCTTCGTCGTCGGGACGTCCACTTCCAGTCCGGAGACAGGGTATGGGTCTGGACACCGATTCGCCGCCGTGGTCTCAGCGAGAAACTCCTAAAACGGTACTTCGGACCCTACAAGGTACTTCGTCGACTTGGAGATCTGAACTACGAGGTGATGCCCGACGGAAGAAGAACGTCGTCACGCCGGCCACCACGGCCAGAAGTCGTCCACGTCGTGCGCCTGAAGCCGTACTACGCTCGATAGGACTGTGGACGTTATGTGCTCCAAATGACTCTTTAGTTTACCGTCCTTTTTTATTTGCTTTGTTTTGTGTTGCGTTGCATCGGGGCGATGCACTTTTTAAAATGGGGAGTAATGCCGCGAGCGCAGCTGACTAAGCAGGCAGCGCGCTCGTTGTCTATCGGTTATCGTGCCTGCCTCCCACGCGAAAGGCCAGGGTTCGATTCCTGGGAGCGACGTCTATTTTGTTTATCCCTGCAACTTAGTGTTCAGGAAAATTCGAGAATCCTGTTGCTTGTTCGAGGTCCGAATGTTCTACGCGTCGAACCTTCTACGCCAATTATTCCAGAAGCCCACGCGTGTACATAAGGAATTTCGCGTGGCGAGCCAAAGTCAGTTTCGCCTCAGCGTTCGATCTTGCTGCTTCGCCACCTTCGACGCCCGCAACGCTCTCTTGTTATCTTTCTTTTCCCTTTTATTTTTGGGCACAAGTTCGCCCCATTAAACGTTCAGTTTACTCAGTTATTATCGCCTCATCACTTGTCATTCGTGACAATATCAGACGACTCTGATACGTCCGCAGCCCAGCGGCTCGGAATTGTTCGCCTGGGTTATAGGCGCTGGAAAGGTGGATACTTGTAAGACGTAGCGCGAATTTTATCCAGGAACTTCGATGTGCCTTTTCCGAGGTTTTCCATGCCTAGTTGCATCAGACGAAGCCGACCACGATTTTTGCCCCCAGCTATATATGTTGACAGTCAGGAAGGCTGTGTAGCCGGGAATGATTCAGTGTTTCAATTGCAATTGCACCACACCGTAAGTTTGTACATTCTTCGTTTGCATCAACACTTCAGCCATAATAGACCAATTTCGAAAATCACGTGCCGATTATTAGAAGGTCGGAACCACTGCACAATAACCGGAACAACTGATATCGTGGAACGTGCAAGTCATTCCATAAGATAGCGAACGTCGGAGCGAGGCTTACGCAAGGAGCCGACGAGTCAATCAAACTGCGACAAAAGTGCAACGTCGCTGCGGTCATTTCATTTCATTTCATATAAATGGCAACTAGACTCAAAACGTCGACCCAATAGAAATGGCTGATATCGCTTTAGGGGGTCGAAATACGGTCATACCCAAAATATCACGTCAAACCGACGCCACATTCCCCATTAAAACCAATATTAAAAATGCTCTACCAGCTGGGTTGGCGGCCCGAAAGCGGGTGAGCAACGCTGGCACCGGGTGAGCTTGTGAAGCAACGCTGGGCAATGACGTATATTTCGTCCTATGCTCTCGTATGGACGCCGCGGACGCTTCGTTTCTTGAGGCATTCTGCGATTCTGCTGACGGCAAGAGGTACTTACTTACTGCGTTATCCTGTGTTTTGCTATTTTTATTTGCGTCCTGGCAGTTCATTTAACTCCAGCGTAGCGTTCGCGACCGCGCGGACGAGAGCGAGCGGTGCTGCTCGCTCACGCCCGTGTCGTGGAGCCGGAGAGACTCGCCGGACTCGCGTTGGGAAATGCTGAGTACGGCTTGTAGTGCTGGGGGTTGCACCAACAATCCGGTGCGCAAACAATTTATTTTTTTGCCGGAGCTGGGAACGAGGATGAACGGTGCATGACACTCGAGCCGACCGCGCTATACAGTTTTGCAGGGCATCTAGGCGCCAATCATGGTGGCAAGCCCGTGCATTCACAAGCTTCACAATGTTGCCTTCACGCTCATAATGCGCGGGCTTGCACACATGGGGCACAAGCCGGGACGCCATGTTTCTAATCGTCTATACCTTGAGCGTAGTATGCATAAGTCAGGGACAGCTACGAAGAAGTCTTGAAGTACGAGAAACGCGGATGATACCAAACAGTCGTCGCTCGATCGCAGGTCGCAGCAGCTCTAACTAAGGTACACATAAAGGCACCTTAGCTTTAACAGCTTAGACCGCTTGTGGATACCATCTGTCCGTCTGTCTCCCAGTATTTCCTTATCTCTCGGTCCGCGAGCAGGAAACAAATACAGTCTCGCTGCGCCGGCACTGACCGCATCAGATTATTTATTGCAGTTGGATTGGCTTTTCGGCGGGCAAATTTATAAATACACACTAACATTTACTACATTTGGTGCATATTTACAAAGAGCAGTGGTAAAAAATAAATGTGCAATTTAACTTCTGCTTCGAAACTCCACGTGCGACTGAACAGGCAGTGCCGGTGGGTCGGCTCAGGAGCGCGGCAGCGCGGGACGAGATCTACCTCATGCCGTCGACACGCAGCTGAATATCAGTGAATATCAGCGTTCTGCTCGAGCCGGTAGTTTTGGCTTCGCCGTGCTGCCGGAACGCAACGGGGGGGGGGGGGGGGGGGGGGGGAGCTTACGCAACAATTATTCGAGAAATAAAAAACACAGAGTTGTGAGGTTCCTAAGTATTAAAACAGTGGCAAGTGCCGGATGATTGCTGAATATTGACAATATTTTCTGGACGTGAGCTCCAATCTGAAATGGATAACTGAAGCAGTGAAAATTTGAAAAGGTTTGTCCTTGCTGTGATCAAATAAAGTCTTTGAGAGTGGCCCGTACGTGGTGAAATGCGATGTGCAACTGGGCAATACAACTCCCTCTTTGATGGGCAGTGCTAATACAAAGCGTGCAGGGACACTTGTCTGGCAGCTTTTCTTCTGTCTGCTAGGTAGCGGAAGTCGAGAGTTCTTCTTTTACTGTGGTGTACGCGTACTAGCAAGTGCGCGTATAGTTTTTAGAAATGAAGCGAGTAACTCTATTTTGTACTAATTATTTTTTCTGCATTAGGTAAGCCTGGCGGGGGTTCCACATTGTAGATGCATACTCGAGCTGCGGGCGAACAAGGGCGGTGTAAGCTACGGGTTTTGTTTCCCGATTTGCCATGTGTAATGTTCGTTTTATAAAACCAAGACATTGGTTTGCCTTGGCAGTGATGTGATTGATATGTGCCTCCCAAGATATGTTTAATGTGACATGAACCCCAAGGGACTTGTATGTGTGCACGCGCTCAATGGGTGCACCAAAAGAGAGTAGTTGAATACCATGGAGCTTCACTTATTGCTGAGATTTAAGAATTTTGTCTTGGAGGTGTTAATCCGCATTTTCCACTTTCCACACAATACTTCTAGAGTAGTTAAGTCATTGTAAAGTTGGATAAAATCTTCAACGCACGTTATTTTTTGATATACCACACAGTCGTCGGCTTACAAACGGATGATGGCCCGAATAGCAGTCGGCAAGTCGTTTACATGCAAAAGAAAAAGCAGTGGACCCAGCACGGTTCCTTGCGGCACTCTAGATTCCAATTTCTGGTGTGAATAACATTTCTGATCATAACGTTTACTTTGTGAGCGATTAAAGAGAAAACTTGAAATCCATTCTATCGCAGATGGGTCTACTTGAAAAGTGCCCAGTTGTTTTGTGGGTGTGTTTTTGCTTTCTAGTACAACCGAGTGCATAAAGTGGGCCGTGACTTTGCGGTTTTAGTCCGCCATCGTGCAGTGATTCCGCAGCTGCCGACAGAGGGCGGTTTTTCAAAAGGGGTATACAGAGAGTTAGACGTTTTTACAAGGCCATCAGAAACCCTTAATGCTTTGACGATAGATGGCGCTGAACAATCGCTAAGACGGCATTTTGATTATTGTTGGTCTCTTCCTTTTAATCACTTTCCAGCGGGGTCACTTAAAGTGGGCGATTAAAATATAAACGGAAGGACTACTAAACACGAGCTCTCGTTTCGGCCTTCCCTGACAAATTGAGGAAGACCGTGTTTTGAGATTTCATATTTTGATTGCGCTACGAAGGATAACAAATAAACGACACTTGGACTACACTTTGTTTTGCCCAAAAGGAGCACTCAAATTAATTCAAAAATCGTCTATTTATGGTGATAACTCAATCTACGGGATAGGCATCCTTAAAAACCTTAAATTACACTCATGAGTGGCCGATCTTCCCATTGAAATCGAATCAAAGATCGTGACGCACTCCTCTTTCTGCGCCGTGGACCAGACACGTCTCCTACGCCCAAAGAGTTGACGTTTTTTTCAAGATATAATGCACAACGCGCCTAGAAAGAGCAATGTTATTAACGTTCGGAATTTCCACGCAATTAACTATTTTCATAGAGAAGGTTTTCTGGAAATAATGGGAACCTGAGGTTGCCCCCCCTCTTTCCTCTACCCGTAAGAGAAAACAGTTCCCTTGTATTTCTATTGCTGTAAGTTTACTAAGGCCCCTTGCCGCCAGGACCTGCTCTTTTTTTATTGACTAAAGCCCAACAAGCAATCAAAAACAAGCTTCTTCAGGGTGCGGCTTTGAGGTCTGACACATTTGGCAAGCCTTGCAAACTACGAATTCCAAACGTACATACCTGAAATTGGGCACGCACGCGTCGTTCCGCCAGAATTTTATGTATATATCTTTAGCTAAAATCTGGGGTAGTGAAATATATATATAAAGAAAACAAAATGAGAGGCTGCGTATTTTCTACGTCCTATCGAACTTTGCTAAATTCTTCTTCTGCGCGATGCCATCTTTGTCTGCTGGGCTGTGGAACGCCTTCTGAACATGCGCTGTAGATCTGCTGCGCGGTATATCGGACGCTGCGCATGCGTCCACAGCTCAGTGATTCAGCATTTTCGGCCCGGAGGATAAGCGATGCAAAGATCTATACGAGTCCGTTTGTCGTCTGCGCGCTGGTTTATGATCTCGCTTTCGGGAGACTTGCCAAACGCAAAAACGCTAAAAAATGAATGGCAGAGGGTGGCGACGAGCAAACTAATCGCAATAATTATTACTTTAAACGAAATACATGAACAATGACAACCTGGGAGAAAACTCACAAACCAGTTTGCAGACGACGAACGTACGGCTTAGAGAATAAAGAATGCACAACCACCATTTTTTAGCTTTATTTTTAATATTTTACAGCTTCCGACTGAAAAAAATATTTTTAGTACATATAAAACTTTATGCGAAACTAACGAACAAAAAGTGAAGACGCAAACGAGCTGGTGAAAGTTTAACATAATATTGTCCGAAACTAAGACCGTGTGCCCAACGTCATATACCTACGTTCGGAATTCGAATTCTGCAAAGCGTGTCAGACGTGTCAGCACATATGCTGTCGTACATTGTACAAAAAGCACTCGCGTGCCCCTCTAAGTCCAGACGCATCCGACGGCGATGCCCTATGTATTTATTCAATCAACGTCAAAAGTGCATTTGATGGCTTAAATTGTGAAAGCAGTCGTTAAATCATGTTTTTGTGTTTGAAACTTCCCTCCCATTTTCTTCTTTACCTCGCATTTTCCCTCGCATTCTGGGATCCGGTGTTGTATGGAAGAAAGAAAAAGTGAATAGTCGTTAATTGCGTTTTTGTACGACGGGCGTTGTCCTTGTCCCAGTGTCATTATTCCTTTTAATCATTCGCAGCGCAGTGTAATCAAAACATAACAGACAACCAGCTAAAACAAAAAAAATCTGACCGCAATTAAGGTAACGCCCCGATGGAATCAATGAAGCAGTTCCAAAAGTGCATCGTCACGGCGTCTGCTATATCACAAGCTAGACCAAGCAGGCGCAGTGAATGCGCCGTGATCCTGGTTTTTTGTTTTTCTCTCCTTAATCTGACTCGAAATATAACCCAATCCGAAACACAATGTTTTTTGTGTGTTTTTTTTGGAGATTGGTGCACTGGTGTCAGGTGTCCCGCGTTACTGGCCTTTACCGTGCACATTTTTACTAAAAGTGTAACTAAATGTGACTAAAACTCAGCCTCTACGGAAGGGCTCTCGCTTCAAGGGCAGCTTTTTTTTTTTATTTCGGAGGACTTTTGTGTAAGGCCAATTTTTGCCTTTCACGTTTCAACTCGATAATATGCATATAGACCTTAAGGCATTGATATGTGATGCCCAGACGAAAACCGCAAAAGAAATCTTGAGATAAGGGGACGTGTGGGGTGCTTTCACTGATAACGCGGGTTCACAAAGTTTAATTAGTGTTTTGCACGCAAACGCACGTAGCGTAATGCCTACACGTGATGAACTGTCGTATTTTATTGCTTCGAGGGATGCTTATATTGTTTTGCTATCGAAAACGTGGCTTCAACCTGATGTAAATGATAGTGAAATATTTCCGGACCATCGCCATTTCAATATTTATCGACGTGACACAGCAAACCGTCGCGGTGGCGGAGTCCTCATCGCTGCTACCAGAAGGATCGCGAGTCGGAAGGTTTTGATTCACAGTGCTCTCGAGATTGTTTGGGTGTCTTTAAGTTCTTATTTTGGATTTTTTTTTAATTGGAGCATGTTACCGTCCTCCCGACGCTTCCCCCGATTTTAGGGACTTGCTTTGTTACGACCTATGTTGTCACGAGTCATCCTAGCGAGCCTGTTTTCCTTTTTTGGCGATTTTGATTTTCCCGGTTCACAATCGGATACTCAGCCTACAAGTTGTTTCGGGGGCTCAGCGTGGACCGCGATTTTATAGACGCGTTTTTCTTCTAACCTCACTCAGTTGTCACCCAGTTGGTTTCTTTCCCAACAAGGATCACTCAAAATAGTTAAAAAATTATTCATTCGGCACTTGTCACTGATCTTTTTCTAGTTAAACATTTATCCCCTCTAAATGGCATTAGCGACCCCAAGTCACTTCATTGTTTTCTTGATATTAAATTGCCAAGGTCGACTTGTATTTCTAAAAAGATAGGTTTGTATCACAAGGGCAACTATGACATGATCAACTCCGACCTCTCAGATTATTTCGCTTATTTCGAAGAAACCTTCGATTACCGTAATGCTAATGAAAATTGGCGAGCCTTCGAGATAAAATTATATGAACTTACGGAACACTACTTACCGGGCGCATCAATTCGAACTACTATGTCTAAACCATGGCTTAATAATTCACCAATTCGTTTGTCTAATAAAAAAAAACTTTTTCGGGAGCGCTAAAAAAAAAAAATACACCGGAAGCTTGGTTTAAGCATGCAACCTGCTCTTCTAAATATAAAACTATGTTGAAGGGGTGTAAGCGCACATTTTTCAACAAACTCTACCTAATAGGATACTAAACCACCCTCGCAATTTTGGGAGCTTTGTTAATGAAAAGCATACTCGGAAATTAATCATATTAATAGCTCTGGTGATAACTTATTGAATAGTGAATGTGCGAATATTTTAAACATTGTGTTTTCTGAAGCTTTCACCTTTTCTACACCCATTTCTGCAGTTCCTCCTGTTACAAAGAATGATTTTCCAATGTTGGTATAGACTTTCAAGGTGTTATCAGCATTATAAAATCCCTTAGAATATCTTCAACGTGTGGCGTAGATGGTGTTAACACGAAGGTTGTCTGTAACACTAAATTTCAGCAGTCCCTGGACACAGGGGTGGTACCCTCTGACTGGAAAACTAGTAAGACATTCAGGTCCACAAATCCGGCAGTAAGACATTTCCACTAAATTATCGGCCAATATCACTCGCCTGCACCTCGGGCAAGATCCTCGAGCACGCCATCTACAAGCACCTGATTAACTTCCTGGATTTCTGCAATTTCTTCACCAATGTGCAGCATGGCTTCCGGAAACACCTTTCTTGTGAGACCCAACTACTCATTCTTACTAGCGACTTGTTTAAAAGTCTTGACACCGTCTTTCCAACTGACGCTGTTTTTGTTGATTTCGCCACACAATTGCATTCTTTTTAAACTTTCTTCCTTAAAACTAGACCCTCATGTTCTTAAATAGATTGACTCATTCCTTAGTCATCGCTCTCAATTCTATTTCGCTAACAGCACATCCTCCTTCCCCCCCCCCCCCCCGGTTTTTTCATTTTTTTTTTCGGTGTTCCACGGGGGATTGCACTTGGGCCTTTACTCTTTTTAATCTTCAATAATGATCTCCTTCTTCACTTCTCGTCTTCTGTTCGCCTTTTCGCTGCTGACTAGGTTGTTTATATAGTAATGAAAACCCAAGACGACCATTTTGCACTCCAAAACAACATTAACAAAATTGGTTAATTGTGCCGCACATGGCAGATGGGTCTAAACATTAACAAATGCAGGCACCTCCGCTTCACACTTTCTTCCACCCATCCCTGAAACTTATTAACACTAAACGGCGTAACCATTCAGACTGTTGCACAGTATAAGTATCTTTGTATTCATTTGACCACTAATAGGTCCGTGAATGTTCATGTCGACAAGACAATATCATATGCAGACCGCTCACTTGTCTATATTCGTCGCAATTTCAAGCCTGCCCCCTCTAACCTTAAACGTCTCCTTTACGCCACGCTTGTTCGCCCTAGACTAGAGAATGCTTCAGCTATCTGGCACCCATAATAGTCTTTTTTTTTTAACTAACGCAATCGAATCTGTTCAAAATCGTGCTGCTCGGTTTATTTTTTTTCAATTCCTCTCGCATTTTTTTTTTGTGACACTGTAATAAAATCCCAATTAACTTTTCCTGGTCTTTCCGTTCGTCGCAGAATTTTCCCTCTTTGCCTTTTTATTAAATTTACTATTCGGAACCCTTACGACAGTCTCTCTTCAACCAGCCCAGCTATATTTATTCAGGACTTGATCATTCATGCAAGTTTGCACGCCCCCAGACCATTTCAACAGCCCATCAACATTCCCTCCTACCGGAAGCTATTGTGGACTGGAATGACCTTCCCGATGACATCGTCATCATCACCGATAACGCTAAGTTTACAATTTTACTAACAAACCACTCCCCTCAGTAAGGCCCCTCGGTGCCCTGAGGAATTATAAATAAATAAATGAATAAATAAATAAATAATTAAATAAATACCTTTCTCAACTTCTCTTGCTCTCGGTGAGGTTTCTTCGCCCTTCTGGGAAGTTGACTGCTGGAACGGATAGTGGCAGCCTACTCGAAGTCTCCTCCCAACATCTGCCGCTCCAGAGGCAAACAGAGCACTTGTTTACCTAAAACAGTTCTCCGAATTTCTTTTTTTTTACCGGATACTGTCTTTGAAAAGCGTAGTTCAATGCCCTTCTAGTTTACTTCTCTGCAGTTTGTGCAAAAATAATCCATGATCCCATCGGTTGCTGGCCACGTAAATTATTTTGTAAGTGTAGCTTGATTTGCATGTGTCGTAAAGGCCGACCTTCTGTCCCTTTTAAATGTGCAACGAGCAACTAAAATGAACAAAACGAGAAAATCATCAACCAAACTTTCATTCGTTAATTTAAAAATAAATATCAATGCGGCTGATGGAAAAAAAAAGCATGCTAAAGGACTTTGTTCCTTTTTTTTAATGAAGCTCCTGCACAAAGCTGAGTATTCCGGTGCTTTAGACCTGTTCTATAAATTGGAAAAACAGAAACTCTTTGTTTCGATAATTATTTCAGTAAAGCCGCCTTAACGCGATAGTTTCATGAAGTCCCGTTTATATTGCTGATCTGCATTCGGCGCCTCAGCCCTTTGACGTTTCAGGATGACATACTACACGAAACTTGAACATGACTCCTCACTACTCAGGCTCTCTCCACGGCTGCCATCACAATATGGGTTTCGTAATGTAAAAATATTAAAACTTCAATTAAAAAAAAGTCCAAACAAATTTTTATTTTACGTGGACATTGGTTTAAGGCAGGGGTCTCCAAACCCTGGCCCGCGGGTCAAATCCGGCCGGCGGAGGCCTTCCCACCGGCCCGAGGCTGACCGCGATCTTTGCAGTGACGCCCAGCCCGCAGCCCGTTTCCAGCAGGCCCGGTGTTACCGGCGCCAAGATAAGAGCGCACAAAGAAACGGCGCTGCGACTCTGACCAAACTCTTCGTATCCGTTCTGACTTTTTATCCCGCTCATAGTTTTTTGTCTCACATTTATTGCACATTGTCATCACCAGCATCTCTGTTCTTTGTCCCCTGTTTAATATCTCTGTAGTTATGTTAGCATTATTTTGCTTTTTACCGTCTGATAAGTTTTGCTTATTGCTCCGATATTTCCAACCATTTTCATTAGTTTTCTAAAATTTGCAAATATGCTAACGTTTGTAAGTGCCTCGATCTATGCCCGCTGAGATTTCTGGGCTACACCTTACTATACTGTAACGAGCAGCGTTGCACCCATGAAATGCAGCTGCTGGCAGGGCGTACGACGACGGATCCCCGGGAGAAGAAGACGCAAAAGTGGTTCTAGCGAAAACGATACGGGATGAGAGCTGCGCATCCCGCCAGCGCGAATTCTGGCTTATGCGTGCAGCCGTGAACTCCCTTCGATTCTTACGATATGTCACAATTAGCCAAATATTAAATTATATTATATATTGAACTGTATTACTCGCAAGTCAGGCTTTTTTTTTACATCGTAGAAATAGTTTTTTTTTACTCTACTTTTGTCCATTTATTTTGAGTTTTTTTTTTTTCGTTTTATATTTACTCGTTTATTTTCTCGCCCTCGAGCCTGGGAAAGACACCTAATCCGGCCCCTCAGCTGCAATGTTTGGAGACCCCTGGGTCTCTAAACTCGTCAAACACAAAGTTGGAGCCGAAAGTTTGCTGAGCGCGACGATTGGACGACGGTGAAAAAAACGCGAAGCCATCCTCGGGATTGTCCAATCCGTGCGCTCCATGAACTTCGGCTCCAACTTTGTGTTTGACGAGTTTAGAGACCCCGATTTAAGGGCCCATAAAACAGGTTTTCTCACTTTCGCTAACCGCTGTTCGTGTTCATAATTCAAATGAACAGTTCTTAAGCTACTGTATCTACTATAAACACTGACAGGATAAGAACTGCAGGACGCTTCTTTCGAATGCCTGGTCTTCAGAGCGTGCTTCGTGCCTTCCGCCGTGCTTTGAGTGCGAGCGCGCACGCTCGATGCTCCCGAGACGCCGAGGTGTCATCGAAGGTAGGAAGATTGATTTAGAGGTAGGACAACCGGAACTCCTCCCTATCGTACTTCTCCTCTTAGCGACTACAGCAGTTCTGGTCATCCGCCAACTGTTGCAGAAAACATCGCAGAAAATCGAGAAGTTAATAATCCTTCCTTTTCAAAAGTCCGCGCCAAGCCTGTCCGCCATTGCTTGATCCCGCATTCTGAGCATCTATAGGGAGTATTCACTGGCGGCCATAGCTGTGTGCTCGGCTGCGGAGCGCGTGCTGAACGCGAGCTTCCACAGTTCTTTCGCCACGTGCATTCCGCACCACCAAGATTGCCGGTCTTGGCAGCCTATTAATGCGAGCTCGTTCTGAGCATGCGCTCTAAACAGTGACCTCAAATATGGCGGCCAGTGAATACCTCCTATTGGACATGAGACCTGCGTTAGCGTTCGGCGAGGACTCGGTTCCCGTCACGTGCTTCGTGTCCATAGAGCCCATAAAGGGATGGATGGATGGATGGATGCTAACGGCTGTACTCTTTACAATGGGCGGTAGCTTGCGCCACCTAACCTAGAAATCAAAAACCAGAAGTATGATTTTGTATGATATTTTGTTCTTAGCCGATATGCTCACCACCTGCAATTTTGTAACTATCTCCAAACGGTGTGGGGTATCGCCAGAATGACCTTTGGGGGATCGGGCAAAAAAAAAAAAAAGTAAAAACATCACTCCTGTTCCTTTATCCCTGGCGAGGGAGTCGCCAGTTTTCCTCTGGTCAAAGCGAGTCGGCGTTTGCCCGTTACCGGGCCCACTGGGAGCCAGGGTGGAGGGTTTGGGCCGGAGCCACGCGGGAGGGAGTCCCAATTTTCTTCTGTCCATGTCCCCAGGTGTGTCAGTTAGTTGTACGTCATTCATTCTTCCTAGATAATTTCACCAGTCTTCTAATCACCTATTTGTTATTAAAATGCACATATCGTTCATTCTTTCATTCGCGTCTGCAAACCCCAGCGCTGCGGCTAAATCTGTCACCCCCTCCGGAAGGCGGGAGCAAGCCCTAGCTGTGCACCTCAGCACCACATGTTCTATTGTTTCGTCTTCCCCTTGGTATACGGCACACCGCGTATCCATTTCCACCTACTCTGTCGTATATGTCCTAGTGTTCAATACTCTTCCCTAGCCTCGAATAACAATGAGCTCTAGCGTGAATTATCATACCAATGCTCCTTCCTTATTTCCCGTTTTCGTCCCTTGTACACAAGGGCGCACTTACCAATAGGCAAAATAGACTGCTGTCTATCTAAGATTAAAATGTAGTCAGTGACTACCTTTGGAAAGGAAAAAGTTGCCACAAATATAACTACCCCTAGGGTAAAAATGACGACCCCATACGTAGTCAAAAAAGCCGGTAGTCAAATTTTACTACTCTCTAAAGCAACACGGCGGCCGGTTAGCGACGCTCGAATTTCCCGGTAAGGAAAAGCAAACAGCACTGCTTTTCGGCCGAGTGAGAAAATAGAGCGCATACGCCTATTCGACGTCTTCCAAGCGCCATCAAACCCTCTAAAACATCCGTCCCCAAACAGGTACCGTACCTATATCCGGTAAGGACGGCAGTGTGTGTGCCCGAATCGTCGCGACTGCCCCCGACGGCGTCTCGCTAAATTGACTGTATTTTTACCGCCGGCCGAAATCGCTAAAAAAAGAAATTGTTACGCGAGGAATAAGCGTGCTGACTTTATTGAACGCAACGTGTGCTTGTCGTACGCGGCGATGAATTGCTGGGCACCTTCGCCGACACCGATAGAGGCGTTCAACTCGCACCAACGCTACCGATATTTTACAGCGCAGCTCTTAGGCGCCCGTTTCCGGCTTGTGCGGCGTCGGCGTCGGCGTCGCGTCGGCGTCGGCGTCGCCGTCGGCGTAACCGCAAGTTCACGTGACCCTCCCCGAGGTCACGTGACCCTCCAAGGTCACGTGACACCCCAGGTCACGTGACCCTCCCCCCCCCCCCAAGGTCACGTGACCCACCCGGTCACGTGACCCCCCCCCCCCCCGAGGTCCCGTGACCCCCCAGTCACGTGGCCCCCCTGGTCACGTGACCCCCCCCCCCCCTCCGCGCCTTCCCCCCCTCCTCAAGAGCTGCGCTCTAATTCGGCGTTACAGGGAGTTGTAAACGGCTTTCATTTTTTTTTTTTCGACCTATTTTTGTTTCTGCCTACCTCTACCGACGAGGTTATCCATTCATGCACGTGTGTGCCAGCACTTCGCAGCTCTTGGACACAGAACGAGCATTTAGGTGGCTGAGTGGCACTATTATTACGAGTGTTATCGAACTGAGAGATAGGGAGGCCAGTGGGCCGCAGGCCAGCTGTTTGTAAACTAATAGATACATGGCTGCAGAACGCTTAGCTTTTTCCATCAGGCGGTAGCTTGCGCCACCTAAAAAGTGTAGGAGTAACCCTAGATGGCGCTAAAATAAATGTCTTCATTTTAAATTTCATTGGAAAACCACTCATACACACCACAAACACCAACCAAAATACCGAACACTGTTAGAGGCACAGACATGCCGGGCACAAACAACTCCAACACAGCACCTCCGCGACTCTCTACTTTAACCACCCTACCGACCAGATTCGCATATATGCCCTACCATGTTATGACAATGATTAGGCAAGTGCGTGCCACTGTTTACTAGATGAATACTGTCACAGAATTCAATAACTATTTTTGTCCTTCACTGGTTATGGTGTTGTCCGTTTCCGTGTTTGCGAGTGGGGTGCGCGAGCGCCGAGGACAGGAGCGCGTGCCCCGGCGCGTGCCCCGGCGCGTGCCCCGGCGGAGAGGAGATCCCGGGCGCGCGCGGGTAGTGGAACGTTGGAACGCCGGAGCAAGGCGGCGTCGGTGTGGAATGTTCGGCGCTGAGCAGGTCCGCGGCGGTATGGTTGTTCGACCACCGAGAAGTATTCGATCGGGGGGGTGTGTGAGTGCTTGTGAGTGAGTGCTGGGCGTCACTACAACCCCCCAAGCCACCACGACTTCTCTACCCCGACTGGCGGCGCAACGAACCGGACGCCCACCGGCATCTTGGGACCCTGACTCGGCTCTCCCCCTCCAAAAACTGTATGACAACCTCGATTTGACTTTTGATTTTTTTTCCTTTCCTTCTTTCGACCGTGTGTACGTCCTGTGCGCCTTTCCCGTACTTTTGAATTATTCGACATAAAATACTGTTCGCAACGTCGGCATGCTTTGCTCTCAATTCCTTCCGCCTCTCGGGAAGTCTATCGCCAAGGTGTGGTCCTAACACCTGGACAGCGGGTCCAAGTCAAATTCCAAATTTGTTTGTTTAAATGGGATCTGTAACATCCGAACCTGTGACAAATACAAAGAGTATTTACATCTGTTGCTAGTATACAAGTGCTCTGTGTATTTAAATTGGCAGGCTAGACGCCTCTTAATCTAGCGCTTCAAAGGCCAACATGATGTGAAAGCAATCGACTAAAGTAACACCGGCATGCTCCCGATCTGTTTCGGTTTCAGGTTCACGCAGTAATAAGCTTACTCAAGCCATGTTGCCCCATGCTCGTTCATGTTACAACAATCGCTGCATTTTTAGTCTTCCCGCTCTTTTTTTTTTTCCTTACTATACTGCATGTAAGCCTCAGCACATACCACAAGAGGGCAAACACAGACGGCGCGCTTTCCCATGTTGGTCGAATGACCGAGGAGTCTCCCTACTTGCTCCACATTAAAGCCCCTGAATTAAATCTCAAGCACTTATGTAAAAAAAAAGGTATTGAAACACAATACTGAAAACCGCAAGTAAAATCGGGCATTACAAGTCGGTGATGGCCACTGGTAACAATGAACAACATCTTCTTGTATCTACTGTGTACACTTAGCCTACTTACCCCAACCAATCTTCAAAAGTGTTTTGAGGCCTGCACTTACTTCTTATCGCAATTACCGGCTCAACGTTTGGTTTACGGGCCGCTGTCGTTTGAACGAGCTGTCGACAAAAAGTAGACAAGTCTGAAAGAGCAGACGATAGTTCGAACGCATGCGCAATGGAGTGCGGGCAAGAAGCACCGCGTCCCGCGTCAACAAGCCATTGGAAGGTCACGTTGTCGGCGTCTGTGTGAGTCTGCATACTCTTTTTCGCGTTGGATTTGTCGATTCTACATCCTCATAGCAATATCTTACCTCTTTAATCGCCTGAGCGAAATTATCAAGGCTCGTTACGCCGCTTAACTTCGCGTAAATACTTTGACGTGCGGTAATTTATTTGCACGAACGCCGCAGAATGGACGCCAAAACCATGATGAGATTCTTCTAGCTATTTTCGGTCGCGACGTCGCTCGTGCTGCAAAAGTGTAGAAGGTAGCGGTGATAATCGACATCGATACTGAAAATCGGAAGCGGGAACAGACCAAGCGTAACAAGTCGGTGATGGCCACTGATATCAATGATCAACCTCCTGTATCTACTGTTTACACCGAGCCTACTGAAGTCTTTTGAGGCCTGAAATTACTTCTTACTGCAATCACCGGGTCAAAGTTTGGTCTATGGGCCGCTTTTGTTTGAACGAGCAGACGACAAAAAGCAGACAAGGTTTAAAGAGCAGATGAAAGTTCGAACGATCAGGCGGCCGTGTGAATTTGAAGACGTACTGAACCCGCGGGTGGTCCGGACAACTTGGCGGTTTTCTCTCGTTCATGTTGAAACAAACCAAATCCATCCGGCGACCACAAAGTGTTGCCCGCACAAGCAATCGTAGTTAGACAACGTCTGGTTTGCACTTTTAACGGCTACTATCCACGTTCTCGGACGAACGGAGGGGGCAGAAACAAGTTAAAACTGGTCTTCAAACCTTTCTAGACTCTTTTGGTACAGCCCCCGTCGCAGAATTTTGACGAGAAGGCAGATTTTTCGTCTAATTTCTCCCAAAAGAGCACAGGAATGCAAGTCTCGCGCGGCGACTTCTGCCCACCACCCCAGACCGCAAGTGCGCCCGACGCGCCACCACCGCGGTGTGACGTAGCAGAGTTGAGTTCGTGCATACTTCTGCGGTGTGAAACCAACACGGTGATGCGAACGTTTGTGGCACATAAAACACCGGCATGGCCGCAAATGATGTTACGGGCAAGCTATGTGTAGGCCGTAGGGCGTAGTCCTCGGATATTACTACTAGGCGAGATTGTCACGCATTGACGCCGCCAAGCGGTAAGGCTTGCAACTACAGTACCCTTGACCGTGCGAGAACTATCGAAGTCACGATCGTGTCACGTTTCCGGGCAGCCCACCGAGACGGAGATGGACGTTGGTCTGACTGTGTTTATTTCATCTCGGTAGCAGGACGAAGAGCCCCGAGCTCCTAGGCGCAGCCGCTTTCATCGGTTCAATCATGGCTGTACACGCCGCTGACGAAGCAAAAGGACGGCGACGCCTCGCTAGCGTCGAAAAGCGAGGCCAACAAAAACAACACAAATCCCCCCCCCCCCCCCCCTCTAGGGTGCAACCGAAAACCAAAGGTTGTCACCACCCAGGCATCGGCACTTCACCAAAGCGGAGACAAGACGGAAGGACCAGTTTTGGTACATTCACCAACGTTCGGACCCGGACAACACCTTGAAGTATTGAAGACAGTCCGGCATTATCCTTGGTTTCGCTCAAACAAGTTCGGCGACGGCAAGTCGTACGCCACGTGTTGTCACTGCCGTCAAATCAGCATTCTTGACGATGCTCCGTCTAGACAGCACCGCCTCAAATCGAAGGCGACGTTTAAGCTCTTCGGCCAGTCACCGGTAGACGAGGCATGGCAGCGACACTTGTTCGACCGGCCGTCGGGCAAGTTAGTCAGGTTCACAGGCGAGTCCAGGGTCACTAGAGCACTTTTTAGGCAGGCATTCAAGGAGGTGCGTCAACAGTACAAGAGAGCCAAATGTGAATGGAAAACAGGGAGGCCGAGAGCAACCAGAGGACCACAGAACAACCACGGTGCCCGAAACATTATCCCCATTCTCTGAGATCTCTGTTCTTTACTAAATTTCGTTAAATGCCCTTTACGCAACCAGACCTTCCTTAAGGAACATTAGAATAAGGAGAAAAAATATTTTGAAGTCGTTAAAAAAAAGTATATACGGGTATGCAGACGAGATAAAGAAAGAAAATCGAACTGGGTACTAGGAATGCGCTCTACTTAAGGAATCCGCGTTTGCGTGCAATTTTCCTTTTTAAAAGTGACCGAAAAGTAATATTCCTGGAGCGTCAGGCTCTATCGCAAAAGTGACCGTTCTTCTGGGACAGCGGTTGCAGCTGTGAGAGCGGCCGGTGATCAGTAATCAAAATAAATTCACAACCAAACATGGTAACAACGAAGCTTCTCTACCGCCCACACAAGTCAAGCACATTCCTTTCAGTCGTGCTGTACGCTTCTTCCCTCGAAGTAAACTTCCTGCTGACAAACATAAATAAATGCTCTTCCCTTTGGTCATTTGTTTTTTGCTAAGAACAACCCCAAGCCATTTATCGCTTGCGTCGCATTGCACCAAGAAGGGCTTTGTGTATTCTGGGCTAGCGAGCACGGGTTTATTCTCGGCTCTTTTTCTAAGGGCGTCCGTCACGGGGCTCGCCTTTTCCCAGTACTGGGGAATGCACTGGTGGTAATAATTGGCTAACCCGAGGAAAGAAATTAATTTCTTGCTTGTTCGTGGCAAAGGAAACTCCTCAATAGCTTGCACTTTAAGCTCCTGAGGGCGTCTTTGTCCCTTGCCAACTACATGCCCCAAATACAGTACTTAGCTTTGCCCGAACTTGCATTTCTTGGCTTTGACCGTTAGGCCTGAGTTTTGCAGGCGAGAAAAGACCTGCTACAAATGCTAAAGGTGGACTTCCCCCATATCAGAAAAAATCGCTACGTTGTCGAGGCACGGCAGAGCGAAGGACTTTGTTCCCACCAGAGCCTGGTTCATCAATCACGAAAATGCGTAGGGAGCATTTTCAACCCAACCCAAAGCTCAAAACGAGCGGCATGAAAACACCGAAGGGTGACTTCAACGCTGCAAGGCTGCTGGCACTTTAGGTACGCGGTACTTGCCAATAACCTCTAGCAAGGTCAATGGTTGAAATGAACTTCGCCTTGCTCACTTGAATTTCGATGCACGTTTCAATGTTGGGAATCGGGCAAACCTTTGTTAAGGTCACTGCATTTAGCTTCCTGTAGGCCACACAAGGCCGAGGATCTTTCCCATGGCTCTCGACCAAAATCATAGGAGACAAAATCGTTCTCGCACCGCTCTATTAACTGCAGCTCCAGCATTTTGTCCAGGACTCCTTCAACCGTTTTTTCTGGCGTGGTGAAAAACGATAGGCCCTGCACTGAGCCGTAGCCTGACTTCAGAGTTCAATGTCATGCTCGACCAAGTTCGTCCTCCCGGGGACGGTGGAAAACAGATTTTGGTACTTGTCAAGCAAGGCAGTAAGTTCCGAAGGCTTGCTTTCACTGATCTGTTAGCGAATGTAGCCTCTAACATCACGGCGACAGTCACTCCCGTCACTTTGCCCCACCTCAGGAGTATGAGCTTGCACTTCCTCCGGATGGTTCAGTGCGATGCTGACAAGTTGCCCTATTTCCATTTACGGCTTCATGAACAGTGGAATATGCGAACCCCTTTTCTGCGACCTGGTAGTTTAACGCAATAGTTTGTCTCGGAAAGGTTTTCTGCTGGACTGTTGCTTGACCGTCCTATTGGACTTCTAGCGTATTTGCTTTGGCCGACCGCAAAAGCAGCACCTTGTCACATTCCTTGAAGGTACGAAGGCGGCTGTTCTTGTACTTTACCACGCGGTTGAGCTCTCCAGGTTTCCCTCAACCCGCGCTCACTTCCCATCTAGGCGATTCAGCAATGAAAGCACGTACTCCGCTACCGTTGGGTTCTCGGCTACGCCCTCCCAGCCTCGCAGCAATCACAATGGCGAACGCAAATTCGTCTATAGACCAACTCAGCTGGCGTAAAGTCAGTCGACTCATGAGTGACGGTTCGCAGCGCGAAAAGCATCGCAGGCAAAGCCAAGCCCCAGTCTTTTCCCTGCTCGTGGCACAGGGCCCTTAGAATACGTTTCAATGGCGAGTGTGCCCTCTCTACGTTGTTACTTTGAGGGTGGCTTACTGAGCTGTGGACAAGCTTTATGCCACATCTCAATAAAGCTGGTCGTTAAAGCGCTTGGGAAAACGCTACCGAGATCACACTGGATCTCCCTCGGGAACCCGATCCGGGAAAACAGTCAGCAAGTTATCCACCACCTCTACCGAAATCTGCTCCTTCAGAGAAACGGCTTCTGGAAACTTTCTAGCTGGGCATAGCATAGTCAGAATGTACTTAAAACCTGTCTTTGATGCAGGTAATGGCCCTGCGACATCTATCACGAGCTTCTTAAATGGCTCCGAGATTATCGGCACTAGGGTGAGGGGCGCCTTCCTTCACTCGTTTGCCTTTCCCGTCCTTTGGCAGGTGTCACACGAGCGCACAAACTCTCGTCCCTAAGCACCCCGGCCAGTAATACGCGGCTAAAAGCCTGCTCTTGGTCTTCGTGATGCCTAGGTGTCCAGACCATATTTCTTTATGTGCAAGCTCAAGAAGGTCACCCCTATACCTAGAAGGGACCACGAGTTGTTCTACTTCTTTGCCGAATTTGTCCCTGAAGTTCCGGTAGAGGATATCTCTGCACTCGTAGAAAGATACGTTCGGTGACAGCTCTTTACCCACGCTATCTTGGCACTTGGCTAGCGACGCATCTGTTTTCTATTCTACAGTAAGAGCCATCTTATCAACACTCGTTAGAGCTCGAAACGTTTCGCTGTCTGGCAAAACCAGCGTAGTTATTCCCGATCCACCAGTCGCTTCCTCGTGAGAAGCGTCAATGTCTGGCAAAACCAGCGTAGTCAATCCCGATACACCAGTTGCTTCCACGCGAGATACGTCGGTGCTTGCAATAACTGCCGAATTAAATACAGTTTCCTTTTCGCGTACTTTCTTTTTCATCGAGCGAGTTACTACTAGGATAGGATTCATGTCGAACGTGACACCAGACTCTCAACTGCCTTGCAGTTTGGTTAGATAGAATGTAAGGACAGCTGGGCAACACGCCATCAGAAATCGCTGCATTTGTTTCTACTACACGAAAGGGTCCGCTTAATTTTGCTTTAGCTACGGGCAAGCTATAAGACCGATCTTCTAAAGCCTGGCGGATCCACACACAATCACCAGTGAAATCCGACTGCCCTACTAGCGAGGAATGAACCAAGTCGTACGTAGATCCAGTGTCTCGCAGACCTTTGCAAGGTGTACCGTTTACATTTATGTCATTTAAGCAAGGCTCATAGAAGCCCTCAGGATTCCCCAGTCTCAAGTTAACCGGAGACACGTTGGGCACGCGACAACCCGCAACCACATAACCAGCTTGGTGACATTTATCGCATCGGATTGGTTTTCTCTTCTCGAACGATTTAGTTTTGCTTTTCTTGCCGTCCGAAGCCACTTCTACTGTTTCTCGTGTTGAACTAACCGTAGTCGGCTCGTACTTTCTTGAAACTGAAGTTGCCCGACTTTCCCGACTGATTTCTGACAAATGCAATATTATCGTCCATTACCTCTCTGCGCCTACAGCAATACTGATCAGCGTAATCATCTGCCTTCTGGATAGTTTTGACCTCAGGTCGGCCTTGAATCCATTCCTTCGAGGCTGAAGGAATACAGCAGAAAAGCTGCTCCAGAGTTAATTGCTCCAGGATTTTTTCGCGATCCTCAAATGTGTTGGCCCCACAAAGCCAGTTTTCCAGGATGCCTTTAAGCCCGTGGGCGAACTCTGAGTAGCTTTCCTTAGTCTTTTTTGGTTGTCGGAACTTTATCCTGAAGGCTTCAGGCGACAACGTGAACATTTTCAGCAGACTCGATCTCACGACTTAGGCCTCTGCTTTTTCAGGGTCGAATCTAACCATAACATCGGCTACTTCTGCTGGTAGTAGACTCAAAAACCATTGTGGCCCTGTTCCATAGACGCGAGAGCTGGTTGAGGCAAACATGGAGAGAGCTCAATCGCGTGGTAAAGTGTATTCCGACAAGAACAGCCGCCTTCGCACCTTTTAGGAAGGTTACAAGGTGCTGCTTTTGGGGTCGGCTAAAGCAAATAAGCGAGAAGTCCACAAGGAGGGGCCAGCTCGGCCTCCCAAAACACATCTTGGTGCATGTGCGTTCGAAGTTGATCAGGTAGAGACCCAAGTCCCCTCAGACACGAAAAGGCTGTAGCAAGTTTCGCATATCTAATTTTGAAGAACTGACATCAATCGCACTGGCCTCGCCAGCGACCTTTACTTTTTGTTGAATCATTTCTAACTCGAGATCTTCTTTCTCTCATCTCCTCTGTGCCTCGCTTCAACATTTGGAAATTTCTTCGGCGTCAGCACCACAAGTTTCAATGGCCTTGCCAATCACTTGCTTTCTCATCAAATCAAATCAAGTTTATTTTCCACAAACTCTGGTGGGAAAGCCGATACAAAAAGCTGTTAAAAAACAGCTTGACTAGAAATGGGATTTGTGAACTTTAAGCCCAACTTTTCCGCCAAGAGCATTAATTCAGGCTTCACTATCGCCGTGAGATTCATCGTGCCACGCTTTTGAAATCCTGAAAAGGTTTGGCTGCCTTCGTCCTTCGTCATTTCGTTTCTGCACCCCTTTAATGATGAACGGAGTGTAGGCCAATGAAGCGCCGACCCATGAAGCACCGTGGCAGTCCAGAAAAGGGGGAGGCACAGGAACATCAGGGTCTTGTCTAAATAACGCAGGGAAGAGCAGGTTCAGAGTTGTGTTTTCAGTTTTTTGGCAACTTTATATGCCGCTGCATTTGCATCTTCCCTATTGCTTGCTATCGAAGAAATACTGCAAAAGGTATGGGTTAATTTTGCTGCGTTATCAGCAGATTCCTTAGCGCGAATATCGCAGTGACTTGGCATGCACTGGAAACGTATTTGTGTTTTTGTTTTTTGGCGCAATGAAAGAGTGCATTAGTATCATTTGCCGTACGTCCCTAAGGTACGCGTTGTAAGAAAATAAAAGCTTAGAACTTTGCGGGTAGGATTTTAAGTCTGTAAAGATTGTCCAGGTTTAGGCCAGCTTTCTCTTTTATGTAATATAGTGCATCTCGTGCATCAACTAATTCGGAGGAAGTAGGGGTTGTTTTTCGTCCCAGCTTCACTCTACGGGAAAGGTTCCGGGAAGGTATTACCACACTCGCGGTTCAACCAAGTGACACCGTCAAAATATCTTTGAATATATGGACGCTATTTAGTATGAGCTTTAAATAGCTACGAGCGTTAGCTGTCAGATAACTTATTTTACGATTAACGACTTCGCTTTCATTTTGAATCCGGCTATTTTAAAATATACTTTGGGACATGTAAGACTTCATGGTGGCTCAATTGGAGTGGGAATCTGGACGAAATTAGATGGAATGACGTCCTGATGAGCTCAGATAGCCTTCGCAAAACTTGACACACACAGGAAGAAGGGGTCTTAGCGTGTTCGCAACATAATTGTAGAAATATTTCGCAACTCGTCTTTTTGATAGTTCCTGACAGAGTGCCTGAATCCTGGAAGGTTGACGCTACTGTGATGTGGTATTGCCATTTTTGATATACAAATATCTGCTTTAGTGGTTTTTTTTTGTTTTTTTTTTTTCTTTTTCTCGATCGATTTTGTCGCGATTGCTAGCAATGCTACCCGCGTTTGGGAAGATGTCCACCAACCTCTTTCTGGACTCTGCGCGCGCAGTGTAGGTCTTCAGAATATTTTTCCCGGCGATATTTACGTTATGCATGACTTCGAAAAGCTCGTTGTCGTTCGAAAGAAGTGTCAGTACTAAAACCTTTTTTTTCTGTTATATTTGTTACCGCAATTATTGAGCGAGCCTTATACGCAGGCAGGATAATATTGGGAACTTTTAGCATACCGCTGCCGCGCACCGAGTAGCGCACAACCGGAGCCTTTGAAGCATGCTGTTAAGCGCGTGCCCCGCGGTCACGGTGTCACGAGGGCGCGCCTTTAAAAGCGTGCTTCAAAGGCTCCGGTAGTGCGCTACTCGGAACGCGGCAGCGGGTTGCTAAAAGTCCCTATAATCAGCCAGATATCATTGAAAACTGATAGAAAATCGAGGGAGTACACGGCTCCTCGTGGTTTTTACTCGAACTGAAGAACCATCATGTTGTTTGTGAGGATCGTCACCTGCTCACTTCCGTGGTTTTCTACTTCGGTGAAACAATGTGATAAAAAAAGAATCTGTCCAAATAAAAAAAAAAAACGCAAATTTACGATACCTTTAAACACCTGAGACATTTCTGAGGTCGAACTTCTGTCGTTAAGGGTACTGTAGAGCTTCACGTTCTGCAGTAGTTTCATCTTGGTTATATATTCATGCGCTTCCTAACAGCTGGTGCTCGGCGAAGATTTAAAGAAAATAAAAAAACTCACGCGCGCTACGCATGTCGACCCAACGCAGCATAGTTCACAGTCCTATTGAGCGAGTCGAGATAAGCCACACTCAACAGCGAAAGAAAAAGATAAGCCATACTGGCTAAGCCACAGACTGATTGGTTAACTCGTTAAATATTAATGTGTGAACAAACTCTCTAATGCAAAGGATCTAGAGCGTTTGAGGAACATTTAATCGTGTCGCTTTTATCGAGGTAGTGTTTATGTGGATTGTCTGTTCTTCTTTTCGCTTTGTGTTGCGGAGAACATAGTGGAGGATAAAAATGTATCTAAGCAAACAGATGTCCCAAGTTAGTTTGCACGTAACATCCAGCAACCTAATAGTTTGTTCCCTCGAAGGAATACAGTAGCCCCAATCTAAATATGATGCTAACCGTGTTTATAAAAAAGCCGATAGGGGCACGTCGCTAACCTTGCTCGTCATTCGAAGCCACTCGACATGTTTGATGCAGGAGGCTAAATAATGCGACACAAGCTTAACCCAAGATAGAAACTGGGTTTGTTCTCATCACGCATGAAAAGACAACAATAATTATTTTGGTTATTTTTTACAGCGGAGGGAGCTGTTAAGGGCTAGTTTCCCCCAGTTTTGTGTCCGTGAACAAATAAATCCCGACACAACGCTCTGGACAGCTACCGCCATCTATGAGTGACGGCGGCAACCAGAAAATCGACTTGCCGGTTGTCTGGCTGCCGCCGTCGCTCATAGATGGCGGCACATAGTACAGCTCCGCTGCTCTTCCTTTTTCACCAGAATGGAAAGGCTGAAAGGTTTTTATTAATAGAAGAAGACAATAAAATAGAAAGGAGACATCGGTTATCGGTATATCGGCTGTCGTTTGCATTGTATTATTTTATTGCATTCATTAAGTATTCGATTGATGACTGTCCGACCTCGAGGCGTAGCTGGGAAATTGGAGAATATTGTTGGATCAACTTGGAAGTAAAAGACGTTTTTCGATGACTTTATCGCTATTTAGCATTCTTGTTAAAGGTAATAATAATTATAAGCTTGGTAAAGGCAATAATATATTAAAAAAGCTTGTTAAAGGTAATAATTATTAAAAGCTTGTTAAAGGTAATAATAATTATCAGCTTACTAAAAATAATAATATTTACAAGCTTGTTAAACGTAATAATTATCAAAAGCACACACTCATAATAAAAGAAATTAACCCGATACTTTTACTCCAAATAAATTTTAGAAGAAACCGTGTGTGAGAACAGACAACAAAACGCATTGAAGAGGAGGCTAGAGTTGAAACTCCAACGTCGAGAAACAAAATTTAGACGCAGCAAGATTTCTTTTTTATTGACCTCCACCTCATATTCAAAGCCCTTTCCAATTACCAAACTTATGCCTTTAGAACAGAGGACTTATGGGACGACCGTGATAATTTGGCGACTAAGCGGCAATGATATTCGCTAGATACAAAGCCTCCTAATTAGCCGATCTTTGCGATTGTCCCAAAATCACCGGTAGCTCGAGAAAGTAGAATCCGTGTCCAGAAAGGAATACAAAACCAACTACTGCCAGCAGATTCCTGGTATAACATGAAAGGTGGCGTCCGTGATTACGTGTGAGACGGGAACAGCGCTATATTAACGTGTGCTAACGTAGCCCAAGCGCACAGTGCTTCGCTTCCCCTCTCACTGCCCGTCTCACTGTGTGAGCTCGCTAAAATTGGTGCACAAACACGAGGCTTGGCTTAATAGACCGCTCTCACCGAGCGTTCGGAGCAAGCGTGACTCCGCCATAACCTTGGTTCACAGCAGGCAGGCTACTGTGCACGAGACGGCTTGTGCCCTCCTGTGCAGAAAGGCTATGCTTGTCGTCAACTCTCAGGGAGTTTTCGAATAAGGTGCCCCAACAATTTCGGTCCCCCAAGAGCTTGGGGCTGCGCAATGCGACGCCCCAAGCTGTTCGGGGAACAAAAATGTTTTGCGGCCCGCTATTCTAAAACTCTCAGAGAGAGAGAGAGAGAGAGAGAGAGAGAGCAAGAGAGGGAGAAAGAGAAATTAAATAAATAATGATTTTGGAGATATTGGTACTCTCTGTTTTGTGCTACACCGTCAAGGCTAGTGCAGCTTCCAAAGTGCTGCAGCCCCGCGCTGCTGTGATAGCGCGTGGTTTCGTCGTGCATAGTGCGTCTAAGCTCACGCAACTGTAGCTTGGACAGAGTTGGAGTACTGCGGAATCTACGTTAGCCTTAAGAACGTAGCAGAAAAAAAAAAGTGGTCGAAGGGTATAAAGTTTCCTGAATGAATCACAGCAGTGGTGATTAAAGCCCCAAACAGAGGAGCGACAAAAACGGGCGCCGCGCGGCGGTGTCTATAGGAACCACCGAGGACGCTGTGTCGTGGCGGCACGGCATGGGTCCATGTCACAGCGTCCGCGGCGGTTTCTATGGTTAACGCATCGCGACGTCCGTTTCCGTCGCTACTGTGTTTGGTGCTGCAGCCACACTGGCTGGAGAGATCGGTTGACTACTTTCTAATTGGAGTTTAAAAGTCGCCGCGTGCGGGTTCCTTGGCTACTCTGCGCACACAAACATGTCCGGCGTAGCCGAGAATCGTCGTAAATGGTGGTGGCTCTGCGTGCGTCTGGGCTTCACGAGTTGCTCCATGTGACCGTAGCCGCTCCGGACGTTCATCGACTTGAGGACCTGGCGGACCGCGGTGGCCGAGGCAGTGGACGCGACGTAGTGAACGGGCGGGAAGCCAAATCCGTTGAAGCCCGATGCCCCGACAAGGGTGTAGGCGCCCATGTTGTCCATGAGCAGCCATTCGTTGACGCACACCTCGAAGAGCGGCTGCTTGTCCAGGATGCAGTCCAGGGGGTTGCAGGTGGCGCCCCACACCGTGCTCAGGACGTTGCAGGGGCGCTCGTGTGGCGGCTGCGCATGCCCAGATGCTCGGTTAGTGCTCTGTGAGATTGTATACACGCTTTGCGGCCGCTGTGCTTCGGCGAAACCATAAGCGACCTTCACACTTCGTTTCCTCTTACTCCGGTCACTTCAACACTGCGCTAACGAGGCAGGATATCGATATTTTAGACATTGTAGTGTCCCATTCTTCAACGCAGGCTTTTGTGCATGATCATCAACTCGCGCTTTAGTATCTGTATATCTCAGTGAGACACGAGAAGGTCAGCAATGGCAGCCCTAATCTTGCACGTACGTAAGACGTCTATTTCGGTGCCTGGAATGCGTCTCCGACTGGTGCGTTTACCATGTCCCAAAAAGTGGTTCTTCGATTTCTGCTTGCTGACGTCACCAAAATGTTATGCTAAAAAGACTACATTTTAGAAAGTTTCCAATTTCTCGATCGGGGTCACGTGGTTCATGGACCACGTTTGCAACAGCCGTCTGCAAGCGCCTCCGCCTTTCTACCGGTTTCTCTCCTCGCCAGATAAACTAACGTTAACCCGAACGTCTGTACCCGGACAAATATATTCTGCAATAAAACCAGCTGACTACGCGCTCACATTGAGGGGCCGTATCCCAATGTCCATGAATCGAAACAGGTCCCTGTTGATGCAGTTGCATAGGCTCTCGTTGATAAAGATGTCCTTGTGGTTGAGAATCTCACCTGCAATGTAACCGTTAAAAAGTTTTTAAAAGCATAATGCGCTTAAGTAACGTCGGTGGCTGAGAAACTCGGCGCTACCGGTGCAATTAAGACTACAGTCAAGTACAAGCTAAGAATGCGTTAGGAGCCCTGTCTTCAGCACGCGCTCACTTCCTTCCTTCGCGCTTTGGCTGGGTGTGCTCACGAGACCTCAAAAGTGTCACAGAAAGCCCGTCCTGGAGGCGGAGCTTCAAGGCAAATCTTAACTTGCATATGACCATAGCATTCCTGTGGAGCACGGAAATTTGTCGCGTGATATTAGAAACACCGTCGACTGGCTGCACTGCCAAGAAGGTTTATCCTGGAAGGCGAGGAAACTTTTTTTCAGGGCTAGTTTAACTCATGGTCACTGACAGTTAAAAAAACGTAGAGCGTGTTGAGTCACGAGCTTGCTATTCTTGGTTAATAGCCAATGATATAACAACATTAGCCTTTAAGAACGTCCAAGATCGCATCACAATGCGACGAGCGCGATCATTATTAGCTACGCCACGCGTTTCTCTTGCTCTGCAGTGTACAGATGTGGACGAAGCCAATACAACCCCTTCCGCGTGCGACTTCAGACTACGCGTGGCCGGATGCTGGTAGCCGGATGCTGACAGTCGTTAACCTCGGAATTGGTCCACACTCCGGAGAAGTGTTTCCTCGGGCTGCTGCCACGGCGCCATGGCAGCAGCGAGAGGAACCACTTCTCCGGAGTTGTTACCTATTCCGAGACTAACGACTATCAGCATCCGGCTTTTGACCTTGCGATTCTATACAGCGATGTCCTCAGCTGATTGCCGGATGCTGTTGCCGGATGCCGTAATTAAGCGCGCGTGCGGTATATGAGAGGACGCCCGTTGTTGTGGCTTTGTTGCATCAATTCGAGGCTGTACGCAACTTCCAGAAATTGCACACGTTTCTACTCCTGAAACAGATACCTCTGGGAGAGTTTCAAAGTGATCACAGCCAAACTTTCGCTAATTCTTTCTTACTAGCTGGGCTCTTTAGCAAAACTTGGTGTATAAAGTTCTCCAGTTGTTTTTATCCTGAGTTTATGTGTACCGGATTCTGCCAGTTTCGTTCACTGTTTCTACGTGTCTCAAGCTGTAAATGCGATGCATGCATGCAGTGCCCAATGAGTTGAGAGTCATTACCGCATACAGTATATTTAATTTGATTGTATTTCCGTCCAAACTCACCGTTGACGTCGATGTCTTTTCTCCTCTCGGCGACCACTCTCGTGGCCAGTGTGTATGCTGAGGTTACGAAGAACTGTCCCGGCTCAGCGATCACCCGCACTCCGCTCGAGGCCGGAAAGTACTCGTCGACGGCCAGTCGGATTGTTTCACAGAGCTGAGAGGAAACCAGTGCCAAGTTGACAGAACTTGAGAACAAGATCCAACATCACAAACTGCCCTCCTTGTTTCTACAATGGTTTACCTGTTTACGGTACTTCTTGAAAAGCGTTTTCAAGCCAAAGACCTCTATAAAATCGGCGAACCTGCTTAAGCCGAGGGTTATGCGCAGTCAGAACCGATATTTGATTGGCCGATTCGATAAAGGCGTAAGGTCTCAAGGACTTTGAAGTGACCGTGAAACAGTGGAACAGAAATGGCATGCTCATGGAAGCAGTACCTACGTCATTATGCGTGAAACATTTGGGAGACAAAGAGGGGCGCGATGCAGGAGGCTACGACAGGTTAGTTTGTGGGACTTGTAAGAGTTGT
Source organism: Ixodes persulcatus (assembly GCA_013358835.2). Lineage (NCBI taxonomy): Eukaryota > Metazoa > Arthropoda > Arachnida > Ixodida > Ixodidae > Ixodes > Ixodes persulcatus. The sequence goes on from JABSTQ010011363.1 coordinate 188,579, forward strand.
AGTGTCAGCAGGCATTCTATTCGAATTGAGGCCTTTCCAAGTGAAATGCTGACCCGCCACTAAAATACCCCTTCAGACGTCCACAGAAGTATACCAAGGTCTCCAACTTTGAAAAAATGACTATGTCGTTCACGTTACAAAAGAGAAACGAATCCTGAAAAAAAGAAAAACTGCTCTGTTGGACATACTAGTGTCACACTATGCGAAATACCTTTCAAGAAATTGCCTCACGTAGTACGTTTCATTAAACCTACGAATAAATGCAATTTTGAAAGACAAAACAGAAGAAAAAACGTTGTTTCCCCAGAGGAAATCAGGATATCGCTCTCGACCATACCGGCTAACATTTAACAAAATGAAATAAATAAAAATTTGGCCACGCCTGAGTCGCACCTTCAACAGTCTGTCGTGTGACCGAAGACCACCGGTAAATCCGCCTCCGATGTCGAGCACGGTCATCGGGTGCCCGATCCGGATGCCGACGTTGAAGACGCTCCTCGCCTCCGCGATCGACCGAGCAAAGATGTCGGGACACCGGTAGGCCGCTCCGACGTGGAACCTGGAGACCACAGACAGTGATGTAGTAAGACTACGGGAAACTAAGTTGATCCTTCGTGTTTCTTTTAGCAGGAGGACACTTCAAGGACTCCGTTTTCCCTAGTTTGAATGACTTCTGAGCATTAGTCTTGGAAGTCGGAATGCTGTGGCTCCTCTAAAGGTTCGTTCACACACTTGCGACAGCTTATGACCGATTGCCTCACGACCTCCTCTGATCTCTCACGACGGGGAGAACAGATTGGTGCCATATATCGGGTAACCGTGGAGCACTTGCGATTCCTGAATAGTTCTTATTTGTTTCGCGAATCATTATTTCTTGATGGGCTCGAAACAATGTGCTGACTACGTTATTAACGACCGTTTCTCATAAATAGCACGTACATTTGATCTCGCAAATACTGCAAACCCTCCACTCTAGTGAAATGCAGTACTAGAAACGCCTGATAGAATGCGCCAGCGTGCCAATGCGTTTATTTTTTTTTTTTTAAGATTACAAGCACTCGGTTGTGAGCGAACTCAAGCGTGTGACCCAGCTTTAACAGTTTGTGAACGCCAGTGACTCGCAAGCAGAGCGGCGTGAGGGGTTGTAGTATAGACCACGAAGGGTATCGGAAAATTTAATTAGAGGCTCAGAGTTTTAACAAAAACTTTTGAGTCCAAGGGTACAATAAGACTAGCTGTGTACTTGCATTAAACTGCCTGGAACCTCTCCAATACATTGAGAGCCACTGACTTGAAATATATTTTTTTTAATTGCGTATATGACTAGAAACAGTAAATCAGTAGATTGCGTAAACAGTCCTTCGCTCATTGCAAGTGCTCAAAAAGGGCAGTCAGGTCGAAACGTTGTAAATAACGTAAATATGAGGAGTTTTTTTTTTTTTTTTTTTTAAGATAAAACATATGAACAAATACTAAGCCAACTTTGGTTGAAATTCAAAGTGTATCTGGAGTCCATCGTTTCCAAAAGCTATTAATCTAAAATTAGTAAAATTATGCGAGAAACACCAACGTAAAGGTGGTGACCATGGCACAGGGTTGAAAGCTATTTCGATAAGCAAACCTTCATGTTTCTCTTAATTTTGCTTCACATCGATTTCTCTCTTTCAGAAAAATAACTCCTCATATGTCTCCCACGTGTCAGACGCGCACACGAAAAACAAAAGCATCAAGTAACCGCAGTGCCATGAAACGGTCTAAACACACGGACCACTCACGTCTACACTGATAGTTGGAGATAAAAAACAAGACTATTATTCCATGTCAGATATAAAACAGCCGGTTACGAGGCGGGCAGACGTACGCAATGCCAACGACGTTGAAACCCATATAGCGAGCAATCTGCAGCAGGTTTCCGGCCTCCTCGAGGCGACAACCAAACTTGTTGTTCATCGTGATGCCGCTGCCGGTTTCGTTGGATGCAATGCGAAGCAGCAGTCTGAAGGGAGGAACAACAAAAATGAAACTAAATTTACGACGGAAATTATTAATTACACTATCGCCTTGTCAGTAACATCATGAGTGCACAGAAAGGTAACCAGAAGCACGAATGAATAAACGCGGCTGTAATAGCAGCTACGAAATAATGTTACTCTTACCTGAGCTGTACGAGTACAAAGGGCCTCTAAGTGTCTCAAAAAGTAAATGAAGGTAAACGACAACTCAAACGTAACATAGGTGTGACCAACCCTTGGAAAGATATCTCCACCAGATATTATGCGACATGTATTTCTTCTTCTTCCCAGTTTAGAACTTTTGTCACTGTGACGCTATCACGTACTCTGTCATGCGGAACAGGTTTAAACTAAACTAAAACCAATGACCTAAAGTAGCCCCCGATGTGCCGATCAACACTGAAGTCCCGCGATTTAGAAATTAAATACGCAAATTAATTGCAGTTCAAGACTACACGCTGGTGAAAATATCAGCAATGCCCAAAAGTTATCAAAGTAAGGTTAAAGGTAGAAAAGTAAACGTAGTAGCTGCCATGAAACGCTAAGACACGGTTATTAATACCTGCTTTGCGCAGGTTGGTTGCAAGGCCGTCAACGAATAAATAATGACAAACAACAGCAGCTTAAAAGTGAGAAACGCGTGGAAATAAGTCTCCACGGACATCATGCGACGCCATCGTTTTTGTTGTATTTTTGCCCCCTTTCGGGCTTTTTCTTCCTGTGATAGTATCTCCCTGTGATTTGGCAAACGCTAAAAATGCTCTGAATCCAAGGAATCTAAAGTGTGCCAATCAATACTAACGGCCCGCACTTAAGTAACCATTATGAAACTGTATCACTCACGCAATCTATGAGTACATGACGTTTAATATTCCTGCAGACTCGTCTTATGTACGGAATAAAAAAAACTTCAATGAGTATAGTAAACTCGATGAAAACAAAATAGACCTGACTATAATCTCAGTACCGGGCGTTCTTGTCACTGATCTTGCCGAGTTCCTCCATGCAGTCGAAGGTCATGAGTGTGACGCCATGCTCGCTGGCGAAGTCAAGGTGAGACGAGGACTTGATCGTGTTGGCATACACGATCCGGTCGGGACTGACGCCAATATCGAGAACCATCTTGATTTCACTCTATAAAAAAAAACGAATAGTACAGGTTTATTAAAAATTTAAGTAGTTTTAAAGCTTGCAAAGTGGTTCAGTGGTTAGTTGAGTTCATTGATAAAGTACTTAAAAAAACGGCCACCCTAAAATATTATTCAGCGTTTTTTTATTTAATTAGTTGTTTACTGCTTGCAAAAGAGCAGTTTGTTTTTTCAGGTACAAGCAGGTGTAGTACGACGTAAAAAATGAATAAAAGTTGTTATTTTGATGTCAGCTTTTAGTTTTTCTGAACAAACATTCGAGTGATGCTCTGCAGCAACATCCCAAAAGCAGGCTCGAAGAAAAAAATAAGCATTACCACGAGACAAACACATCGATCTTCAGTCGTCATGTGTGTTTCAGATGTCGGTGTAATTATCTAACGTGCTGCTGCTTTCGCGCTACGCCAGTTGGAACTTGCGGCATTTGCCCAACAATAACGTCAACGCAATTTCTCTCTCTTTTGACCGAGGTTCAGAGGGAGATTCACATATGGCGTCTCGCGTTTTCGCTCCACAAACTATAAAAGCGAGAAAGCAAGCGAGCTAGTAAACCAGCTGGGAATCCCGCTGACCGTTACGATACTCGCTTATATCGAAATCAGCAGGAGTAAGGATTGAACCCAGCGGTTAGAGCCAACTCCTGATACACATGACACACCCGCACAAGACACATAATTTTCAACCTTCACACAATAATACCTCTAAAGAGCAAGAACCCGAAGGGCTTGCGTGACAATCGCGAACTGCTCATACACCATACAAAAGACAGGGTGTTCGCAACAAACATGACAAAGTCATCTGCGGACAGGCCTGAAGCATATTCGAAGCATGTTCGCTTCATACATATGTATGTACGCTTCGAACATGTCGGCAAACGCTTTTTTGTATTGTCAATCTGACAGGGTCGACACAAGGGAGGCAAACATTTCAGACAGTTCCTGCCTGCAGACTGTTTTTTGTAGGATTTTGTAGCAGTGGGACCGGGGCTTTAGGTTTCTCAAATCGGGAAATTGTTTGGTGTGTTCAATACTGTTTTGCCCGTCTCTTTCTTTAGGTTAAATCCTCCGACGAACAAAATGTTTGATCGATTTGAGACTTCGCGAACACATATGCACCGAGGGTGATAGTCCAAGTTTTTGTTTGATAAATTTCCGGGCCGTCGTGACGCTGCTCTCAATACCTCCGATTGAACCCACCTCCGCTGCACTAGTATAGCTTTCGTGGCAGGCCAAAAATGACAGGAACGTGTTTTAGTTGCCCCTCCTCCAAAACGAGCTTCCCATAATCAATAACAAAGTAAGAACGGGGGAGAACATCCTCGGTTGTCCCTCCACCAGGGTGCGATTCCTACAGTCACCAAGAGGACCAGAACGTCAGATAATCTATAGTTCCTGTGCCCGTCCTCCAGCACGTGCTTGTGGACTTCCGTCCTGCTTTGGCTGCGCGTGCACGCTGGAGGCGCGGAGAAGCCCTGTGCTACTTGTTCAGTCAATGGCATTACTACGCGTGCAGAGTAGGCACGTAAACACAGCACGATTAAAAACCAGCTCGTGTTTACAAACAATCGCAAACTATCGGATGTTTGCGTTTGATAGCACGTGCGGTTCGTTCGTTGCAACGGATACAACAACAAGGTCTGTGACATACTTCATCTCGATTGCTTTCGTGTAACGTCGGAAAAGAGGGGGGGGGGGGCGGTTTTATGTGACAACTTGTTGAAACCTGTACTCGGAGTCAGATAAGGAAAAAATCATGTTCTTACGACATTGAATTGGTCAAAAAGAAAAAAACTGTACTTTATTGCGTTTGAGTCTTTCACGTTTTTATTCCATCACAATTAAGTGATGTTAGATGCACATACGGCTATGTCAATTCAGCACATGACGGGAAACTAAGTAACGCTTTTCGAGTAGCCGAAGTGTCTTGTTTTGTTTTTTCATCTGAATGTCTGTCGTTCTAGCTGGTCGAGAGCGATCCAGAGTGGCACCAGCATTCACCAACACAAGCTGAAAGTGTCCCTAAATCTATCAAGATACCAACTAATCCGCGAGAAACCGTTAAAGGAGTTTAGAAATATTTTTTTCTATAAGTCATCTTGCGTTTCGATATGTTACGGATTAATCAAATTAATTACATCTAAAGCATCTTAAAAACACTCTGGTTACATCCGGCGTTCCAATTGAGAACTGCTCCTCCAAAGCCCAGAAAATTGGCAAACCGAAATCCTCATCCCACCATGCCAATTCAATCTCGAATGTGCAGCGCTAAATTACTTGATCACAGAGCATGAGGCCGTCCAAAACCTGGCAGTTTTTTTTTTTTCGATGCTATCAAATTAAGAATATACCTAAACTACAATCTCAGCAATGAAATAGGCGCTTCAGATCGGTCTTGCTTAATTATAAATATTGCCACTGTCGTCACCCCACCAATGACGTTCGCTTTAGAATTACGCCAAACAACAGAAGCATCTCAAGAGTGCGCCGTCTTGTAGCTGTTGCGCCGTTTATCCGAGTCGGCGATTCGTTGGGTATGTATTCTGAGCATCTATTGGACACGGGGACTAACTTAAGTGTTCGGCGAGAACTCGGACCATTTAGTATCGAGAATGGGTGCTGCGTTAACGGTCAGTGAGGACTCGGATCCAATCACTCGATTGGTGCACAATGGATAGATGGATGAATGGATGAATGTTAATGGCTGCACCCATTGTAACCGGTGGTAGCTTGCGCCACCTAGGCGAAGTCTAACAATACAAACAGACGATTCCTCCCCCCTTCTAAGCCCATTTTCTCTCCCAGGAAGTGGGGGATTTCACCAGGATGACCTTTGGGGAATCGGGCGAAAAATCTAAAGTCATCACCTCCCGCCTCTTCCCCCCGGCGAGGGAGTCGCCAGTTTGCCTCTGGGCAAATCTTGCCGGCGTTACACCAGCACCGGACCCACTGGGAGACAGTGTTGAGACTCTGGGCCGCAGAAAAGGCAACCGCCAATATTGCTCGATGGGGTTATAAAAAGGGTCTATTCCGGCAATTTTCAAAGCATATCCGGTTTTACAAACGCATGTGATCATTGGTTCATATAACTTACAAAACTGGAACGTTCTTCCGGAGTTTCTCGCAATTTTTATTGAGCATGAGGATTTGAAAAACTTTTTATGCCATTTGCTATTTAGTTAGATTTTTGTATGTCCGTGCTGACCACGGTGTAGGTATATGTTTATAAATATTTTGTCGCCTAATAATTTTATTGAACTAGTTTCCTTTCTTCGTGTTGTTGTTCACTTAAAGCATTTTTTATGTGAACTCTTGAAATGCGTCTTATTTCGGTCCTTCTGTTGTTCGTTTTTCTTGCACTTTATTTTCTTTCTTTTTTTTTGTGGTTTGGCCCTCTTTATGTAATGACATCTAAAGAGAACTTCTAAGATATGTTGCCCACGCTTCATACGTTTGAAGCGTGTGTCCGCAACGTTTTTCTGTTCCCGAGCATAGACCAACTCATGTTTACAAATAATCTTGAGCGCCCCTAGTGGTACGCCATCTGCGCCGCGCATGCACAATAGAGTGTGGGCAAGAAGCTCGCCATCGCCCATAAACAAGGCATTGGAATGCGATGTTCTCGGTGGCGGTGTGAGTCTCCGTGTTCTTTTTTGCGTTGGAGTTGTTGATTCCTTCCTGGCAATGTCTGACTATTCACTGGCGGCGTCATTCCGCGGAATGACGCCGCCAGTGCATGACGTGTCTGACAGCGCTCCCCAGAGGGGCGTATGTGGCACATGTGATGATCGTTTCTATGGGAAACAGCAATATCTAATCTGCTCGGCCGGTTGCAACCGGCGCTTCCACTGCAAATGCCTGAACATCGGCCCGGAAGAATACAACATCTTTATGCAATGTGGTGCTAGTGCCTTTAAATGCAAAGACTGTACCCGGCAACGACGAAATTCGACAGGATGTGACATGGATACCAACCAAACCACTCTGCGGTGTCCAGCTCCATCACCGCTGCCAGCCGACCAACCTGACGGCAAGTGTTTTCCCCGTGATGTTCTTCGGCTCTTCAGCACTATGACTGTCAAGTTGGACGCACTGACCGCAGAGGTAAAGTGCCTAAGGGTTGAAAATCGACTATTGCGTTCCGAGTTGACGTTGCTGAACAGGAGGATGCTCGATCGCCTTCCTTCTTCGTCGGCTCCTCTCGGCTCATACTCAGCGGCACTGGCATCCTCGAAAGTTCCATCGGTTGTTCCCGACCCACCAGCAGCAAGTGTAATCTCCGGCATGAAACCGGCTTCTAACAAGGAAAGTGTCAGACACGGTGATTCTGTGTCTATGGCTTCACGTGCTTCTTGGCATGAAATGCCTGATGTGCCGGAGGACGACGGTTTCACCATGGTAGCGAGAAAGAAGCGAAATCCACCGAAGCTTGGAACGGCCAAGTCACTCAAGGTGGCGTCTGCTCCTCGTCAACCTAAGGCATTGTTTCTCTCAAGACTTCATCCCCGAACGACAGCAAATGACGTAAGGGATCTTGTCCAGCCCCATCTTGGCTCTCTAACCGTCACGCAGTTACAACGTAAATTTAACTCTTATGCGTCTTTTCATCTCGAATGTGACTACTTTTTGTTTGACAGTTTAAACGCCTCTGAAGTGTGGCCTGAGGGGATTATTTTTCATCAGTTTTACGGCAAACTTGACAGGGCTCGTTTATATGTTCCTGAGACAGAAAGCTTAGACGACAGCGCATCTACGCCCTAAGGTGTTTTATCAGAATGCTCGTGGCTTAAGAACAAAAGCAGCGGAACTGATGACGAATATTCTTTCAACTGACATAGACATAGTTTGTCTGACAGAAACGTGGCTCTGTGACAGAATATCCAGTGTTGAATATTTTCGTCCAAACTATGTTGTTCACAGGAGAGATCGCGACTATGCAAACGCGGGTCAAAACTTTGGAGGCGGTGTTCTGGTAGCTGTTGACTGTTCTGTTCAGTCACTTCGAAGAGCGGATTTAGAAACCTATGCTGAGTGTGTTTGGGTGGAAATTCCTGCCAGCGTGCTTTTCCACTACTTAATAGGAAACTAATATTTCCCTCCACTTTTTGATGACGTTGCCTTTATTGACCATTTTGAGACCTTCTGTAATACTGTTGATTTTTCTAAATACAGGGTACAAATATATGGAGATTTTAACCTTCCTGGTCTTGATTGGTCGACTGAAACGGTGTCGCATATGAGTAGTGTTACTTCTAAGAAAGTGGAATGGCTACTTTCTTTTTCAAATTTCTATGAGTTCACTCAGCTCAACTTTTGGTGATGTGCTTGATTTATGCTTATCAAATGCACCCATAAAGTATCGTGTTCCGGCTCTTATACCTTTGGTGCCTGTTGATGCATATCATCCTCCCTTTGTAGTTCAGTTTTGTTTGTCATGTAGGCCCCGTGCTAATCATCAGTTGTCGTCGTTTTGTTATCGATATGGAGACTATTACGGTTTCTACGATAGTCTTGTTCAGCACAATTGGTATGATGTTTTACCGGATCAAAATGCTGATTCAGCCACTACCAAATTGACTACAGTGGTGTCTACTGCAATGATCGTTTTTACTCCAAAACAGCAAGCACATGTATCTAAGCATCCTAGCTGATTCTCTAGAGAGCTAAAACGCCTATTTTGCAATAAGTCTCACTGTAATCGAATGTATAAAACCGCCAGGTACGATAAATTCAGTGTTTACCGGGCTCTGGTGAAAAAAGTCTATAAAAAGGATAAACTATTCCACTCGTCGAATGTTGAAAAACGTTTAACTAGAGAACCTCGGACGTTCTGGCGCAATGCAAAAAACCACATGCGTTACAATGCACAAAACTTGTGCTTATGTGAATCAACTGGCTATTTGTCCTCGCCAATTGACATAACTAATCATTTCTCTGATTACTTTAGTTAGTGCTATTCTAGTTTGAGAACTGCCGGTGCATCTGACAACATTAACAACACAGACTTTTTATCTGCTTTTGCTGTCGATGTCTAAGAAGTTCTTGATGCGATAAAAAAAAAATGAAAACCTAAGATCTCGACGGAAATTGACGGTATAGCGAATTTTATTATTGATCGAGGCTTGTTCTAAAATATTTGCTTCCCTTTTGAAACATATATTTAACCTATCTCTCATGAAGGGTACTTTCCCTAGATTGTGGAAGACTTCTATAGTTGTACCCATATCCAAGGCCGGTTATCTGTCATTAGTTAGTAACTATGGTCCCGTTTCGTTATCGTGTTGTTTTGCGAAGGGTTTCGAAATGGTTATGCATAACCGGATATCAAATTACATCAGTCAAAAAATTAGTTCTTTTTAGCATGTTTTTTTAAAGGGAAAGTCCGTTGAAACAGATTTGTGCTGATTCCTAGATTTCTCTGTGTCGATAGTCACAAACAGAGACCAACTTTATGCCGTATATTTTCACATGTTAAAGGCCTTTGACAGTGTAGATGATACTTTACTCCTCTGCACACCTTTTTTTATGGCATGTGCCCAAAGCTTTGTGAATGGTTCAGGAGCTATTTGAGTTTACGCAGTAATACTGTTCGTGTTGGCAACTCTTTTTCGAAGTGATTTACATCAACTTCTGGTGTACCCCAAGGTTCCAACCTGATATCACTGTTGTTTATTTTTTGCGTAAACGATATAGTATCATGCGTCAAGCGCTCCAATGTCCTTCTTTTTGCTGACGACATAAAACTCTTTTTAAATATTAAAGACGATACTGATTGTACTTTATTGCAAACTGATATTGGTGCAATTTCAGAGCGGTGTAGAAAAAATGTTTTGTCGTTAAATCCTGAAAAAAACTAAAGTAATTTCTTTATCGAGAAAGCGGGACGTTTCGTTTTACCATTATGTGCTTGAGGGAAATGTGATAGATCGTGTATCTCTGGTAAGAGATTAAGAGACCTTGGCGTCTACATTGATAGTACTCTATCATTCACTGCGCACGTTTCTAAGATCTTTGGATCAGCGATAAGAAAGTGTGGAATGATCACTCGGTTATGAAGGTCTTTCACTTCACCATTATCTGTAGTGCGTCTGTTCTGTAGCCTTGTACGGTCAGGACTTGAATTTGGTTCAATTAGTTGGAATTCACTATCTTTAACACAAGTTGAAATGATTGAGCGTGTGCCGAAGAAATGTATGTGAAATATTTATGCCCGATACATTGGTGGGAAACTGTTTTTAGTTACGATTTGCTGCTGTCTTAATTTAGCCTTGAAAGGCTATCAACAAGGAGGGCTGTTAAAGACATTCAGTATCTTCATAAGGTGGGGCATGGTACTGTTAAAACTGGAAATTTACATACATGAATATAAAATTTCATGTACCCTCCAGAGCTAGTCGCCATTTTTTAACTTTTATTTTACTAGAATTTGTGAATCATCGGCATTATGTCGTATGCAGTCTGCCTTTAAACATTATAGGCAGTTGTGACGTAGATAGTTTTTTTTTATTTTGTTAGTTTTAAGTCGGCCTTGAAAAAAGTGTATTTTATCTAACCAAGAGTTAGTGTAAGGTTGTATTTGTTCTGCAAACTTCTATTTGTGTCCTCACAAATGTCTGCGTAATTTTGTGCATATTTGTATTTTAAATAGTGTTGCTTTAAACACGAAATGTCAGTGCACCACACAAAAGGCGTTACAGCTGTTTATGCACGCAATAAAAAAAATAAAACTTTATTATTATCACTATTATTGTTATTATTATTATTATTAACCTCAGCGAAATTAACGAGGATCATTCCACCACAAAACTTCACGTGAATAATGTGACTTACGGCAATTAATTCTGCGTGGACGCCGCACAATGGACTCTAAAGCATGATTCGCATGAGATTCTGCACTCTATTTTCAGTCATGACGTCGCTCGGTCTGCAAAAGCGTGAACTGTAGCTGAGGTTGTCGAAGCCAATATTGAAAATCGCAAGCAGAATTGGACCAAGTAAATCAGGCATAACGAGGCGGTGATGGCCGCTCGTAACAATTATCAACATCTCCTTCTGTCTATTGTTTACACCGAACCTACTTACGCCGACCAACCTTCAAACTTAAAAGTTTCTTTAGGCCTGCACTTACTTCTTATCACAATTACCGGGTAAATATTTCGCCTACGGGCTGCTGTCGTTTGAACGAGTAGGCGACAACAAACAGAAACGTTTGAAAAAGCTGACTACAGTTTGAACGATCAGGCGGCCGTTTGTACTTGAAGACGCACTGAACATAGTCCGGAGGTGGTCCATGAAACTTGGCAATTTTTCCGCGTTCATGTTGGAAAAATAAATCTAACGACCACGAGTCTCCATGAGTTTAACCAAAGTGCTTCCCGCACAAGCAATCGTGATCCGACCGGCGTGTAATTTTAATTTTTTTCACTGCCCCTATCCACGTTCTCGGACGAGCCGAGCAGGCAGAAAACGGATGAAAACTGACCTTCAAACCTTTCCCCACTCTTTTGGTACAGCCAACGTCGCGGAGTTATGCCGAAAAGTCAGGTCTTATCTGGTTTCTTCCAAAACATCACAGGTATGCCAGTCCCGTATGGTGACTTCCGCCCACAGCCCCGGACCGGAGGTTGGCCTGACGCGCCACCATCGCGCCGTGACGTAACAGAGATGAGTTCGTATATAACTTTCCGTGGCATGCATATATATATATATATATATATATATAGAGAAAGAGAAATAAAATATAGCGTAGGATGCTGAAGAATATATGAATATAAAGTAACGAAAGTTGCACTTGGAAGCGTTGTTAGTGTTTTAAAATATTTAGTAAGTCGGCTTTTCGGCCTGAGTCGAAACGTCGACTCAGGCCGAAATGTCGACTATATATATTTATGTCGACATATATATATATATATATATATATATCTATATATATATATAGTCCTTTCGGCGTGCTATCTGTATGCCAATAGCACTTTGTCGCGTTCATCGCGTAGCAGCGTCAGCCATGCTGTCTGACAACGCCTACATATACATTGCATCGTACTTGCAGCTGACATTGGGTTCAGAACCGTCCTGTCCGCATAATATCAAAATATTCGGGAGAGTTCTATGAACTTTTTTTTTACAATCTCATTTCCTGCGAAGTCTGCAGCTGTTTCTTTTTTTAATTTTATTTTATGAACATTCATTTTTTTATTTTTATTTTTTATATGAGCAGATTAATGTTCGATTCCTACGCATTAATCACCGTTTCCTCGATGACTGGAGGGCAGCCAGTCGCATGCATGTTTACAAACTCTTCTGTCAGCTCTTCGGATACAAATGTTTCGTTTCCCGCGTTGATCGAAAACATTTGCTTCGTCGATCCTAGCTTTAACCATTGGGTATGGGGCAATTCGGTCGTTACAATTGTAACTGGGTTTTCTATACATTTGTTGATTCTGTAACTTGAGTTAATTTACAAATAGGCGTGGAATGAAAGCGGAAAGACACCTAGCTGCCTCGTTTGGGCTGACGCGTGGGTCTGGATTTCACTTAGTTCTATTTAAAACGTCCGTCAAAAACAGCGCTTTAAAATATTTAGCGATGACGTAACCTAACGAGACATCTAATTTATGTCTTTCTGTCAGCGTTAATTTATTTTTGTATTATAATAATCAATGCATGCATTTTTTCCCTCGTTTTTGTACTTCACGTTACCCTATCCCCCTATGTGATTCCCCGTTTGGACTTTTAGGGTGAAATTAAATGGAATACCTACATATACGACGGATACTTTGTCTCGCAATGAAACGACCACGAAAAAAAAAAAAGTGCGAGAGTCGAACTGCCGTAAGAACGTTTCTGTCCACTTTCATTTTCCTTCTACCATTCGCGAATGAAATCGTCCTGATTGCGAAATTGTCAATTGCAACCATGTTCTTTTTTTCAATTCTGCGAGAGACGTATTAAATGTACTGTTATAATCTTTTTTATCTTATTCTTTTAAGCGAATATCGTTTCTATTTTTGCATATGGTGTATACACTTTATATAACTCTCTCAAATAATACCCCCTAGGTGATGTAAGCTCCTTAATAAAAACAAACTAAAAAAGGATGATTAGTAAGCTCGATTGTAAGACTCGCAGTGTATAATCAAAGTTCACGCAACTTCGGTAAAATATATGGGGAAAAGAACAAAGTACAGAGTGTTTTCGAAATCAAATTATTTTTTTTTTTTTACCGCAAAACTAAACTACGCATCGCGGAACGCTCACTTCGCCCAGAAATGCAGCGCTATTTGTCCGCATCAGGGTATCAAGGTTTCAGAAATACCCATTGTCTTATTCAAACGTTATGAGAGATTATAAATATTCAATAGGAAATTGGTGGCCGACGAGGTCCACGTATATGTGGCGTCGACCCGCGGGAACGGGTTCCATATTTCTAATAAACGTTTCAGACAATCACTAAGAAGTTTGAAACGTGATATCAGTTAGTTTTGAAACTTAGGCATCTGGTCCGTACCGCTCACGCTATGATTTGGACAGAGACTAAACGTTCGGCAATGTGAAGCATTTTTCTTTTCGTTTACAACGAAAAAAGATAACAATCACTGTACAGAAAGATTTGGCGCAAGACAACTTGTAATGGTTGAGTATAATATACTAAAATATACAAAACCCCTAAACTTCAGCTCGACGTACCGCGCGCTGACGTCAAGCTGACTGCCCCAACGTTTGCGAGAGGGTTGATGACGGTGCGATGTAACCTATTAAACAGCTAAAGTACGTATCAAAGTCTACAGAAAAAAAAAAAAAAACAACACAGAGCTTTTGCAGTTGAGCCAAGAAAACCCCGATTACTTTTTTTTTTTTGCAGTCAGTCACACTTACATTCGCTATTTTAATAAGTTGTACAACTCGGCTATCAAGCCGCTCGTGAAATTTGGTAGCGTCAGTAAAACTTCAGAGCACTGTACATCAAACTGAAGTTTTGGGGTGTCGTATATGTGACAAGGGGTGTAAGGATATACAGTTTTTTTTTCTTAGAGTGGATCGTTCTTCCTAGTCACAGTGTTTTGGACTATTATGTAAAAATCTTCTGTTGTTGTTGTTCATGATTTTTTATTTATTTTGTGTCTGTGTGTGTGTGTGGGGGGGGGGGGGAGGGGGGCGGAGGCGACACGCTGTATATTGTCATGCGTCCGATGCTGCTCTTCAAGTAGCCGACTCATAATCTTCTCCGTTTCAGAAACATGTACAGTGCAGACAAGGGTACATCCGCTTGGAAGTCCAAAGCAGTGGAATACATTTTATTTCTGTACCAGTACTCGCTCATAAAAATCACTTTTCAAAGCCACACGCCCGCGCCCGTGTGTTTGTTTACGCAACAGATGCTCGTGTGCTAAACCACAGCTGTTCTTCGTTTCAGCTTAAGTCCAGACGCAGCCGACGCCACAAGCGCGAGCTCCGGGCTTCCAGCTTCCCTGTCAAGCACGCGCGCTGGTGCGGTGCAAGCACTGTTCAAGGCCACAAGCTCGCGCTAGTAGCATCAGCCGCGCCTGAACGTAAGACGAAACGAAGTATAGTTCGAACGAGACAATGTGATTTAATTTAATAAAAACAAAAATATTTGTTTACGAACAAACCTTTTTACAGTTACGTTCCTCATTGTGTAAAGGGATGTCTCAAAAATAACGTACAGGATTTTCTGCGCTGAAAAATTCAACTAGGCATCGCCGAACGCTCGTTCTCCACCCAAATGTAGCGCTAGCGTTCCCAACCAGATGTCCAAGTTTCAGACATGTTCAAAATGTCTAAGTGATTTTAATTAAAATATTATCGTAAATATAACTGCCGACTGAGTCCTCGAATACATAGAGCTGAATCGCGCCGGTTACCCAGAATGGGCCCCATCTACCCACTGAAAGTTTCCCCAGAGATTTAAAGCGATGCGTTAAGAAACCGATTTATGCGGCCCCTACAAAGAAACAACGAACCATCTAACATTGTAAAAAAAAAAATAGCATCGGTTCAAATGTAACGTTGGCGGCAATAACGCTTTTGTTTTGTGTAAAAACTTTGTAACAACTTTATGAAGCATGCAAGTTACTCCGGGCGTGCACTGTACCAAAATGATCTGTTGGGCGAGTTGGTTATACATAGGATTGATTCTGTTTTTGGATTTTATTTTTCGTCAAATTCGAAGGGTATTTTGGGGAGTTTATTTTTGCCGAAAATTCGGAGTTTATCGGTGTTTATTTTTGTTTGATTTCCAATTCTTTGAAATTGAGAGTTAAATTTCGCAGTTGTTCCTATTAAAAATAATTAAATAAATAAATATATGAATAAACAAATAGATACAAAAAAGACGCGCTTGTATCAATTAATATATTTTCAGCTGGATTTAGCGTTGGTGAAACTAGTATATTCCCTCAACCAACACGCGGCTGCGCGAGGTGGAGCGGTAAAGGATGTAATAGGGACGTTTCAACTGCCCCTAGCTCTTCCCCAACTTATGCAATCTCTATGGTCCATAGCTTTCCCTGTTACAAAAACGCAACCTCCCCTGCTTCTAAAGCACATATACTAGGTCCAAACTAAAAACCAAAACAGTCACATTTGTCATGACCATAAAGTACAATGACCTGTTGTCACAAATGAAGCTTGACAAGATAAGCAGTAAGACCACTTTTGACAATGGTCCGAGACTTGAAAAATAGGTTATGGTGGCACTTTTCCATGACCATATTTATCTTTGCGTTGATAAGCTTAATTGTAAAATACCGTCTTTCTTTCTTCTTTTTTTTTTACGGAAAAAAAGGGGGGGGGGGGAGGGGTTTTTGCCGCATCGAAATTCGGAGTTTATCGGGGGAATTTACAGAAATTTTACGAGCGGGTGTTTTTCGGAGTTGCCCGAAAACACGAAACCCGAGTTATACATAATAAACACTGAAGCACCGAGGGTGCAGACAGGACACGCCCTATACTCTCAACTGACGCTAATCAGCATATTCGTGAGATTATTCATATTAACGAAGAACTCGCTCAGAGAATATTGTAGTTAATTCTGCAGTTATATCATTACTATGAAATTTAAAATGCCCTTAGCATCTTTCTTCTCTTTTACAACTCTGTAAAACCCTCAATGTTTGCGAGCCCTTAATTTTCGCGAATATCGCGAATTGAAAAATTCGCGAAATTTAAGGGCACGCGAAAATTTCGGTCCTTAAGAGTTTCAATGCAGGCGTATGGAACTCGCGAAATTTAATGGCCGTGATTATGTCCTCTGTGACCGATTCGCAAAATATAGGGGCAGCGAAAATAAAGGGTTTTACAGTATTTTAATACACGTCAGTTGTCCGGTCTTTCGTTTGTCATTGTCCTTGGCGCTTCAGTCTTTATTACTTACAATGTACAGAACAAAACATAAAGATATTGCGACGGAAGTGCCAAGCTGGTTTGTTAATGACTGCATGCGGTGCAGAACAGAGGTCTGTGTTTAAAAGCAAATCCAGGGCTATAGAAGCGGTAAAAACATCCGGTCCACAATTGTACGTATGCTGTACACCTACGAGGACTGGGCTCAATCCCGTAGAATTACGTCCCCTATAAAACCTTTCCGTGGAAATCCCCCACACTCAAAAAAAAAAAACGTTTTCGCGTTTTGCTACGCGCTCATTTCCGAAGTAGAAAAAAAAAAAACACATTTAACCTCCCCATATAAAAATTATAAATACGATTTATGACATTTGTCTTATAAAAATGTGAAAAAAAACCGTTTCATCTCATTTTTTGGGAGGCAGGTGTGCGACTGGTTGCAGCAGTCTTCAAAGCAGTCTTCAGTATAGTTTTTTTTCTTAACATGCTAACTATCATCGCGAAACAACCTCACTATAAACTCCAACCTATTTCGTTGCAGAGCACTGCAGCGCCATGAGCAAGCTCAGGGGGACTACTCAGCGGGAGAAATGGGAAGTGACTTGATGGTCAAGAGACGGCTTGTGTTCGTAAACGCTCGCTTTCGTAGATAATAAAGAAATAAAATTACAGGTTGCTAAACGGGGGAGAAGCGTAATCGCAGTGGCGACTTACCATGTTGGAGCAGTCAAAATTGACTCCACGCGAACTGAGGGTGTGGAGGACCACGGGATCAGTAGAACATTTGACCGCTGAAAACAAAACAAAACAAAAAAAAAAAATCGAACACCACGGATGAGTTTTTTTACCCTGCGAGAGTGAAGCGACGGAAAAGGAAGTGGGTATAATCAAAATTGTAACGGAGAACCGAAAAAAAAAAAAATTACGAGCATAAATTCCTTACTAGTAACTAATTAGCTGCGATATATCACTGTTTTCAAGTAATTCTATAATTGCCGCCTAACATTGTCGCGCCAATAATTAATCTACAAACTATTTGCAGCAAACGGCGGTAAAATTACTCGTTCTTTTTATAAAACGTTACCATTAAACAGTAAGAAAAGCAGAAGAATCAATCGATGCAACGGCATAGAAATCTCACTAATAAAAAATAAAATAGTGCGGAAGGGAAGTGTGCGTGACGTACCGTCATCCTGCTACTCTAAATGATCTGCAGGACTACTGTCAGAATAAGGTCATGCAAGATAGATCCGCCCTCAACTTATAAAGACAAAATTACACGTGCCGTAAGCGGAGTGCCTTTTTTTTCCCCCCGTGCGCTGGAGCACATTTCAAAACAAGGTAGCATTTCAGCAGTCGAGGACAAAGTCTCCACGGTTTCCGGCTTTTTACAGTGATAATAGCTCTCGTCCTATAAAACGAACATGCCCCCTTGAGCCGACCATGTTTTCCTCCGCAGAGTTTCAGAATACTGCGTAAAGCCCGGGTATCACACTGCCCAATCATCATACAAAAGTCAGTCTGCAAACACGAGTCACCGCAATATACCTGGTTAGAATGCCGCGTGCCTTGTGTTCTCCTTGAACTCATTGCCACGCGGCATTCGAAGCAGGGATCTCGCGGTGACGTGCGTTCGAATTTGTATGCAGACTGTCTTTTGTATGATGTATAAGCAGTGTGACCCCGGCTTAAAGAAGATGATTTTCGTCAACCCACGAGTTAACATTCTTTGGACTCGACAGAGCACGTCTCGCTTCCAGTGCTTGGGGTACCATACATCTGCTTAACGCGTTGAAATGGGATGCGTCTACCTAGTTACTTTTTTCTGTAACGAGTAACGTATTTATTGTTACTTTTTTAGAAAAAGAACTAGTAACGTAATTAGTTATTTTTAATGCCAAGGAACGAGAAACGGCATTTCGTTACCTTTGAGAAGTAACGTGTACAACAACGTTAAAACAGCCTCGTTTTATTTGTAACTTGAGTATCCGTCTATTGCGATAAAGGCAGATGGGCAACGTTTATCGCTGTACACTTCAGTCGAACTCTATACAACTGGGAATGTCATTCACCCAGCGAGCACCATTAGGTTCGTTCGTTGAACCATCTAGAATCGTGTACGGACCGCGTATAAACACGGAGGTTGCCAAAGCCGGAAGACACGGAACCCATTGTCAACTTGGAACTTTAGAAGCAGAGAGAGCAAATGAGACAGGGGAATCCCAGATTCACCAGCTCTTCCTGAAGCACAACACTGCCGTTCTTTCGAGCACGTCAGTAGAACGACTCTTCAGCGTCGCCGGAGATGTATTCTCAAGGAAGCGGGGAAGCGTAACCGATGAAAACTTCGAGAGGCAGCTACTGCCTACTTAGCAACGACTACTGAAAATAAAACAATAAACCATGAACCAAGAGAAGATGTCTATTTGACCCTCAAAGTAACGAGAATAGTAACTAGCTACTTTTGAGGTAAAATAATGAGTTCCTTTCGGGAATCGGTAATGAGTAACGTATTTAGTAACTTTTTGAGCGAGTAACGAGTAACGGTATTTTGTTACTTTTTGAAGGTAATGTGTATATGCCTGAGGGGTACCAAGCTCGGTCCAGTGAAGCAGGAACTAATCTGTAAACAAGATACTGCGCCAAACGCCTTGTGCGTTACCGAAGTACTCAACAAAGAAATTCGCTCTTAAGAAATGAGATGAACAAAGGACATCTCATAGAAAACCGATGATGTTCACATTTTATCCTTCGCACGAGGAAGGAAATGATAAAATTCGGTACCAGGCTACCCAATCGTAGTTAGATGACAGTTCATCAAAACAATCACCCTAATCCCGAACAAAAAAATACAAAAAAAACGTGAGTTTAGTTGCAGTGTATACAAGCGCGTAAGATTTACAAAATCCCCACTAAGGATACTAACATCGCAATTCGCTAGCGGGTAATCACGTGGAATTTCTTTTTTTTTTTATCTAGTGCCCTATTTTTAAAGGGAAACTGAAGCTGTTCTGTATTTGAGGAAAAACACTTAAATTGTCTTCAGGTGGCCTCCAGGATCACGAATATGGATATTATTTTTTCAATTTGGTGCACGAAGGCTGCAGAAAATCATTTTCAATGTACCGCTGAAGGCTGTCTTTCCCGGAGCGTGACGTCTTATTAGGAGTTTTCGGAACCTCCGCTCTCGTTTATCTTCAGAGCCTTTCTTGCTATTTTCAAAAATGTCAGAAAAAGACGTCACGGTGGATGTCAGGGCGAGGGAATATACCTGGCGAGCTGGCAATTTCACGCGCTGCCCAGACGAGCGACACGCGCTTGGCGGCCGAAAGATCCTAGTATGACGTACAGACTGGTGGGAGGTTTGTTTTTTTTAGTTACATCTTCGGGAAAAACGACCGTAATATTCAGATTCACGGGATAAAAATTCTCTAGAATTCACCTCTAACTCGCCTTTTTTTTCAAGAACCTGTAGAGTTTTGTTTAAAAGCTTGAAAAAATTGGACACGCGAAGGCTACCATGATGTAAACGACACGACGGGATGTTTCTCAACACGCCCTTTAACATTTGTATTCGAGAGTTTACGCTCCTATAATATTAAAAAAATTCTAATTAAGTTGCATTAATTAGCCAGTTTGGCAAATTGAAAAGATATCTGGGCATGCTTCATAAGGACAGTGTTGCGTTAGTTCAACACGTGTTGCACGCACCTGCGCGTTTAAAGTCTTGGCACAGGTTAACTAAAGCACACTGTATACCGTAACGCGGTCCAATCTGGCGTACCGCTTGCTCCGTCTGCTCCTCGCTTTCAATTTTTGTTTTCTAAATGGCTCCTATGTCTAGGCCATATTCAGGAACAAGCGCCTCAGCTGATATTGCCTCTCTCTGGTCCACAGCCCTTTCACATTCAGGGTAGCGACGCGCAATACGCTGGCTGACGGTGCCATACTCTCCAGAGAAAATGAGCCTATAGGATATTGCGCTAACAGAGGAGGTTACCGTTCAGGCTGGGGACAGGGTTCCATCCCTACTGTGACAGCCGGTCCTTCACGAATCTCTGATGACGAAGAGCTCTGCTACGTGTAGCGGCCTCTTTCACACGGTTTTCCACGGGGCTTCCAGGAGTCGGAGCGCCTGTTCGTCAGTGGCCAATCTCGCTTCCCCCAGCCTTCGCTTTGGGCTACTTGCGTCACAAGACATGTGATCAATGTCAATGTCCGGCGTCGTTTCATTGGTCTTGCAGCGTTTCATCTGTTCCGCCGCCCTCACCGCCACTGCTTCGTCAGTGATCGAAGTCTCACATTTTCCCGGGTCACAAGAAGGCTCGGCGGCTGTCGATACCGCAGCTGTTGGCTTTTCGGTTGCTTCAGGGTCCATCGAATACCTCCGTGCGTCGACCTGTTGGCCCTCGGAGCCTTGACATGTCTTCACAATCCTCTGCAAAGACCCCACCATCTCTGATGTCGACTTTAGAGGGGCAGCCACGCTGTTTGCAGTTGCACGTTCCGTCTCCTCCTCGTCCGTCAAGGAGTTCCTCGTGTCTTCTTCATTAACTCCCCTCCCGACGCCAAGGGCGGAGGGTCGAACAGAATCCTGGCATTCGTGGCCGTAGCTGTGGCACTCGCTGCTGCGATGCACTCTGCAGTCTCGTTGAATGTGTCCAGATTGCCGACGTCACAAGCATAGCGGCGCACGTCTCTGTACGACGAGCACAAACATCCCAAGACACAAAGTTGGCGAGGCAAACGCTGCAGTGTCCCTAGCTTCTTTCAGCACAAAGCGTACAATCCTTCTCGTGAATAGGACGCCTTCAAAACAATTGGCGGACCACTGCTCACGGGTTAGGTCCCTCAGTGCACCGACGTTTTCCAGCGTCTTCCTGAGCGTGTCGATCGTTTCATAAAACGGTACCCAATGCCAATTGAGACGAATCTCCCGCCGACCAGGATCCATTGGCACGCACCAACTTCCTTTTACTTGAAAATTGCCCGATGGCATCAGTTGATCCTTAGCCGTAGTGGACTTCAGACGGAAGTTCCAAACGTGTCCCATTTGGAAAACTCCAGTACCGGCCACCTCTTTGAGAACACCTATTTGGTGCAAAGGTACTCTACAGACGTCAATACGATAGGGTCTCTTTCCTCTGCATGCAGAAATACCGTGCATTTCGACCAATCACTTGCGTCTAGTACGAGTAGAAAGAACTTGTAATCAGCCGGAAGATCAAATTAACTGGCGCTACAGCCAAAAGATACCTTCTCAGTGGAACTATCATTACTCTTTGAAGATTCTCGGCTAGGCAGAGCCATCATAATCTAAACCCTGAGACGCAAGAAAATAAACTAAAGGAAAAGATGACACAGAATTTAATATAGATTCTGTGTCGTGTTATGCGTTATTTTTTTTTTCTTCGGGTATTAGGTTTTAGATTATGATATTTCCTAACCAGCTACCCTGAAGATTTTAGCTCCTTCCATTAGGCCTCGCCGTTGCATTTGCCTGACCAGAGCTCATTTCGAACGCGTCCTGTTTGTCGTCGTATTTAAACTACGGTTAGCAATTCCGCCTTCTGTGGCAAAGCATAAGGGAGTATTCACTGGCGGTCATAGCTGTGTGCGCGACTGCTGAGCGCGTGCTCGTGGCAGGCTTCCTCAGTTCTTTGCAACGTGCATTTAACACCACCGAGATTGCCGGTCTTGGCAACCTATTAATGTGCGTACGTTCTGAGCATGCGCTCTGAAGAGCGCCCTGAAATATGGCGTTCAGTGAATACCCCTTGAAGCAATGCTATAGGCACCTTTGCGCTGGCGCTCGCTGGCGCACCGAATAAACTGTATACGCGCGAACTCTTCAGTGCAGAAAGTTAATCCCGGGTGTAGTCGCGTGCATTGTAACTTTCGCTCCATTTCATGAAATTGCGCCACCGTATACATACGAGAAACCTTCAGCTCCTTGTTATCTTTATGCATTTTGTCAATTATGTACCGGAGAAACTGCATGATGCATTCAGGGAAGGTCATGACTCGAGCATATGGCATTCGAGAAAGCTTCGATGCGCATGAGCAACCACCGCAACCTTTCTTTCCTATGGTATTATGGAACAGTGGCTTTATCTTTTTTTTTTTTTTTATTGGGTAGTCACATTTTTCAGGTAACTGGCACAAGTCCGTGTGAAATACATTTTAGGAACCATACCGTAGAACGGGGTGATCCCGGGCAGTTCTTGCCGCCATAAGTCCACTTTGTGCTCCAAGTCTCTTACGTCACAAACAAAGAATGCTCCGTCCGTTGTCTGCGAAGAGGTCGGCATTGCATTACATCCTTGATGGGAAACACTGTCAGACTCTCCCTGTCATTGAGAGCGTTTCTTTTCTTTAGGCTAGTATACGTCTTGAGGGTATAGTCTATCTTGTCTAAAACGCTTTGACCATACAGCCGCACACACACTGCTCGTATACATCATATTCAAAAACAGGGTGCTCGCTATTATGACAGAATTACCTGCACAGACGCCTGCAGAGCGTTCCAAGCATGTTTTCCCCTCCTGCGTATACCTGTGCATGTTTGGAACATGTCTTGAACCGATTTTTTATGGCCAATGTGACCTTCACACGAGGAAGAAACTCGCCTCAGATGCAGACTGTCTTTTTGTATAACGCACGGGCAGAGGGACAGCGGCCTTTAAAAGCTTTTAGCCACTCGGCCACGTTCCTCTATAACTAAGGGGACAAAAGACGCAAGATTTCAACTGTATACCTGTTGCTGGATGACCTTTCGAGCCACAGTGCTTATTTTTTCATCGACGAAGACAAATGGTTCAGTGTCGTTTCCCATCTCGCGTGTCCAACTCTGATCCTAAAAAGAAAAAAACACACGCACACACAAATTGTGAGAACTGAAAATGTCAGAGGTCAGCGCAGTCGCAATGATCATACGCAATACAAAAGGACACGCGGTGTTCGCTGCAGACATAATCGCAGACAAGCATCACGCATTTCCGAAGCATATTTGTTTCATTGGATTGGATTAGATGTTAATGGCTGTACCCTTTGTAATGGGCAGCAGCTTACGCCACCTAGCCGAAGTCTAAGTTTAAGCCTTGTGAACATGTCTGCAGACAGTTTTTGTATGACCAATGGGACCGTTGTGCAAGCAGAAAAACAAACGCCTTAAACAGCCTTTGCAGTCTGCGACCGCAGCTTTAAAACATAGAATATTGCTTTATAATGGAGCCCGTATCCCGAAACGTGTTCGTCCGTCCATCCGTGAATCCGCGCATACTACCCCATGGGCAGGGCATGTCAGCGCAACTGGTTTGGCTACCATGGTGCATAATAGGCAAAAGCAATGGGTGCAAGCGCTTATTACGAAACCAACACGTGCTTCTCAGTCCGCTGCCACAACGAAGAGCGTGTTCAGAAAAGCTAGTGAAGTCGTTGATCGACGAAGGGTGCGGGTCAAGATTAAAGAAAGAATAAACATGTAGGACGAAAACAACACAACCACGTATTTCAATGAAAGGTGTCGTTGCCCTGTCTTTGTCCTACATGTTTATTAATCCTTAAACCTTGAAGTAAGTTAACAGACCGGTTCTGGCACTCCGATTGACGCGTTTTTGCGTCGTGTCGCCCGGTTTACGGGCACAGAGAGAGGAGGAAGGAAAAAATACAGGTAAACACGCATCGGTGTTTTACGCGTTAAGGGCGATTCACACACTTGCGTCGAGACCGACTGAGTGAAACTGCAAACGGTTTCTAAGCCTCTTACGACCGCACCGTGCAGCAGCAATAACGGTTGTAAGCGGCTTAAAACCCCGTTGCCATAGCAATCTGTAAAAGGATTAACATTGCAGTCGCATTCGGTCGGAGCCTTCAGCCAGCTCCCAGATTTGCTTATCTGATATGCGTGAGCAAACCTGGGAGCCGGCTAAAGTCTGGCGCGTGATCCACGGAGACGCCTTTACCTAAGCCCCGGACCCCCCTCTCTCCTTCCCTCTTCCCTCGTAAACGAGATGACATGACGTACATAAATCCGCACCCATCTGAGTGCCTGACCGGTTGAGTTGCTTGACAAGGTTTGCTTAGTACGAAGCCGGGATTGTTTGTCACGTGAAACGTGCTTCGTCTCGTCGAGGGGGGGGGGGGGGGGGTCTAAAATTTTGTGATGCCGAAAATTGAAGCCGCCGATTAACTCGATGCTGATTGACTGAGCCAGGTGATGACCCTAGATCGACGCTGATTGGCTGGTTCAGGTTCTGGAAGAGCGCCAGGGGGTTAAAACCACTGATCTCTATTGTAGTAGGCTGGATCGCGGCTCGGGAGCCCGTTGGTGGCACCACGCAATACACGCGACGCAAGTCTATGGCAGAAACACACGAAAGTAGGAATATTGAAGCTTGTACATTGTGCTTGAAGGCAAGTATTTTACAATGTGCCGCGATCATTATATCGAGTATTTGGAGATCGAATCGCTATTTGTCAAGCGTTTGAACACCCATTAGACAATCAAACGTGCCGGATCACCCACGGCTAAGCTGGCAAGTTTGCTCTCGTAGTGGAGTAAGCAGAGGAACTTGCCGTCAATAAGACCGTCCTCAAGGAAGCCCAGAAGTTGATTAATGTTGAAAAATTTTCATATTGACAGCGGTTTTCCGGGACTGAGCGAATTCCGCGTAGCAAAGACGTCAAGCTTGTGGTCTGTTAAATTCAACTCATCGAAACCGCCACCGACTCCTCGGTAACTCAACCTAACTCTTGTCTCATTGAGCTGCACTACATTTTTGTCCAGCGGAGTCACTCTTGACCACAAAACATTTATTTGTAAGACCTGTGAGGGCTGTCGGTTTCAATGATTTTGCACAAGTTATTTGAGAGGCTTTCCGAAAAGCAGCCAAAAGGTTTCGGTGCCGACAACAGCATAGAGACGGGGGAAACGGCACTTTCTCTAGTTTTTTTCTCATAGAGTCCCATTCATTAGCTGGGGTCAAATGATAGCTGCCGGTGGTGCCACTCAAGCCCAGCAACACAAGCCTCGATAAGTGATCCAGCCTACTGCAATAGAGATCAGTAGTTAAAACCCGGGTTAGCGCCTGTATTTCCATTCCAGGAATTGCTATCGATAGTACATGTGGCATGTAAAATCGATAGCAAGTTTAGCGGCTGGCGTTAAGCCAGCCGCTAAACTAACCGACGAAGAGCGCCGAGAGCATAGACATCAATCCCAGAGGAATCGGACTGAAACCACGCGTTTCACGTGCAACACAATTGCCCAGCAATTCGCTACGCATTTTTTACCACGACCGGAGCATTCCCTCCGTGCCTCCGCCGCGGAGCTGACGTCACCGTTCCGCGTCGCCAAAGCCTCAAATTTTCGTCACGTGATTCGCGCTCTGCGGACAATTCTAAAGGGTTTCTCAAATATGTAATTCCAAAACACAGAACAGAAATTCCTGTTTTCTTTCAGTGCGTTAAATTTCTCCGGAAAAACGAATTCCAAGGACGCCTAAGCACTTATGAGTTGTGAATGCGAAAGCATTCTCGGCGCCGAGAGGAACAGAATAAAGCGCTGGATTAGAACAGAAGTGGCCGCAGCGCCGACAGGGAGTGCGGCGGTGCGGCGCACATACCGCCCTGGCTCGGTGGTGAGTGCTGCGCCGCTGTGTGAGGCAGCGGCGGGAGTGCGAAGTTCGGCGCGGGGCGTGCTGAAATCACGTGTCTTCTCATCATCATCATCTCCCTAGCTGCGGGTACCGGTTGACTACGTTAGACCTCAAAGCGTAACGATAGACCTAACGTTAGGTCTAACGTCAAGCCAGCGCATACCCGCCCCCCCCCCCCCCCTTTTCCCGCTGCGCCGCCAGCAGTTCGGCTGGCTCCTTAGCAACGATGACGCCGTTGCTATGGAGACACATGACGCGTCGCAGCCCATGGGAATTTAGGTGCCGATTCGCTGCTACAGACAGCGCCGGCTTCGCTCTATGGGACAGTTAATGCTTTCGCATTAAAAATAATTTATACTGGCGTGATGCTGCAGACACAAACCAGGGGAAATAGAGTTAATTTACCTACCATGCTGTCTCTGTGTGACTTGGCGGGGATAATGTGTGCGGTGCTATCGCAACTACATATATTATGTGTACGTTATCTCGACACATTCTGTGTTTCGTAATCGTTTTTCAGCAAAATAAAAATAATGTAAATATTTCTTATTTTTACTGTAGAAACCAACTGTTGGTTGTCCGTATACGCACCTGCTCCGCCTAGCTTAGTCGGTATACCTAAATAGTATCCGGCTGGGATTGGCATGGTCT
Source organism: Ixodes persulcatus (assembly GCA_013358835.2). Classification (NCBI taxonomy): domain Eukaryota; kingdom Metazoa; phylum Arthropoda; class Arachnida; order Ixodida; family Ixodidae; genus Ixodes; species Ixodes persulcatus. Next base: position 215,407 of record JABSTQ010011363.1, read on the forward strand.
TAAGTTCTATCTCCATTGGGAGTACGTGTTTGTGTTTTAATTATGTCCCCCATGTGGTCTATATATTTTATATGCGTGTCATTTAGTTATCTAAAAGTAAATTTATATAGCGTGTGTTTACAAAATAAGACAAGACTGGATTCAAACTGTTTATTGTTGAAAACACATAACATCGAAAACTGTTTAAAACGGTCGCGATATGCAAGCGAGAGTGTTTTCATCTATGTCTGCGAACAATTTTAATTTTGTGCTTCGATTTGTAACATTAGTGCATTTGCAGTACAAAATGGAATTTTGTTATACAAGAACTACGAAATGTGTAGTAGTAAACCTAATTTCGCTATAAAAGTACTAGAAATTAGTAGCAAGAAATGTAGTTTTGTGGTACAAATACTACGGAATTTGTAGTAAAAAATGGAATTTTGTGGTACGTATGCAGCGGCATTTCTATCAAGAAATGCAGTTTTGGGGTGCAAATACTACGGAATTTGTAGTAAAAAAATTAAATTTTCTGGTCCGTATGCAGCCAAATTTGTATTTAAAAATGTAATTTCCAAATACAGATACTACCATTTTTTTTTGCACTGGAATATCTAATTTTGCAATACAAATACCTCAAAAGTATTCGCAGGAAATGCGATTTCGTAGTACAAACACTACGGAATTTGTCGTAAGAAATGCAATTTCGTGGTACGTATACGGCGAAAGTTCTGTGAGGAAATGTAATTTCGAAGTACAACTACTACAAAATCTCTTAGTGGGAAATGTGATTGTCAGGTACAAATATCCCAAAATTAGTAGGGGAAATTGGATGATTTCTTGGCACGAACACTACGAACTTCTGCACAAGCTTACACGCACTAGGGGGACTCAAGATATACTCGCACACAACGCCACTTTTGTTGCGATGTAATTTTAAGAATAAAAGCGAGTGTTTTCTTTTAATCTTTCCTTTTCAAAACCTGATTGATGACATAGATCGGGGGTCGCAGTGTTGTCATAATCCCCTGAGTGACAATATTTGAATGCCGCTCATTAATTAGACCCGAGCATCGTGTGAGCACTCGATTTGTGCTCGCGATAATAGCTCGACAAGCATTTGGGTAGTGGCTCGTGTCCAACCGTGGCAATGAAAACAACAAACCGAACTCTAACAATCTCTGCAACTCAGTGCCATAGCCTCCTTTATACTGACAAAGCCTGGCAGATCGCCAGGAGACCCGGCCGCCGAAAGTGAAAAGGTAGAGCGGCAGACAACGGATGAGAGGAGAGGCATGTAACGGGCGCCCCGCTGCGGCGAGACTCCGAGACACACTTGTCCCGAGCGATGGAATGTCCGCTCGCGCTCCTCGCGTTCCTCGCGCTACCGCTTCTTTTCTCGTCGGGTTTGAAAACCATGTTTCAGGTCCTCGCCGCTGCAAAAGCTGTGCGCTGAATACCAAGTTCCCCGAGAAAGGCTCTCTGCTACCAGATCCTCGAGCTCCAAATCTGCGACCGGGCACTCTATGGCTCCGTCGTCGAACTGCCAGGCTTGGTGACTATAGAGGAGGCTATGTCAGTGCGTGTCCTCTACTTTGCCGACACCAGCACGTGGATATGATAAACATTGACGGCGTATAATTGACTCCAGATCACGTGGCTGCTTGTTATGGCTAAGTGATAAGGGGGTCGACCTAAGGTGAACCCCGCTCGTTTTCTTTAATTCTTTTCTGAGACTATCATTGTATGGCGATAAAAAAAGAACTCATGTTTTATGGGTTATAACAATATCACCTAGAAGACAAGGCCTGTGCGTTTCCTCCTTTAAATGTCATTACTAGTAGATCCCCTCAGCGCCCCCTAGGTAGACCGGATGAGCACCATCGTCAGCTCCATCGTCTGCTCCATCGCCTGCTTCAGTGGTCATGCTCAGACCGAGCTCACATTAATAGGCCGCTAGGAGCGGCAGTCTTGATGGATGTCCTGTTGCAAATGAACTGCGCAAGCCCGCTGTCACCTCGCGCCCAACAGTCGCGCACGCAGCTATTGCCTCCAGTGACTGCGACGTAATGGACCTCTTGGCGAATATGTGCTGCCACCTAGACACGCGAATCGGTTCGAGACTAGGTGACTGGAAAACAACGCGCGCCCAAGGCCTCTCCCACCCGTTCCACAACCAAAACGTCAGCTACATCCTGTTCACCAGGCGATGTGACCTAGATACGGCTCCCCCAAGCTCACCTTTGTCCCCATCGTGCTCTTCCGCCCCGAGGTCGACACAACGAAACCGCTCAAGGGCGAGAAATGCAAGATGGCGGATTGTTTGGAACTAGATACTCTCGAACCCAGGCGCATGAAATACTCCGCGCATGCGCACCGCGTATTTCTACAAAAGGTCCATTGTGAAGTGGCCCAAACTCTCGTCAAGCTTCGGGCTGTTTATCGCTTGGGGGTGGGTCGGGGAACTCTTCTAGCGAAACGTCATGCGCAGGCTTGTCTTTTATTTGATATTGATCATAAACGTCGAGAGTCCATTCTAACGGCTAATTCACACAGCACGGTTTTTTTAGGTTATGCATAAGTTACCTAAACATTCGTGTCTCATATATCACGTGCCACGCGACATTCGAGACTCGAATGTTTCGGTGATTTATACGTAACGTAAGACGACGGAGCTTTGTGAACCAGCCTTTAAGTGGTATTTGCGCAAAGTACAACAATCGTTGCACCGCCCCTTTATAAACCCTAGGAAAATAGTCATTACTAGCCTTGCTAAATGTTTCGTCTACCGCGAGAACGTCAAGCGGCTACAGGGGCAGATTAAAGTCATATAGATCCTGGGAAAAGAGCGCCAAACTTCCGGTATATGATGGTCATTTTGGTTCATGGAATGAGCAGTTTCTTCTTGACATCTCCATTCTTGGTGATCCGTTCCAAATTTCCGGTGATAGTTCGCTTTATCCAGACGTTTCTTGAACACCGGCGAAACAAGCGCACATCTTCGCACCGGAACTACGTCCGGCGTCAGTGCTTTGCGGCATTGCAAAATAATTTTCCTGTGTTCCAATACGCAAGAACTACAATAATATTGTAAGAGATCTGTAGAGATAAGCATGATTGATAAGTTGATTGCATTCAAGTGCTAAAGAGGCTTATGTCGGCGAGAAATGCTGTCAGTACAATATGTAGCTCCATAGCGATTTTGGCGTGACAAAACGACCCTTTCGAAGCATCGAAGGTTGTAGTGGACCAAAATGGCGATTGTCATGGCAACTGAAACCGATCAGCTAATCACCTTGATAGATTCGGTCGTCGTATGCTAATATCAGTCTGTGTCCGGCTAGTAGGCAGGGACGGCAACGGCGCTACTTTCTCCGAATCCAGAAAACAAACTGCTACAATCAAGTGAACAACCACAAAGCCACGTTATTATTAACATTTATTTTTTTTAGAACTTCTACATGACACGCGTCGTGCGCGTTCGCAGAGCAACCGTTGGAGTTACCTGTACAAAAACCATCGGCGAAGCGTATAATTTGTGTTAGGTTACCCGTTCGTGTCCTCTTTTTTTATGTAGCTTTTCTGCGAGATTTCGTAGAAAATAAACTTCACGGAGCGATAATTCAGCGAACAACTGACGAACTTCGCCCTGCGGCATGGTTTGCTTTCCGCGCGGACTCAAAAGCCATTGTTCTGAATGCACGCCCAGAACGACAGCTAGTGGTCACAATTCATCGCTTTTTTCCCTCCATGGAGTCCAACTTTAACGCGGTTAAAAGAAAAACCTTCTAAAAATTGGCGCTTGTTAAAAAGAAGTTAACTCAGGTTTCTACTGACAAATTCCAGAGACATCGTGCTTTCGTGTAAAAATCCTCAAATTGGGAACTCGCGCAATCGAACCAACGTTTCATGCGAAAACGATTTTATAAACTCTCCGATAAACACTGATGGATGTATAAGACTACTGACGGTTGCAACAAAAGATCAGCAATAGATGCGTCATCTTCAGCGCGAGCTCTCTACCGCCGCTAAGACTTCGGAGCACGCGAAGACAAACAAGCCGTAAGGCAACGAGTGCGCGCTCGTTGTCGTTGCCTGTTGCAACACGAGCGCGTGCTTGTGTTGCAACAGACAATATTTAGTAAGGTTTTCAGATAAATTATACTTACTATGCTCCGTTTGAGCTAAGTGCAGACGCTGCCGACTCTACAAGGTAATAGGACCAATCAAGTAGGATGTGAAATATTTGGCAGTTATCTCTTCATCTAATCCAGCGTGGAGTAGTCATGTTGAATTCATAACTATGAAAGCAGGACGTATCCCTAAATTTATCAAGATTAACTTCAAAAACGGCACTCCTGACGTCAAAGAAGTTTCATACGTTTCTAATGTGCGTTCCGTCTTAGAACATGCCGCTGTAGTATGAAATTCTGTCACTAAAACATGATTGAAAAAACTTGTTGCCATTCAAAATTGATCATTCCGTTTCGTTACTAACTCATATCACTTTGATATCAATGTCACGGATTAGAACCCTTCCGAAAGACTGTCCTCTGGTGGAGGCTGTGGAATCCGTGCACAATGGCAGACTCAAACTGCAACGTCGCTGCACACTTTATGCGTTTCGATGCATTCGAAGGCAAAAACGCACCCACGCAGAATGATGATGACAACAGTGACGTGGCACTTTCGGACCCTGTTTGATTGCTTCGTCAGCTCCTAGGGTTGGTCGCGCTTTGATGTTCGCTATCTTATGGTATGACTTGCACGTTCAACAATGTTAGTTTCTCCGCCATTATACAGTGGTTCCGACCTTCCGCTAATCGGCACGAGACTTTCGGAAGGGGGTCTATGAAAAAAAAAAAAAAAACATTGTCATGGAAATTGCTTGAACTTCTCCGCAGATTATCAAGGTACTCGTTCCTAAACCAAGTGGTGCCTGAAAGTGTCGGCATTTATATAAACATTTACTTACAAAACCCTACTTTTATTGTCCCAAAGATTAGACCACTCAAAGAAAATAGGTAAAATAGCATGCCGAACATTTGTTTCTCTCATCTTTTTTCCTCGAACCATAAATCTATCATCTTTTTTCCTCGAACCATAAATCAGTGGAACGGACTTGGCCTTTGACGAAACTTTTGACAGTTCGCTAAAGCAACACTTACATAAAAGCGAACCATGACAAGAAAATATCTTCTTCCTTAGTTGCCGAATCTAACTGCATTGATTCTGATTTGTTTTACTCTTAGCAACTTTTTGTATGTATGTGTATGTTTTTTATACGTGAAGTTTTTTTTTTCAGTAAGGGGGTCGTTTGCTGAAACCACATGGAACGAAAACATGTAACACTAATTTCGCTTATATTTTTGCAACTCTTCGTGTGTATGTGTGTTTTTTTGTTGTTTTTTTTACGTGAAAAGATTTTTTGTCAGTAACGTGGTCGTTTGCTGAAACCACATGTAACGAAAACATGTTACACTAATATCGCTTATATTTTTGCAACCGTACTACCCGCGCCTTACTTTGGTATCGCTGTGTAGAGGAAAGAAACCATTACTCGATTACCATGTGTCGGAGCGAGCTGGTAGCGCCGTTGTCGCTTTTCGCGCCACGCATAACGCAATCGGAGTTAAGTTTAGCCTCGTCCCGCGGCGTTCACAGAGGCGGAGCTCGGCAGCACGTCTGTCTATCCGAGCGGGAGTGGTCGCGCTTTGAGAGAGTTCACTCTGCCACAGCGGGTATAATAAATGGAACTCAAACCGTGCTTATCAGGAGTTACTATAAGGCTTACAAGTGCGCAATTTGTTGCAGAAATGTGACTGTTGTTCGGCTATGCATCGCCACCGCGTTCGACACATAGGGTCCAGAAATAGCGTGAAGAGAGACTCGGGCAGCGAGACGGAGGGATGTCAACCCTCGCTCACCCCCTTTGACTATGACGGAACGTGTCCGTCTTCGTGGGGAGTGAATAGCGAACGAGCAGCAGGATTAAACTGCAAGACCCCCCACTATACTCGGCGACAACTTTTCTTGTCAAGTAGAGTGGAAGGTACAGGCACGCGTTCCCTCTCCCCTGTTGAGTGCTGAATAAAGCTGTGCGCGGGCTCTCCTTCTCTCCCCGGAAACGTTGAGAAAAGTTGTCCCCGAGTATAGCTGTAACGTAAGTTAAGCACGTAAGCTTTGTAATGCGTGAATACATGCGAGTTGTGTATTTGGCTTCATCATTTCTGTACCCTAATGACCATGCACCCTCTGCGGCACACACAAGACGTTCCACGTCCCTCGCTGTTGCTGCGTCTCCGATACAGCCTACCCAAATTTGTTTTCCTCTCATCGTTTTACTTTTAATAGTCGCCTGTATACGCACGTGTATTTTGTGTATTGGCAATTGCGTATTTTGGAAGTCTGGTAGGTAATTCAGCCCCCACAATAATTTTCCCGGGCGAAATCTAATTTTAAAATAAATTTTAAAAAAGCGCAAGTCACTATGTCTCTTCTGTTCATAATTGGTTCCGCGAGGATAGAACACGTACAGAAACACGACGAACACCACGACGGTACTCTTTTGACAGTCGCACAGGTCCGTTGAGCTCGTGGCGTCGGCTGCGTCTTGAACTTCGGCAGTTTCTGCTCTGGTAAACCTGGTTACCACTAGTGGAACTGATGCAAGTAGGAGTAAATGAAAATGAAAAGAAGTTAAACGTTTAAAAAAATAATAATATTTTGATAATTTATTTAAAGCACACGTAGCACCCTCCAAGAGACGGCTCAATTATTTCGTTAAAAAATATAATTGACCCCTAGGTTTCGAGTATGTTGGCGTTTTCAATCGTCCATCTCTTCGACGCACCAATGGGGTTTTATGAATGAGTAGGCGCCGTCAACGACTTTCTCCGCGGTCACGTCTCCGAACCCACGGTCATCACTCAAGCCTCTGCTCATACAGTGCACAGAAGACAGACGCGGTGTTTGTTGCAAACACGAGAGGATAATCTGCGGACACGTCTGGGAAATGTTGGAAGCATATGCTTCGAACGTTTCTGCGGACCGCTTTTTTTCGAATTGCCAATGTAGATTTTTAGGATACTCACTACAAGGAATCCTATTACTTGTATTCAGTTACTCTTTGGAGTAACTTTGTAACCATGTGAATTTATTTATTCGGAAGTAGTTTTAAGAGTAATCTGATTACTTTTAAAAGTACTAAAGTTACTTGTGGCCATTACTATTTCCCCCTCCCCTTTCTAATGGCGCCCTTGGTTTTTGCGAGGTTCCTAACAACTTAACTTACCTACCTACTTAACCCTGGCAGCGCACCTCTGGCGCTTCAATTTGCCCTTAGGGAAGACTTTCTTGTTGCATGAGTAAAAGACTCCAGACCAGGTAATCTAAGAACTGGAACAGTAGGTACACACTCGAGCTCCAATTTTTCACACACTCAAAAAAAAAAAACCCCTGGCGCACTAGAAAGGCAACTTGGCGACGAAGAACTCTTTCACATAGCAAATGGAGCTTAAAAACCCCCTTATAGGTTTCTCACAAAGAACCGTTTTAGGAAGTGCTTAAAATAACTTTTAGGGTGCCGAAAATGGACAAGCCGTAAGAACCCCTAAAAATTCTCTTCTCAGCCAGATATTTTTTTTTTTTTTCTAGAATGCAGAACGAACGTAATTCATTACCTTTTTCGCTGCTGTTGGTGTAGGTGAAACCGAGACGACCAGGTCCGAGGCGGTGTATCGAAACGGATTGTGACTGCTTTCTGGAAGTGAAAGCCGCTCTTGTCACCCGACGTTCCCGGAGAGACAGGGACACTTTTTACCGTTGTGCTTTTATCCGAAGCAGTTAACGGTTCCCGGGATTGCGTTTTGTTATTTATTGTCGAGTTTTCATGCGACTTTTGTTAGCTTTCTTTATTACTTGGAAACACACGCCGGGATCCCATCAGCAGCTAGCTACGTCTGTTGTATTGACCCGGGTTACCGGAAACGCCTGTACCGAGGACGCCGGTTTCCAGTTGCTTTGAAATATGGTAATAAAAGCAGTATGAAACAAACCCGATAGAGAAAGGTTAATTAAAAGTAGCGATAGCAAAGTTATAAAAAAGAATACAAAGAGCATGCATGCACATCGCTGAATTTCGACTCAGGTACGTAAAATGAATTAAAAAGTTTAACCCGAATAATCGCCATGCTTTATTCGGTTAATTAGTGGATTAATCGGTCTTCTTCATTTGCATGCATAATATATCTAAAAAGTCACAACTTTTTTTTTTTTTTTCCTGCTGAATGCGTGAAAAGCGGCGCAGTATAGAGTTTCAACTTTGAATGAACTTCGATGTGTAGTTGAGAACAGATCAAGGACGCTCACACACACAGATTCTTAATTCAGCTGCGTGAGGAGGAGGTGTGTTGATGTTCTCCGGCAAGAGCGATCTCCTTTGATTGTTCAGAATAGTCTTTGCTGCGCTAAACGGAAAGTCGCCCGTCACTGAAGCGGCCGGGACACGTGAAACCTTCTGCATTGGTCTGGAGGTACGTATCTCGCTTCTTATTACCTATATTTTACCTAAAGTTTGCCCTTCTCACAGGTGTACTCTTGCACGTCTGCTTGGTGAAAGCGTTTATTTTACTTTCTTTTAATTGGACAAAATTTTACCGATTAACCGGTTAAAAATATTAATCACGATTAAAGCATTAATCGATTCATCGGTAGGTTAATCGATCAATTGCCGAGCCCGAGTTGTATACAGTTTTTTTTTTTTTCAGACTTGTTTTTAAAAAGTTGTGGAAGCTACACTAATGCTCTATGTGCAGTTGAGGTATAAGTTCAGGTGGATATAATATAAGGGGCTAATTGTCGCGAGACGTGTGCCAGTTCACTCATTTTTAATTTTTTTGTTTAGTTAGGAAAAGTAATGATAGTGTTTTAATTAAAATCCTGCAGAGCGTCGTCGAAAATACTATCTCGGTAAACCTCAGAGGCACATTGAATGCACGGGAAGCGCGGTGATGCGTTAAAGTTACCAGTCCGGCAACATGCACAAGGCTGGCGGTGCCAAAACGTGAAGGATAAGAGACGGAAAAGCCGTGCGGGCGCGTTTTCCAGCGGCCAGTCTTGCGCCTGTTGCATGAGTGGTAACTTTAGCGCTCCACCGTACTTGCCACGCGCCCCAAGTTTTTTTCTAAAATTCTTCTGATTCGATGGTTTTCGATGGTTCTCGGCAAGTTTCTAATTAGAACCATATGTTTATTATCAGTAACTAAAAAGTAAATAAACATATTTTTAGTTAATCGACCGATTTCTCTCGACAATAGACCTTATTAGAGTTCCTGTATAGGCTCCCTACGGGAGCCAGAGTTGCGCGTTCATGTGAGGATCCGGATCAAATGCTGTGCAGGAAAGTAGACGTTGCACGCGCCCCGACAGTACGTTCCCTTGCTTTTAAAGGGCAGCTCCGCCGTCAATTTGAGCGTTTTTATCGAAACATATTTTCGGAAAGGGTACTAAAAGTTTAGCCTATACCAGCGGTAAATCATTAAAAAATTGTTTACATAATTTATAATCGTTAAACTACGCTGAAACCGATACCGAAACTAACTTGCCACTCGACTGGTCCGCCATTTTGACGTGACGTCACATATGGTATAAACACTCGCACGTGTGCAGTTTGAGCCTGGCCAGCCTGGCAGCAGGTCACCGTTTTGTGTTCGTGCCGCGGATAAAAATGGACTCATCAGGCTCGTCTGAATCGAGCAACGATGAGGATATGCTGCTAGATTTTGAGGACGGTGACGATAACCCGTTCTCATACGATCCGCCGGCATCGCCTCCGAGGGAACCACCAGCGGCGGCTGCATTCGTGATCCGCCGCCATGTGGACCCAGATGTCGCTTCCGAAGCGAAATGGTAAAGGCCGGTTCAGACACTTGCGTTTGAGTGCGTTTGACTGCGTTGCGAAGAGAACCGAAAGCGAGTCACCGGCACATCTGTGCTTCGTATGAAGCGTGGAATCCAATTCAAGGAATCATCTTGGCACGTTAGGCACGGCACATTTTAGTAGCTTCTTTCTGTGCCCGTCTCCGCCCAACCCGAAAGATTCCCTCAGTCACACGCTATCGTCATAGCAATCAGGTGAGAAGTGGTCGGAGCAGATTCGGCTGTTTTTACTTGGGAGCCAGCGTTCACGTCGGACTGCCAGGACCCACTTCTTTCCTGTAGACTTGTCGGTCGGAAAACTGTGAAATGTCACATTGCTGCGTTTTTTGGGGTGTTATTACACCCCACGGCACAACACCAATTTCCTCCAGTCGCCATTACGCGCTATTACATTACGGTATAAACCGATAACATAAGCAAAAAGCAGACAGTCGCTAGCACCAACAAGCTACAAAGCAAGCACCCTGACCAACATGTGACGTCACGGCAACATCAGCGCCATCATGGCAGCCTCCGTGTGCCGCTGTAAATTTCAAAATTCATTTTCTTCTAAGAAAATTATTATTTTTCCGAGATATTTTGTACACATGCTCAGGAAGGGCATCCAAATACATGGTGAAAAGTTTATAGAAATCGGTGACCATCAAAATTACGGCGGAGATTCCCTTTAAGCGCGCAGCGCGCCTCGGACGCGCGGCGCCGCTATTCGCCGAATTCAGTCACGTGAGGAGCAGGATACACATGCCGTGCAGGAAAGACGGCGCTACGGGGATAAACGCGGAACTCTGGCTCCCGTAGGGAGCCTATTCGCAACTCCAGCCCGCCGCTCGCCCTCTCGCAGACGAACGGAGAACCGGAGGAGCGGGGACGGCAGCGGCGGCGGCGGCGCGGAAAAGGTGCCAGGGGCTGTCGGCATTGATGCGTGAAGCCGCTGTAACGAAACAAGTGAGCGCGTTAAAATAGGAATTCTTGTGCCGCACCTCGCAACAGCGTTGCACGAAGGACCGGGATGTCTAATTTCATTAGGGACTTTTCGTATATCGCACACGCTGCGGAGTTCTGATCGTGTGCAGGGCTGCCAGCTCAATCGGTGCTTAACGGGAAGTCAAACGCTCCTGCTAGTAATGTAGAGCTCTAGCGTACAGTCTACGAAAAGTCTATTATTTCCCCTAAGTAGGAGAAATCTGGACGCGCAATGATATGTCGAGCAACACAGATCGGGAATCGGTTCGCGTTTTAAGTCCGTTACGAGGAACATGACCATTTATTCCAAGCACTTTTAAAAGACAGGTTACGCTTACTTGCGTTCAGGCAATTACAAAGCAAATAAATAAATATTCGAAGCCTTTTAAGCGCGTCTGTGTTAGCCAGCCGTTCGTGATGAGAGCTTAGAATGGGCAGTTCTGGCGAGAAAGGCAGCAACGTTACAAATAATACGGTACAAAAAATGCACGCTATATTAAAATATTTATTTTTCAAAGAGCAATAAATAAAACCCCTAAACACGCCGACTAAATTAATAGGTAGTTTTAGCATGGCGTTACCAGCAGGCTACTTTTGGCAACTGTGAGCACGGCAACGCTCCTGGCGCGCGCTGGAAATTGTGCCTCAAAGGCGCAGCGCGAGTTTCCGGTTGCAATGCTACACCGCACAGTAGCCTGTGGTAACAAACTACGTATCAATAACCATAGAGCAGTTTGATCACGTGTTGCAATACATTAAAACCAAGACGGGGAGCAGCGAGTTGCGAGCCTGTGACACGAAGACAGCAGTACTGTGAACGCTGCTATTCCGGAGCTTGATGGTCACCGTGCGTGGCTCACTTTTTAGAGCTCTAATTGTCTGGCAAAGCACCAACACAATATCTTCATCACCCTAAAAAATATTTTGCCACAAACAGTGATGTGGCCGGTGCCTAAAACGCGTTCGCCTACCACAAAGCCTCGAAAGTTGAGGTTTCTGCAACTTTTAAAAATCAGCACGCTCGTTTTCCTACCGCGCATCAACATCTCCGGCCACTGTAATATGATCCTGGCCTAACCGCTTCTTATCAGTAGACAAATAAATCATTTTTAGCGCACTCACCAGCGTCAAGGAGCACGCGCACGTAAAATCCCTTAGTATCTATCCCCGTCTCTTCCGCCATCTTGAAACGACCGCCGCGCCACCTATAGGGCGTTGGAGTTGCAAATAGACCTTTTCATTTCAGTATTTGGCTGACCGTCGGGTAGAGAGCGCTGGTGCACTTGCCGCCATGAGGTTGCTTTAATTTGGTCGGTTTCGGTTCCAACGCGCACACGATTGTGTTGCTCCTTTGATACAAATTTCTTCCTTGTAGCACACAGCAAATGACACAATGGCACTGAGTCACTTGGAGAACCACGACGTGGTTCCGAGCCTAAATTGCGAGCACTTTTACGAACACCAGATGGGTCTGATTACGTCGGCCAGGTTCGGCGGTGAAACAACTGCTCTGAGGCACCGAGATGATTACCGTGGCCCACTGGCCGCGCCCCCGGCGCTAGTTGCTAGAAAAAATAAATAAATAGAGAGCGGGAGAAGCTCCGCCTCCAGCACGCGCTTATTGCCTGCCGCCGGGCATTAGCTGCGGTGCACCGAGTGGTATGGAAGGGCTCGAGCTCATATCAGAGATTTGACTGCTTATCTTATATTGTAACAGACTATAACGCATGAGTGATTAGTGAAGAAGCAGGTCCACAACATGATTAAAAATGTGCTGAATCACGAACAACATATGAAGTGATAAGTTTACTGTTTGGGTTTCGTACACCAACTTTTTGTGGACTTCGCAGACTGGAAATGTCTCCTACAATGACAGTAGATAATATAAAAAAGTGTCATTCTCTCGGCCTGTTTTATTTAAATCAATTAAGTTCTCGAGAAATATTTTAATATAGCAACCTAGGCTGATTAGAAAATTTATTTAACCAAAGTACTCAATAACAAGATTTTGTGATATTGGCCCGGTGAATTAGACTATTTGTTATATGGAGATTTGCTTACGACGTTCTCTAGGTATAAGTGGCAGGCCCCTCCAATAATACCTGATATTATTCTCCCGTAAAATTTGCCAGATGGAACTAAAGGCCGCAAAAGAAGTGATCTCCGGTAAGTTTGGCTGAAGTCGAGCGCCAGGCACCTCACTATGAACCTGTGTAGAAAGCTCGTTACTGATTTGAACTGATGCGCTTCGTAAATTTCGGCGTCACCAGCTGCTAAAAGTAAATCTATACTATTCGCCGTCGACAACACTGCATTCGTGCGATTTTAATGCAGACAGATTCTTTTCAGCGTCACATATTGTGTACCCCAGGGACTCTCAAGCTGTCTGTGACAGTTTCTTACGCGGGAAGTCAAAACCTTTGTGTTGAAATGAATTAATTGAATTGAACTGGTTATCTTAACAAAATTGTGTAACAATTTCGCCCTAATTAAGCACAGCATAGAATTTCTTTGAATTCATAAATAAACCAATCAGGGGAGTGTTTATATAGCAGAAACGATTAAGAACGTCGAACAGATTTAGGTGTGATATTGTACACAAATTGCCTAATTTTGACTTAGCATTATTTCATGCATAAAACAAAACAAAAATTAAAATTAACCATTTGTTTCCTAGCCGTACACGATTTAACCAATATAATCAAAAACCACTGTTTTAGATCTGTTATAAATACAAAACACGATGCTTTCAGGAAACACACGTGTTTATTTACTGTAATGAACCATGGTTAAAAGCGCTAAAAAGACTTACACAAGATAGAAGACAAACACGGGCGCTTCTATCTGTCTCCTATCTTGTGTACGTCTTTTTAGCGCTTTTAATCATGGTTCAATACAGTCAACACCAACTAGCCCAACAACAAGTTCTATTACAGTGTTTATTTACACTGAGTATTTAGTCACCTTACTTGAGATCCTAAATGCGCCATCATTATATACTTACATTGTGCTTCCTATTGCGAATGTTCCGCCACTATTAGTAAGCAAACCTGAGTTCTCATAAGTTATTGACCTTTGAACACTTGCGCTGTCTTGAGTCATATGTGCGTTCAATGTGCGTGAGCGCTAACGCTGATTCATGTGCTTCATGACGTTTTAGAACATTAACTGTGGAAGTCGTTCACATAATCATGTAATGCAATTACACGGTAAATATAGAGTATCGGACGACATATACAGAGTTTTTCGTCGCGGTGAAACGCGACGAAAAACACGAATTTAACGCATCGGCGAAGGCGCGGGGCAGCACGGAGGGGAGAGCGATGCGACGAGTTGAAGCAACCTAATGGCGGCCGCATCACGGGATTCCAGAATGGCAGCGCCCGTGCGACGGAGGATGAAAAGGTCCATACAGGAACTCTAGACCTTATTCATTATTAGCGCCATCTCTCGGCAGCCGCGCAAACAGCGGCGTACCAACTTGTTTTTGAGTGGGGGGGGGCAAACCAGACCCACCTCCCCCCCCCCCCCCCCCCAGGGCCGGGGGCGGTGCACTTGGTATCCAAGAGTGAAAGAAAGAATAAAAACACTTAGGGACAAGGACAGACAGCACGGTTCTTTCAACTAGCAACACACATTTAGTGATGTCTCCTTCGATACGTACTAACTCCCTCCTAACTTTTGAAACTAATGAGGAAGTTACGGAAAAAATTAATATATTTATATACGCCTGGAAAAGGACAAAATTTTTAAATACACTACAAGAGAAAGACAAAGAAAATAAGAGAGAAAAAAGGAAACACCATTGACAAAATCAGATAGAGGGCCCTTTGACTAATTCAGCTCTGGCTTCAGGTAGTTCATCTCAACTCTAGACAACCCAAGAGAAGAAGCAGCGATGTTGTGTTCGTCCCCGGCTATCCTCTATGCTTCAATAATCTCTCGGCCGAGCTTGTTCTTGTGTCTTCCAATTATGCTTGTGTTCTGGAACCGGGCTTCACAGTTCTTGCAGAGGCGTTGATGAACAAATATTGAATGAAAAGAGTCGCTTGAAGCACGGGAAACCTCGAGGACGTGCTCTCGTAGGCGGGTGTTCAGGCAACGCCCTCTCTGACCAATGTATCGGTCAACGCATGAACAAGGGATAGAGTGTACCACCCCCTCTTTACAGGGAACGGTCTGATTGGCATGTTTGATGGAACATCCTTTGGTGGTTTCGTTGTCGCTCACTCGTCTGCAAAGTTAGGCGCAACTTGCACGAGAAGACAATTGAAGTGTTGAAGCGCGCTGCAATTCCCTTCAGGGCTCATTCACACTGGAACCGGATCCGCGTTCGCAAAGCGGTTGCGAAAGCGGTTGTATAAAGATCCAGTGCAATTGCACGCGCACTCGATGACATCAAGTGCGCGTGCAATTGCACTGGATCTTTATACAACCGCGTTCGCAACCGCTTTGCGAACGCGGATCCGCTTCCAGTGTGAATGAGCCCTCAGTCTGTGTGCAGAGTTGTGCACATATGGTATGGTGATAACATGTGAAGCCTCACTACGTGGAGCACGGGGCCTTTGGGTGGCTAAAACTAACTGAACAAGAATAGTGCTCAGAAGACTTTGCGGATAACCAGCTTTGAGGAGACGTTCTTGTTGTTTTGCAATGCTTAAGCTTAAAAAGTGAGAACATTATTTGGCGCGAGAAGATGAAAGGAGAGACCGAATGATTCCATGTTTAACCGACTACAGACTCATGCAGATTTCAAGGAAGGAGGTGTCGCAACAGTTACGTTTAATGGAGACGATCCACCCTCAACAGATGAACATCATCTTTTGTCCAGCTTCTGGAACCCACCCATCTTTCCGGTTCCACCAAAAAGCTGCGTCCAATCTTCTCGAATCTTCATGGGAGAAAGTTGTCACCGGTGTGACCAGTTCTCACCATAAGACCCTCCAAACGAAATTTGAGCCTCCGGCTGTTCTATGTGACCATCAACTCAGCCCTAGCACCTTGGATCTCCTTTCCAATGGTTCTAAGTTTTCTCCGAACATTTCAACTACAATGGTCGACCAACTAACTTCAGTCCATTCTGTTGCGACTCACATTCCAGAACAAGACCGGCAAGCATTTCTTGATGCTGGAGTACGATCCGCCTGCGCCCATCCTCCTCCATCTACGGGCAAAGTTCCAATCCGGTCTACAGTTGAAGAATTGCAAACATGTCACCTGAAACCACTGGAATCAAATAAAACTGGTGTTTTTGTCATCTTAGATGAAGGTTCCTATGAACAGAAGGTGAGCCAGTCATTAAAAAAAATAATTTTGATTCTCTTAAGACTAGGCCTTGAGGCTCTCTCCGCTCAAAGGCAAAGCAACTTTGTTGCTCCCTTAAAGGGGCTATGCAACAATATTTTTACTTTGCGCAAATACCGCTTAGAACGGATCCCTGACGTTAATGACCTATGAAACACGCCTTCGTTTTTCACCCGACGCATTAGAAGTCCCAGAAAAAAATTAAAAAACAACGAGCAGCGTTCACGCCCTCAACTCGCAGCCAGAACAAGCGGCCACGTGATCTGGAGCCGATTATATGCCGCCAATGTTGATCATAGCCACGCGCTGGGGTTGGCAAAGCACAGGACACGCGCTGAGTTCCAGACATTGTTATGGCTCGGCTATTGTCGTCGTTGCAGCGATTGGACACGGGCCACTACTCGAATGCTTCTCGAGCTATCAATTATCACGAGCCTAAATCGAGTGCCCACGCAATGCTCGGGTCCAATCTATGAACCGCATTCAAATATCGTCATATGGGTGTACTGCGATCCCCGCGTTACGTCATCGAATTTTGCAAGGGAGAGATTGAATGAAAATGATCGCTTTTGTCCTTGAAATTACACCGCAACAAAGGAGTTTCTTGGCCAGTGGCATTGCATGCGAGTATCCTTGAGTCCCACTAGTGCCAGTAAGCTCGTGTAAAGTGAAAAACATTCCAATTGAATATCGTTGCACAGCTCCTTTAACCTCCCGGCTCTTAAAGCTGCCATTAGGGCTCCTTCCAAACAATATCTATTTGTGTTTTTCATCGCAAAAACCCGTAAAGAAGGAGTTCCCCTCAGAAGCATCATTTCAGAAAAGAAATGCTGGCAGAAGCCTCTTGCTCTTTTTCTGCAAAAGCATTTGTCATCGATCAGTTTCAATTAAGCTTTCCGAGTTGCCAACTCCACAGAACTAGTATCTCGTCTTCACGACCTCCGTTCTACTCCCGAGGCCTATACCATGTTTTCGTTAGACATTGAGGAATTATATTTATGATTAGATCCCAGATTTCTAATGGATTCTGTATCAAGTACCATCCACGAACATGGCCCATGCGACTTTCAAAACTCATCTGGGGTATCTGAACGGGGTTTCGTAGACCTTTTGGCCCTATATCTACAATAAACACTTGTTTGTTTGTGGATCACCTTCCCGAGTCTTCTACCGAAAGCTGTCCTAGTGAGCTCGACGGGACTTTGTCGACACAGCTCTTTCAGGGTCTTGGAGAACGTCGGGAGCAGTACACAATTCGTCTTCAGCCGAACGCGGTTCCGTGCTCGCTGCACGTTCCGCGAAGGGTCCCCATCCCGCTACCCGATGTCGTGAAGTCTGAACTAGAAAAGATGGAGGCCCAAGGCGTAATCCGAAGAGTAACCAAACCGACACCGTGGTGCGCAGGCATGGTAGTGGTGCCGAAAGCTTCGGGAAGCTACCGCATAGGCGTGAACCTGACTCGACTGAACCGGGCAGTGCTGCGTGAACGTCACATCCTGCCGACAGTGGATCAAGTGCTTGGACTTCTGGGCGAGGCACCAGTCTTCTCCAAGCTCGACGCCACGTCGAGTTTTCACTAAGTGAAGCTGTCAAGTGAGTTCCAAGAACTCACAACGTTCATTACCCCGTTCGGTCGGTTCTGCTTTTGTCGGTTGCCTTTCGGGATTACCTCTGCGCCAGAATATTTTCAAAGCCAGATATCGTGCATCCTGGAGGGCCAAGATGGAGTAGTCAATATGATTGATGACATTCTCGTTTTTGGCCGAGATCGTGTGGAACACCACAAGCGTCTCACAGAGGTTCTCGACCGCTTAAAGAAAGCAGGTCTGACTCTGAACCGGTTTAAGTGCAAGTTTGGCGTCACCAGTGTAAAGTTCCTTGGCGTGGTCGTCAGCCAGAATGGTATTATGCCAGACCCCGAGAAGGTCGAGACTGTACAGCACATGGAACCACCGGTCGACGTCGGAGGTGTCCGCAGACTGTTAGGCATTGTCAACCACGTAGGTAGGTTTTTGCCATATCTGTCGGACGTCACAGCACCTATTCGAGAACTGCTGAACAAGAAGAGTTCGTGGTTCTGGGACCAAGCTAGCAGGCTGCCTTCCTGAAGTTGAAGACTATGCTATCTTCAGACATTTGCATGGCTTGCTACAATCCGGAGCACCCGACCATAGTGTCTGCTGACTCCAGCTCTTTCGGTCTCGGGGCAGTCCTGCTCCAGGACCAACCGTCAGGCGAGCGTCGGGTGGTGGCTTTTGCTTCATGGTCACTTACTGCGACCGAGCAGAGGTACAGCCAGACCGAAAAGGAGACTTTGGCATTGACATGGGCCGTGTGTCGCTTCGATGAGTACGACCGGGGACTGCGGTTTACAGTGGAAACCGATCACCAGCCCTTGACTGCATTGCTTGGGGACATGGACGTAGACCTTCTTCCTCCACGAGTTCAGCGACTAAAGATCAAGTTGATGCGGTATCAGTACCAGATCTTATACGTTCCTGGGAGGCTCCTGGCAACGGCCGACACCCTGTCCCGAGCGCCGTTGAGCCAAGCAACTCCGTCAACCTGCGACAGCCTAGAGCTGTACGTACAGAGCGTGGTTCACGCAATCAAAGAAGGTGCACCCGTCAGCCTCAAGGTGGTCCGTCGACAACAGTCAACAGATGGCGAGTGCGCAGCACTGGCAAAGTTCTGCGACCAAGGTTGGCCTCAGAAGACCAAGGTTCCATGTCACCTAATGAAGTACTGGAACTACCGTGGAGAACTAACCGTTTGTGACGGTGTGCTTCTCAAAGGAGGACGTCTCGTTATTTCGGCATCGCTGCGACCTGAGGTTCTGCAGGCCGTTCACGAGGGATACCAAGGAGTGAACCAATGCAAGGCACGGGCTCGAGACTCGGTGTGGTGGCCCAGTATCGGCGATCAAATCAAAACCATGGTCGAGAAGTGCGAGCGCTGCGCATCTACGAGGGTACAGCGGGCTGAACCTCTCATGACGTCGCCTCCAACAGAGCTACCTTGGCAACAGGTAGGAGTCGATTTATTCCACTTGAACGGCCAAGATTTTCTACTGTTGGTGGACTATCACTCACGTTATCCCGAAGTAATAACACTACGAAGCACGTCAAGTCAAGCCGTGATCTCTGCAGTAAAAAGTGTCATGGCGCGTTTTGGGATCCCGGAGTTACTTCGAAGTGGCAACGGACCACAGTTTTCCTCTCAAGACTTCGCCAGATTCGCGGAAGACTATGGATTTAAGCACGTCACTAGCAGTCCTGGATTTCCGCAGTCAAACGGAGAAGTGGAGCGTAGAGTCCGGACAGTGAAGGACCTCTTGGTTAAAGGCGACGATCCGTTCTTGTCACTTCTCGTCTATAGAGATACTCCAGGTATCTTGGGTTTTAGCTTTGCTCAGCTGCTAATGGGTCGGCAGCTCCGGACTCAAGTACCCAAGGCTGCCGAGAAACTCCAGCCAGCATGGCCGAAGTCACAGGTCTTTCTGGAGCGGGACAGCGCGGCGAAGCGACGCCAAGCTTCCAACTTCAACAGTCGTCACGGAGTGCGCGAGCTCAGGGAACTTTCACCTGGCGAAGATGTGTGGGTGACCGACGCACAGTGCCCTGCTCAAGTGCTTAGCCGAGCGCAACGCCCACGCTCTTACGTCCTCGAAACTCCGCGGGGTGTGTTGCAGAGAAATCGGCGACACCTAGTTCCTTTCGGGAGCCAACCTACGGAGCCAGTTCCCGTCCTGCCAGCTCCGGCTCTGCCGGTTCCTTCCGCCGATGGAGCCAATGGCCTGCAACCCCAAGATTATGAGCAAAGACTGGTTACAGCTCCCTCTCCGCAGCCTTCTGCCGAGGAAGCTCTCGCAGAGCCAAGGGCAAGTCCGAGAGCTGATGCAAGTCAGGCACCAGCGAATGTGTGGATCCACACTCCTCGACGCACGAGATCTGGCCGTCGAGGAGTGGCTCCAAAGAGACTGAACTTGTAGTGAGGTCGTGTGTCCTGATTTGTTCATCCCCGAGTGATGTCTCTGAGAAAGGGGGATGTTGTGTTAGGTGTCGCTACCATTAGGTTGTGTATATATGAGAGAGTAAAGAGGTAGACGAAGTTACTTGTTTCGTTCCACCCGGACCAGGCGCGTGTGTGTGTTCGTTCCTCTCTGGCCTCGACGGTCGCCGGTCTCTACAGAACATGGGAAGGAAATTCTCAGGCAAAAGAAAGGTGTTTGCCTAGGCTCCTGCCTCGCCCCGGTCCTCGGCGAAATCTTTCTTCTGTATGTGGACCGGGAGATCAAAGGTCGCCTTGAAGAGTTGACTCTCGTCTTCCACGTTTTTCGTTACGTGGATGATTATTTAGTCATTCACCGGATCTCAGTTTCTTCTGAATCTGTAGTTCAAGCCTTTACTTCTTCATCTTCAGGCCTGAATTTCACAAGGGAAGACAGCTCAGCCAATGGTCTCCAGTATCTCGATCTTCGTCTCCATCTTCTTCCGACCGGCATTTGTTGGGCCTTCCAACAACGATCTCGGAAACCTATTCTTCCGTTTTGCAGTTCCCATCCTAAACTGGTAAAACATGAAATATTTCGGTCTCTCCTTTCATCGTCTCGCACCAAATCATGTTCTCACTTTTTAAGCTTAAGCATTGCAAAACAACAAGAACGTTTCCTCAAAGCTGGTTATCCGCAAGGTCTTCTGAGCACTATTCTTGATCAGGTAATTTTAGTCACCCAAAGGCCCCGTGCTCCACATAGTAAGGCTTCACATGTTATCTCCATACCATATGTGCACACCTCTGCACACAGACTGAAGAGAATTGCAGCGCGCTTCAACATTTCAATATTCTTCTCGTGCAAGTTGCGCCTAAAACAACTTTGCAGACGAGTGAACAACAACGAAGCCCCCAAAGGATGTTCCATCAAACATGCCAATCAGACCATTCCCTGTGAAGGGGGAGTGGTATACTCCATCCTTTTTCACGCGGTGACCGATACATTGGTCAGAGAGGGCGTTGCCTGAACACCCGCCTACGAGAGCACGTCCTCGAGGTTTCCCGTGCTTCAAGTGACTCTTTTCATCCAATAGTTGTTCATCAACGCCTTTGCAAGAACTGTGAAGCCCGGTTTCAGGACACCAGCATAGTTGGAAGACACAAGAACAAGCTCGGCTGAGAGATTATTGAAGCATAGAGGATAGCCGGGGAGGAACACAACATCGCAGCTCTTTCTCTTGGGTTGTCCAGAGTTGAAATGAACTACCAAGCCAGAGCTGAATTTGTCAAGGAGCCCTCTATCTGATTTTTTCAATGGTGTTTCCTTTTTTTCTTTCTTATTTCCTTTGTCTTTATCTTGTAGTGTACTTGGGGATTTTGTCCTTTTTCCAGGCGTATATAAATATATTATTTTTTTCCGTAACTTCCTCATTAGTTTCAAAAGTTAGGAGGAAGATAGTACGTATTGAAGGAGACATAAGTAAATGTGTGTAGCTAGTTGAAAGAACTGTGCTGTCTGTCCTTGTCCCTAAGTGATTTTATTCTTTCTTTGACTCTTGTACTTTCACCAACCCGCTCTTTGTTCTTTGACTTGCTTGCCCCCCCCCCCCCCACTTTGAGAACTGGGGGGGGGGGGGGGGGGCAAGCGCCCCCCTTGCCCCCCCCCCCCCCCGGTTGGTACGCCCATGCGCGCAAACTATATCGAGCCTTCGCGCCATCTTTGGGGCTTCTTCGCCGTCTCCGCTCTGCCTGCATAGCGTTCTCCGCACTCCTGGCTTTCATACATGCGCTCCCAGCGCGGGCGCTTGTTGGGGTTAGCAAGCGCGAGCGCTTGTTGGAGCGCTGGGGTTTGCCATGGTTTGCAAAGTAGAAAACGGCATTGTTAGAGTATGGCAATTTTCATCGCAGCGGAGGTTGGACACAAGCCACTACCCGAGTGTCCGCCGAAGCACTGATTGTTATGAGCCGAAGTCGAGTGCTCACGCAGTTCTGGTGTCCAATCCATGAGCCGCGATCGACTGTCGTCAGGCGGGTGGTTTCGATGCCACAATTACGTTATCAAACTTTGCGAAGGCAATACTGAAAGAAATAGGTTCCTTTAATCCTCGCACTTTCACCGCGACAAAGAAGCTTCTGATTCAGTGGTGGTCTGTGCGAGTATACTTGGGCCAGGCTAGGACCAGTATGCCTCTCAAGTCCTTAATATTCCAACCCAATATCATTTCATGACCCCTCTAAGGGTGAACGGAGTATAGTGCATGTGATGTTGTTTTTCTGGGGTGTACTGTAGGAGTTAGGTGCTTCAAAATAAATGATATTAGCAAGCCTGGTTCAGAAAGTTGCTTTGGTTCTGCTTAGAATGAACGAAACGACGCCAAGAATCTAGTTACCGGGAAAACTCTTTGCCGCACGCAACGTGACAAGCAATGCAAGAACCAGCCTCGTGAAAGAATCATGAACCGCAGTCGTTCCGGTGTCTTCATTGTTGCAAACGTGTGAAGCAGGCTTAACCAGCCATTATTACAGTAAGGGGAGCTTCATATATTGAGAGAATTTGACTAAGCCCGCAGTATAGAAGCAGGCGGCGCGGGTCTTGCGTTTTGCCACCCGACTAGTCCCAGTAAAACGCTACAAATATTCCAAGATTAGCTGTAAAAACATCAGATTGAAAAGAAAAATAAACGCAATGCGTATATTTACTTTTGTTGGCATCTTATTTCTTCGTTGATAGCGCAGCTAGACACAGCAGGGCCTGTAAACTCGTCAACCACAAAGTTGGGGCCGACGTTTACGGTGAGCACCGACTGGCCCATCACGACGGTTATTTCGCACTTCTTCCGCCGACGTCCAATCGGCGCGCTCCGAAAACGTTCGGCTCCAACTTTGTATTTCACGAATTTAGGGCCCCAGTAGGTCAGCATAACTTTCCCATTGCAGCGCTCTGCCCGGCTCCTCAAACATGGGTTGCCATGTTTCAGGTTACGGAAGAAGGTTGGCGGCACAACATCCGATATATGGCGCTCAAGTCTGAGTGAGGTTTAATGGGTATAACCTAGCCGTATATAGACAGCATTAGTGTAGCTTTCGCGGCTTTTATAAAAACAGTTTGTAAAACCTTAAAAAAAAAACGTCATATACCAGAAAACAAAATATACAAAATATTACACATAAAAGCATCCTGTAATTATGTCACTCTTAATTAGTTTCAATTATCAACAGCTCTTCATGCAATAACAACAGGAAAGGGCTGACACATATTTTTCTCAACTGTGAGATTGCTTCAGATTCTACTATTTGTTCAGCTAGCTGATTGCAGCGTCTTTCCGGGATAATACAGTTCTGAAATTCGGCCTCATAATCAAAACCGCAGCAACGAACACCAAGGGGACATGAGACCAGTTTGTTAATAATGTAGTCATGTTCTTTTAAGCAAGTATTAAAGCATCCGCCTGTTTGTGCTATATATACTGCTTCCTAGATGTAAGAGCAATGGACTAAACCACTCTCGCAACACATTCATCTAGCTACAATCATGGTATAAAAAATAGAACAGCAGAGCGCGTGACGTCCTGAGCTTGCAGAGCCTTCTCGCAGAATTTGCGGTACATCTCCGGCGATATTACTAGACAGTTTTAATATAGCGTCGCTGGCTCTTACGTACGCAATACGCAATAGTATAGCGTACACTAAAAATGACCTGCTCAGACCAATTTTAGTTGTGCGTTACTTTGCCAAGTGAACATCTCGTGTGATCTTTTTTATTCAATTTGCCAGAGCCGTAGCATCCCGCGTTCTTAGAGCGCCACCATTCTCTTCGGAAGAAATATTGAAAATGAAAACGTTTTCAATAATTTTATTTCAAATTAAACCAAGCCGCAGCTCCCCGGTGGAGCGCGCTTTTCGGCGGGATACGGAGGCTACGAGTACGAGCTCGTAACGAAATCCGATAACGGGGCCTCCGTCAGCCCTCCCGCGGAAACGGCACCTTTTATCAATGCTATCGCGGGAGGAAATTCATGACCTCCTGATGGCTTGTGCATCAATTTCGGTGATGTCTTGAAAAGTCCTTCGTTGGCAATGAACTGCGTGAAGAGGCTTAGCGTTGAGCAGATCGCAGCGTTCATGCACATTGCGAGCGGGTTACATTTTCGCTATGCACTCCTTCAGCCGCACCGCGATCTTATTCGACCGATATGTGTCTCGGAAAGAATTGCCGAGCTGAACACCACGCAACATCACGTAACGCTGAACTTCGCGAACACCACGTCGCCCTTGCTGCGCCAGTCGAGGTACCCGCCATCTTGAAACTGGTGCTCTCGCTGGGCCCGAGATCTCTCGAGAGCTTCCCGCAAAGCCCGCTAGCCCGCATTGCAAAATCCCCAGCGTTGCGTGCGTACGCAATACGCTAGCCCATCTATTGCGTTCCGCGCATATGCACTCTCGACCTGCAAACTCTTTAAGTACGCAAAGCTTTGGCGTA
The DNA here is from genome assembly GCA_013358835.2 of Ixodes persulcatus. Taxonomy (NCBI): domain Eukaryota; kingdom Metazoa; phylum Arthropoda; class Arachnida; order Ixodida; family Ixodidae; genus Ixodes; species Ixodes persulcatus. The sequence goes on from JABSTQ010011363.1 coordinate 240,065, forward strand.
CGGTCCACTAAAACTGTCTAGTACCGTACACGCACTGTGCATTTGTGTTAGCGTTGCGTGCTGCATACTGTGCATCGTGCTCCATACGTACGCAACGCCGCGACCTTTTCGTACGTTACGCTCGCTTTCGATATCTGGGCGCGTTCACTGCGCTCCTTTGCGTTCTCGTCTGGTTGCTCTCGTCACGCGCGAGACAGTGCGAGACTCAGACTGGCTTGACAGAACACCGGCCGCATCCAGATGTTTTATGCTACCTTTGTGTGAATAAAACAAAGTTTGAACATTGTTTTTTTTTTTTTTTTTTGCTCGGAGCCTTTTGCACGGGCACATCTAGATGGCACTGCAACTGCTTGAGTAAGCGTTCGCGTTCCGCTGTACTAAAAGTGCTGGTTTCACGCGCTCCGCCGAGAGCTTGCATGCGCCGTACGCGGTGCTAATGCAATGATCTTTACGCTGTTCTAAAACTCTTCATTATCTTCACGCCACTCTGAACACCCTTGAGTTGCTGCACTTCAAAAACAGAGTGCCGTCTGTGACGGCTGGGAAACGAGGGCACACAAAATTGAGCATTCAATTGAATCATGAGCTTTGCAATTGAACATTCAAATGCGACATTGAATCGTAGTTGAATTCTCCGCAGTGCAGGGTGATTTCACGGCGCGTTTTCTGTTTAAATTAATGAACGTCGTCTCTTGTTGCAAATAACGATTGCACTGATATCGAACAAGTCACTGCCGCAGGACCATTGGGTTATTAGGGAACGACGCCCCTTCCAATCGGAATAAGACTGACTTCAGTAGAATGGACCTTTTGTAGAAACATCGGTTCGAGAGTAAATGCTTCCAGTACCCTCTCTCTCTTCCTTCTGGCCGAGCGGAGAGGGAAGATGGTTTTGTTGTGTCGACTTTGGGGCGGAAGATTACGCACGATGGGGACAAAGGCGAGTTTGGGGGAGCCGTATCTATGTCACAGCGCCTCAATGGGTGAACAGGATGTTGTTATGTTCTAATTCGCTTTATTTTCTTTTTCTTCTTTTAGCTAGTCTAACGACGACGACGTTAACACGCGGCACGAGCTGAGTAAACAGTCTGACATGGGACCCTGACTCGACTGGTCATTTCCTAGGCTGCCTTAACAGATGTAGCTGACGTTTTAGTGTGGAACGGGTGGGAGAGGCCTTGCGCGTGCGTTGTTATCTCGCCACTTAGCCTCGAACCCAGTCGCGTGTCTAGGAGGCAGCACATATTCGCCAAGAGGTTCATTACTAACTGGAATCTGTCCGTAAAATATGCAGCCTCTGTCACTACAGAATCAGGTACCGCGGTGGCAGGAATTCCTATGAAAGAGAGCCATCACTCTCGCATCCAGCTATTCAAAAGCACAGCATAAAAGCAGCGAAGGAAGTGAAAATACACACACACACACACACACACACACACACACACACGCACGCGCACGCGACGCACGCGCGCACACGCGCACACGCACACACGCCCACACGCACACACGCGCACATACAAAAAACGGTGTGTACTTGCGTGGTATTCTATCTATTCTCAGTCTCGGTTTTTTCTTTATAGAGATAAAAGTGCGCGCCGCTGGCGGTGCATCAGATACGGAAATTGTCGCGATGAATAAAAAAGGTAAACCGGTTCCTTGCTTTGAATACGTACTGCTCACATACGTCGCCTTCAGTGATGGCAAAATTACTTTCAAAAAGTAATTAAATTACATTACTAATTATTTTTTTGAAAACTGCAAAAATGCAATTAAATTACATTACAAATTACCACAGGCTAAAGGTAATTACATTACATTACAATTATTTTCCAAAAGTAATGAAATTACTTTGACATTACTTTTGAATACCTTGAGGCAGTAATTTGCGCTCATTTTATTTACCGTATACACCAACACAGCGTTTAAAAAGACAAGCCCTCGTTTGCTCGCACAGCGCGTGTGCCTGAACCAGATCCGGGAGAAGCGAGGCGCTGTGCATGCGCAGTGCCGACAGCAGCGCCACCGCAGTAATGTCACGTCAAAGAGCTGAGTTGGTTTATAGACGCTTTGCAGCAGCTGTGCATGGGCGCCGCCATAACCAACCTTCAGTTTTTGTTTCCTCTTATTCTGTTCGCTTCACTTCATCATTGCCACACCAGGAGAGGTTATTGCCACTTTAGGGGCTACTGTGTCCTTCTCCCTATAGCATAGGCCTTTGTGGAGGCTCGTCGACGCCCGCTTCAGTGGCGTCGGCAATGGCGGCTCAATTTGGCGCGTGTTTAAAGCGTCTATATGTACCAAAACTCAGATCTTCCTGTTTACACCGCAAGAACCTTATGTGCCTGAAAGTGAACCATACGGAGCAGTGGTTTTGCTGGCGCACGCGACATAAGTGTTAAACATGATGAATAATTTCTCTAGATGTGACTCAGAAAGACAGTCATTTCACCGGTTCCGCTATTCATTCAACGGTGAAGGTTTTCACTAAAAGGGTGATGTGTTTCCGCCTTCCTCATTTAGAAGTTGTAGTCCGTGTCAGTTTGTTAAGTTCGGCGATGGCAGCTCCTTCTTACTAGGAGTCGTCACGTGAAACGTTTCCCTTCCGCCTCGGACGCAATCTAATTCTATTTACCCGAGAGCACTACACTCGGCGATAACTTTTCTTGGCAATGCAGTGGAGAGGAGAAGAGCCCGCACACAGCTTTATTCAGCGCTCAAAAGGGGAGAGGGAACGCGTGCCTGTACCCTCCACTGCATTGCCAAGAAAAGTTGTTGCCGAGTAGAGTTGACCTATTCTCGGTCATTCCTTTCAAGGAGCATTTTTCCGAAACACCCGAAGAGTCTAAGTTTTTGCGCATTGTCACACAAAGGGTCCGGATAATTGCTAAGCAGAAATGTCGCCAGTTGAGGAATGGCGCGAGTTTCCTAAATTGTGTACTTTCCCAACAAACGGGGGGCGATTTCTGCTTGTAGGCTTATTCCCGAATAAACTTCCCAAGGGAAGGCAGCGAGGCATACCGTGAGCGGCACCTGCTTTACTCGAGGACGCACGAAACGTCCCGGGGCTTTGACGAGGCATTTGGAATTAACTATTTATTCCGGTCGTTTGTTGTTCGCAATTGATCGAAGCTTACCGTTTGACCTTGCTTGACGAAAGTACAAGGCTGGGGGCCGGTTTGTCATGTCCTCTCTGGTTTTAAATTATGTTTAACTCACTGGTAATGTACCCGTCGCTTTGTATCGTATGAGCCGTTCATCCCTAAGCTGACGCACTGTCAGCTTAGGAATGAACGGTGGAAGCTATGTGTTTGTTGGAACAGTCACACGTAGCCACGCTCTCGTTCATACTAACGCGCAGAGAAGGGGACGGGACACGTGATTATAAGGTGTTTGATTGGTTCTGGTTAGCTTACAGTTCCCACAGCTCTGTCAGCGCCGTGAATCTGTCGTGCCTGGAGTTCGTAAGCCGCTGCCCTCCAGCGATGTCTACACGCAAGTTTTTCTCCTTCGCCTTTCCAGTCCTCCTTTGTGCGTCTGTCCAGCTCTTTGTACAAGGCTTTGCGCTCAGGTGGCCGTCGATTATTTCCTCTGATGCTCTATCAGAACATTTCAGCATGAAAAATAATTGTTCTCTTTCTTAGAGCTTGCAAACGAAGTTTCTAATTTAGGACAAAAGTAATTTAAAAAGTAATGAGTAATGTTCTCGAAATTACTGCCTGAAAGTAATTCATTACATTACTAAATTACTAGCCTACAGAAGTAATTCATTACATTACTCATTACCTCAAAAAGTAATTTAATTACTGTAATTCCATTACAGTAATGTCATTACTGCCATCTCTGGGACTCGCCATGAAGTATGCTAGATATCGTTTGGTCGCCGTTCCGTTCTTCGTATTTTCTTTTGACCACACTCTATACGTACAGTGCTCTCCAAAGTTATCCGGAACACGCGCTAAGTGTGCTCAGTGGAAGTCCGAGCAGGGGAAGCCACTCGCTCAAGGCCGAAATCGCTCCTGAACCTGACACAACAGAGCAAATTTTCCTGCTAGGTGATGTACACTCTTTGCCTCATTTTGTAGAAATATAAAGGCGTACTGCCTGACTCATAAAATCACCAACTGTTTTTACAGTCACCTATTCATCTTTGTGTGACAAGGTGGTGATATATTGGCCGGCCGGCAATATTGCTGCGGTGCCCACGGTCTAGCGAGCGGCATCCCCTGCTTGGTCTGTTCCATTGAGCGCTACGTCATGCAGCAGTTCTTCGGCCACCGCTAGAATAGCCTATCCCTGAGATAAAACACCGTTCGCATGTTCTGGCCCTACTGAAAATAACACTTCAGTCCTGATATGTTATGGGACCCTTCCAGCGCTTCCAGTCCCTTCAGCTCATCAAACTCCTCAGTCCTTCAAACCTCTTCAGCCCTTTAAACACCTTCAGTCCTTCAAACCCCTTCAGACCCTTCAGCCTTTCAGGTCCCATCAGCCCTTCAGACACCCAAATGAATGTGAACCATAGACCAAACTTGCAGTTTAAAACGTTATTGGAAATTTATTTCAGACATTGATTTTACATGCATGTTGTAACTAAAAAAGGGATAAGAACCAACGTTTACCTTAACCTGGAAGCAAGCAGCTGTAGACAAAGCGATCAGGCCAAATAGGAACAACCAAGTTCTTTGTGGAAAAAATTATATCTCTAGGTACTCACAATGCCACTGGGTAAATTCGTCAGATGTAGATAAAAGAAAAACATCAAATGATGATAACAGAGAGGTTAACCAAGGTAACCTGCCTCGGTTAACTACACTGATTTGGGGAGGGGTATAAGGGAGGCGAAAGAAAGATGAAAGAGAAAGAAGAAAGCGATGCAGGTAGTTTAACTAGTAAAACCGAGCAGGTGCACCTCACGCACACATAAACACTCTCAGTGGCACGTTTAGCGAGAACCACGAACGCGCTGCCAACATCCGCAGCAGTTGAGAAGTTCCTGATTACAGTCATGGTGTCGTCCCTGGTGCCGTCGCGGTGGCGTCTTCGTCGTCTTTTTTGCTCTATGGATGCTTTTGAAGTCGGACGTTCGAAGGAGCGCAAGAAACAAGGCACTGAAAGACCGCTTTCTTGGTCCTCACATCCAGCTGCTCTAGAAGGTTGGCTTCCCGTCCCACGCATAGGGACGGGAAGCCAACATTGAGCGTCCACTCGTTGCTTCGCATTTAGTTTGCGCTCGTTGACGAAAAAAAAAAAACAGGGCGACCAGCTTCTGACGAAGCCCTATTTAGACGGACTAACACATGTTGTTCTCAAACAAACAGCAAAAAGTCACCCTCCCATTTTCTCCAGGCTCCCACTCTCCCCACTGAGCGAGGCCTTGGCGTCCTTGGGCGTCCATAGTCCAGCTCGTGAGACACAGTACACAAAACACACAAACACAGAAATGGGGCCGCGTTAACGAAGGCCACGACAGGAGACGTAGAACTTCTCAATTTCCAACACTGTTTGCGGCCGCCCTATACAAACTGACCAAACGGCTTCCCCGGTGCATATAACCTTCAGGGTATATGCGCCGGGGAAGGCGCATATACCCTTCAGACCCTTTAAAAGACCCGTTAAAATGCTTTTGATGAGTGCTGTATTTTGAAAGAAAGGATTAGGACAGACATCGCACGCCTCTAAAAAACTATGACTGGTCTCTTACACCCGTTAGGAATCCTTGAAGGGTAGGTGTGGCCCCTTAGAAAACTTCAATGGACATCTCAAACCCCTCAAACATTTTTGAAGGGTGCATCAAAACATTTAAAAGATCCTAGTGGACTCCATAGGCGGTTTTTCGATAAGGGGATAACTTTGGAGAGCACTGTACATGCACTCCGTAAACCACCAGATGCCCACAGTCGTGCGAGGTGCCTTCAGTTTCAACGTACGGGGTCCCAAGAACATTTGGTTCCCGGAGGTCGCGTATAACTGCGCGACACTGTTAGCGCTAACGAGCGATCGCCCATTTTTTCACAGCGAAGCTGTTATGTGCTAGAATCTGGAAACAAATGCCTCCATGAATGTTAACAAAAAGATTCCCGTTTAAACGGCGCTCTTTAGTTCCGATTGGCCATGGTACGTATAAATAAAAAGAGGAGGCAACCCGCGTGAGTCAGCCTTCCTTGGCATTATTAGATAGGAGGTCCTGATTCCTTGTTATCATCTACAGTCACCGACTTATCTCAGCTAAGAGTCCGCTGTGACGAGGCTAAGGGCGGAACGCGCCGATCTAACCTTCTTTTCTTTCGCTTCCGCGATGCTGATAAAGAGACTTGGGCTCGATCGAAAAAAAAAAAAAACTGTCCTCGAAGTGTGCCTCAAGCAATTGGGTTTAGAACTTGCCCATAAATGACCATAAGGCAATAATCACTTTAGTCGCTAAGAATTAAATAAAGACAATCAAACAACGAAGTCGTGTACATGTCTCCATTGCAATCATATGTAAATCGTATAGATGTCGGATAGTTGTTGTAAAGTTGTCGTGAAGTTTTCGTAAAGATAACAGCTTCGCTCGTCCTCCATCTTCACGTGAAGTGAATGGGCTCTACAATTGTTTCCTGCGTTTTTCTAAAAACTGGAAGGCTGTCATTCACATCATTTCTTTGGTGGAAAATACTCAAATGCGGGACAATAACTTAAACGGTAAAATTTGATGTTTCTCAATACCCCTTTCGAAATAAAGTGCGAAAACCCGTTGAAAATTAGTGTACGAAAGAGTCCGGGGACAGCGGAGGTCATGTTGGGTGTGGTTGGGCCCATTAAGCTGCGGTTTTTACGCTGCTAGTGCAACATACAAAAGGCAGTCTGATGCGCGTTTCTTTTTCTTGCGTGACGGTCGCGCATGAATAAAGCAAACATGCTTCAAACATGCATGAGGGGTGTTCACATATAATTCTGTCAGCTCGTCTGCACTGAATACCGTCACTTTTGTGCGATGTTTGATCAGTGCGATTGCGGCTCAAGAGGGCAACAGGTTCGCTCATTCAGCGTTGTCACGCTGAGGCCTTAAGGCTCGTTCACACTCTTGCGACCGAGTAAGACCGAGAGAGACCAGACCGGTTTTTAAGCCTCTTGCGATCTCTTAGGACCTGCTCCGCTGCAGCGCATCCGGTCCTAAGACGTCACAAGAGGCTGTTAAACCGGTCTCGTCTCTCTCGGTCGTACTCGGTCGCATATATGTAAACGGCGCTTTAGGGCTCTTGCTCTTCAGAGGAATTATTGTGGGAAAGTCGAAAATTGTACGTGCTGTACGGGCGTATTACCTGTATCGAATTTTGGTTATAAACGCTCGTGTTAGCCCTACCCCTGCTGATTTCTATTTAAACGAGCGTCGTACCAGCCTGCGGACTTCCAAGCTCGTTTACTAACTTCCTTGTTATCTCGTTTGCTAACACAACCCTTTAACCCCCATTATGTGATGCACCTCAGTGGTTCCGCTGTACCGGCTAAATTGCACCAGTGCAGCGAGAACACCGGAACGCAATGTGTTAATCTGAGACATGTACACGTTATCAAAAAAAAAAAAAAAAAAAAGGAACTGAACACCGAACACTAGAGACTTTTTAGTGTCGTGTAGTTTACCCGCAGTCTCGGGGTTTTTTCAACCATGTACAATAAACACCGTTACTCGTTTCTCGCTCAAAAGGTAACTAAATACGTTGCCCGTTACAGATTCTCAAAAAGAGCGCGTGACTTTACCTCAAATGTAAGGAATTACTTTTCTCGCTACTTTGACGACCCACAACTGCTTTTGTTTCATGGTTTATTTTTTTTTTTTGTTTTCAGTAGTCGTTGCTGTCTCTCGGAGTTTGCATCTGTTAGGTTTCCCCACTTCCTTGAAAATACAATTCCTGCGACGCCGAAGGGTCGTTCTGCTGACGCGCTCGAAGGGACTGCAGTGTTGTGCTTCAGACAGAGCTGATGAATCTTCAGGAGCTGAACCTTTATTGTGGACAGCGGGTACCCATCCTGCACAAGGAGAAACCGCGAGAAACCACAAATAACAAACAGTTCCCTTGTTCCGGTGGTTCGCACCCTCGACGTTCCCTGGAGTATGCCCTAGTTCAGGATTCTTCCTCTCTCTCTTTTGGTGTCTCTGCTTCTAGAGTTCAAAGTTAACAATGGGTTCTGAGCCTTCCCATTCTAGCAACCTCCGGGTTTACATTCGGTCTGCAAGACGATTCTAGAAGCTTCAACCAATGAACCTCATTGTGTTCGCTGAGTGAAGGACATTGCCAGCGGTATACAGTTAGACTGGCGTGTTCAGTGTTGAACGGTGCTATACATTCATACTGTCGGGTTGCCCATCTGCTTTTTTCGCAGTAGACGCATACTCAGGTGAGAATTAAAACAGGGCTGTTTAAACATTGTTGTACACGTTACTCCTCAAAAGTACCAAAGCACGTTACCCCCTACAAAAATATGTATGGACGTCCTATGTCCATGCTTTTGCCGTTCTATTACCCCTTTGTCCATCCTATGGATTCCTGTAGACAGTTCTTAGACCGTTTATGTACCGCTGGTTTGCCATAGAACGGCCACAAGAACGCTATAGGGATCTCCGCGAAACAAGAAGTTTTTCATTCCTTCCTATTTCCATTCTATGGTCCTGGAGAGTCTATGGACATCCTATTGCGTCTCTATGGTGTGGGCTATATATTGGTACATTAATAAAGTAATTCCGGGTAGACGTTTTCTTTAGATGTAGCGAGGTGTCCGAGTTAAAGACTTGTTAATTAAGCGCCGGGGATCAATACGTTACATTGATGTCTGGAGACATATCCAAACTCAGGGCATATTCATTGTGGAGATAAAAGTGTTTAGTATATGTGCCGGAATAATTCCTTTACTTTCTCAATGGGAGGGTGTATGTGGGTCTCTGCGGCCCTCGTAGATATATGCAACTTTCACGACCCATAGGGGGCGCACTGGTGCCTATCAAAATGGCGGTCATCTGGATGATCGTCGTAGAACAGCGGTACTAGGCTGGGTGTGCGCGCGACGCTTAAGTAATTCTAGTTATGATATATACGAGCACTATCAGAGCCTTACTTTATTTTTTTTTCACGTCAGGAAAGTGTAGACAAGCCCTTTTATTATGAGGCCAATCATCCATGAGCTAGGGAACCCTGTAGACCCTGTATGGCTTCTCTACAGACCCCATGAGGACCCTGTGTAGACCCTGTATGGCTTCCCTGTGGACCCCGTACGTACTCCCTATAGACCTTGTATGGCTTCTTTGCAGACCCCTAAGGACCCAATCACTCTTAAAACTAACTTTTAAAAAGCACGTTTTTGCGTAAAAACAAATGGAAAAAAGCTCTTTTGTAGAACCCTTTATTGGAGATTAGTACAAAATGACAGGAGCGTGAGGTTGCATAAACTTTAGGCTTATAAGTAAGTTGCGGCACAATTAATATTGTTTTTATAACCAGCCCATGCCTCACCGGATTACTTCAGGTATGCGCTTCCCGACCTGGGTGCTTCCTAACGTCGGTGGCAAGTTCTTGCGCGTCCGCCTGGGAAGACGGGGGTCTGGCACCCCTGAAACTAACTCTTATACCGTATAATGTTCGGCTCCAGGGTACGGCTCCGATTAAACGGCGCTTTAGAGTTCTTGCTCTTCAGAGGAATTATTGTGGGAAAGTCGAAAATTGTACGTGCTGTACGGGCTTATTACCTGTATCGAATTTTGGTCATAAACGCTCGTGTTAGCCCTACCCCTGCTGATTTCTATTTAAACGAGCGTCGTACCAGCCTGCGGACTTCCAAGCTCGTTTACTAGCTCCCTTGTTATCTCGTTTGCTAACTCGACCCTTTAACCCCCATTATGTGATGCACCTTAGTGGTTCCGCTGTACCGGTCAAATTGCACCTGTGCAGCGAGAACACCGGAACGCAATGTGTTAATCTCAGACATTTACACGTTATCCAAAAAAAAAGAACTGAACCCCGAACACTATACTTCGTTTCACCTTATGTGCGAGCGAAGGCAAAGCTGGAAGCGCGAGCACGGAAGCTCCGTGCGTTCAGGCTTTGCTCGAGCGCGCAAGCTGGGGAGAAATGCAAAAAGCGCTGGTCTCGCGCTTCTAGCTTTGGCTTCGCTCGCAGATAAAGTGAAACGAAGTATAGAGACTTTTAAGTGTCGTGTCGTTTACCCGCAGTCTCGGGGTTTTTTGAACCATGTACAATGAACACCGTTACTCGTTTCTCGCTCAAAAGGTAACTAAATACGTTACCCGTTACAGATTCTCAAAAAGAGCGCGTGACTTTACCTCAAATGTAAGGAATTACTTTTCTCGTTACTTTGACGACCCACAACTGCTTTTGTTTCATGGTTTATTTTTTTGTTTTCAGTAGTCGTTGCTGTCTCTCGGAGTTTGCATCTGTTAGGTTTCCCCACTTCCTTGAAAATACAATTCCGGCGACGCCGAAGGGTCGTTCTGCTGACGCGCTCGAAGGGACTGCAGTGTTGTGCTTCAGACAGAGCTGATGAATCTTCGGGAGCTGAACCTTTATTGTGGACAGCGGGTACCCATCCTGCACAAGGAGAAACCGCGAGAAACCACAAATAACAAACAGTTCCCTTGTTCCGGTGGTTCGCACCCTCGACGTTCCCTGGAGTATGCCCTAGTTCAGAATTCTTCCTCTCTCTCTTTTGGTGTCTCTGCTTCTAGAGTTCAAAGTTAACAATGGGTTCTGAGCCTTCCCATTCTAGCAACCTCCAAGTTTACATTCGGTCTGCAAGACGATTCTAGAAGCTTCAACCAATGAACCTCATTGTGTTCGCTGAGTGAAGGACATTGTCAGCGGTAGAGTTCGATGGCGTGTTCAGTGTTGAACGGTGCTATACATTCATACTGTCGGGTTGCCCATCTGCTTTTTTCGCAGTAGACGCATACTCAGGTGAGAATTAAAACAGGGCTGTTTAAACATTGTTGTACACGTTACTCCTCAAAGGTAACAAAATACGTTACTCGTTCCTTTTCTGAAAAAAATAACTAAATATGTTGCCTGTTACCGAAAAAAGTAACTAGGTAGAACTAACTCGTTACTAGCAAAGCGTTACGTATATTTCTCATTAATCTCTCCGTAAAGGAATAACCTTTTGATGTCACTGTCGGGCTAATTCTGGGAGTTCCAGCTGGAATAGCGGAAACACCAACATATAAAAAAAATAATGTCGATCTGGCAAGCAGAAATGACGTCTCAAGTTCAGTTATGTTTTAGGTAATTACATGTTCCTAGCCTTCTGTTGATACGTAAAGAGAAGCTTTTTGCAAATGGTAGTCAACAATACAATTCTGATATTAAAAAAATATATATATATATATATACATACATATATATATATATATATCTTTTTTCCCGTACAACGCTTTCGTGTACCGGGAAAACCAAGCGCTCATTGGAACCAGAAAACAATAAAAAAAGGAGGAAACTTAATGAAGTTTTGGGATGGTTATTTTTGGAAGTAATGCATGAACGTACTCAACTAACCACTGAATTAGTCTTTATCAAAGTTCAGTTATGTTTTAGGTAATTGCATGTTCCTAGCATTCTGTTAATATGTAAAGAGAAGCTTTTTGCAATTGTTAGTGAACAATACAATTCTGACATTAAAATATATTTTTTCTCGTACAACACTTTCGTGTACCGGAAAAACGAAGCGCTCATTTGTACCCAGAAAACAATAAAAAAAGGAAGAAACCTAATGAAGTATTGGGGTGGTTATTTTTGGCAGTAATGTACGCACGTAATCAACTAACCAGTGAATGAAGCGCGGTTCACACTTTTGCAACCGAGTACAACCGAGAGAGACAAGACCGGTTTTTAAGCCTCTTACGATGTCTTAGGACCGGACGCGCTGCTCCGGGGCTGGTCCTAAGACGTCGTAAGAGGCTTAAAAACCGGTTTCGTCTCTCCCGGTCATACTCGGTTGCAAAAGTGTGAACGGGCCTTCAGTCTTTCTCAAAGTTCACTTATGTTTTAGGTAATTGCATGTTCTAGCATTCTGTTAATATGTAAATGGAAGCTCTTTGCAAATGTTAGAAAACAATCAAATTCCCATGCAACCCTTTCGGGTACCGGTGAAACCAAGCGCTCATTTGTATTATTCGTTTCACTTTAGAGCGAGATCAAGGTAGTTCTCGAGATGGGCGTCAGTCTTGACGACATCGTGTATACTAACAGGATGAAGCCCTCGCCGTCTCACCTCGACAATTCGAGACGATGTCTTGATCGTCACAGTCGGTAATGAGACTGCGGCTGTGAAGAAGGACTCCGCCGATTGTTTTCGATAGTATTCCATATGGCTGGAAAATGACAGGCGGAATCAATAGCCCCGATAAATTGCTAGTGAAAGTCCTTTTCCTCTGTTTTCTATACAGTAAATACATGTGTAAATTAGGCCGGTCGCGTAAGTTCTAGCCGGCAACTCGGTACTGAAAACATTGCCACATTTCTACTTTTCCCTGCCCGTGTACGTCAGCGGCGGGAGGCTGCATGGGCGACCCTGGAAGTCGCTTCCCGGCTTTTGAGGTCGACATTGATCGAGGCTGTTTTTTTCCGCTGCCTCAAGGTTGAAATTTACTCTGAAATGGGTAGCAATCATCACTCTGCGGTAGACTGCGCAAACGATGTTAGAAAACGTTGATTTTTTTTCTGTGCTTTTTCTCAACTTTTTTGTTTTCTGTAAAACAAAAAAAAAGGCGCTCTGTGGCAGCCGTGCGTGCGAAGCACGTCAAAGCATCGCCAAGAATCTCGAAGGCCATGGTCTAAGTGCTTCGCGCGAGCCGTGCGTCGAAAGAACTACTCTCACGTAAAACATTCTCGCCTGTGCTTGGAATACTTCATGGCTGCGAGCTTCGAAGTGAGTCCCCTTCAGGGCCCGTTGGCTCGAAGCCGGTTAACTTTAACCACGGTAAAAAGTTAACCGCCCTTCCCTACTAGGTGCCCACTAAAGCCCCTTCAAGTTGCAAAAGTAGCGCAAGGTGCGTCGATGCACGGGGCACCGTGGCACGGAGCACGTTCAACATGCAGCCCTTGGGAAGATCATGACGGCACAGCGCAGCACTGAGCTAGATTTCAGACGCCATGTTCTTCCCAGAAGTGGCGCGCGGCACGTGGCTTGAGCATTTACACAACAATAAATGACGCCACTTTCTCCAGGATAGAAGGGCTTTAATACCCACAAGTACCTAGCCAAGTTTGGCGAGGGCTAGATGAGCGATAGCTCCGTGTTTTATTATAGGATGTTATCTTCACCAACTGGTTGTAGCGAATTTAAGTGGCCTTCGTAAAAACTTTCCTGTAAAGGGGGGACCCAAGAACGCGCGCTACTGGGTTTTCGGGACGCAGCGCGAATATATTTGAGCTTAAGATACACACTTTGTTGTTCGTGGTACAGATATTGGGTAAGGTAAAACTAAATTAACCCTTGTTTGGAAAATGTCTAAATGTTTGGCTGTCTGAAGTGAACACAAGCCTTGTTGTAATTTCCTTCCAAGTTCGAAAGAGGACGACAAAGTTGAGTCCGAGAAACGATGAGGAAGAAGTGAGCATTGAAAGGCGGGTGTTACACCGGCAACATGGTTTGCCAACATACATGTAATAACTGTATATAACACCATCATAAATTGAAAACCGTGTAATTCAACTCCAGTGAAAACAGACCTAATTACCCAAGCATCGAGGAGAATGCTCAAAGTGTAATTCTACGCTCCACGCGCGCTGGCCTTCCCCGTATAAAAAAATTCGAAGTAAATAATCATAATAAGGCTTTGACGAACGTGCATGCAAGGCAAAATTTGTTTTGGGATTTTGCTTTAGAACAGTTACTACTGCGATAGCCTCCTCTATACTCATAAAACCTGGCAGTTCGACGACGGAGCCATAGAGTTCCTGGTCGCAGATTTGGAGCGCGAGACTCTCGTAGAACAGAGCATCAAAGAACCATTTTTTGGGGAACCTAGAGTTCCTCGATATGCTCTCTCGAAGGGGGAGCAGAGTTGCGCATTTGTTTTACCCGCGCCGCCGCGCCGCTATTCGCCGAGATCGATCATGTGAGGAGCAAAGCATCCAGGACAGTGCAGAAAAGCCGGCACTACGGCCACCCGCCGAGACTGAATGCGCAACTCTGTAGCTATAATACAGTAACCCTAGGGCAACCTAAAGCCCCTCTATCCTGGGAAAAGTGGCGCCAATCATTGGTGCGGAAATGCTCGAGACATATGCCGCGCGCCTCTTCTGGGAAGAACATGGCGTCTGAAATCTAGCTCGCTGCTGCACTGTGCCGCCGTGATCTTCCCCTAGGCTGCGCGTTGCACGTGCCTTGTGCATCGACGCACCTTGCGCTACTTTTGAAACATAAAGGGGCTTTAGGGGAACCTGGACGTCAGCACACAGCTTTTGCAGCGGCGAGGACCCGAAACGCACTTTTTCGCACGGGAGAAGTGTGTTTCAGCATCTCGCCACAGCGGGGCGCCAGTCACGTGTCTCTCTTCTCATCCGTTGTCTGCCGCTCCACCTTTTCCGTTTTGTCGGCCGCTTCTCGTGGCGATCTAGAAGGCTATGCTACTGCAGATGCCACCACGTGCAGCGCGAATAACTTCACTTGTAGCATGCACCTTGGTGCTTGGGAAAATTAGCAAGAGGTTTATAGGGACGCTGTCTTATACCGCGTGCTATCAACACCCGGCCGATTGAATCAAGACGTTGCCATGCCGAGGATTACCGCGTTCATTTAGGCTTAGTGATGGCCTGAATTGAAAGACTATCTAAAAAAAAAGGCTGCGGGGTCAACGCTCATGCTTTGCGATTTAAGTGAGGTAAGACAAAGCGAAAGCCTCCTGCACCATTCATAGCCCGTTATTGCAGCTACTGTATCGTTCAACTTTCTGTTCACAAGTCAGACCGACGCAGCCAGCTCCGACGATCAAAAAGCCTCTGGTCCTTTATTTGCCACTGCTTATATAACCGTTTACACACAGATAAGGGAGGGGGCGGTGCTGACGGCATGACAGGACAGGGCAGCATGAGTTGGCACGATACATCTCCCTTTGTTTAGGGAAAGAAGAAATATTAAAAACAAGAACACCCAGTTTTAACTAATTTGCTCAACGTTTCTGTTGTACTCCAAACGTCTGGGAGCAACAGTTTCTCGCGTGGATATTCTGGGCACTGGAGTTATGTTAGATGTTCCTGGTGACCTTGGGTGAAGCTGTATTTCCGCTTCGGCGTCCCCCGAGTCATCACCATCATCGCTGTCACCTGATGACTCGTTGCTGGTTTCTTCCGACGTAGCCAGGAGATGTTGACGATTCCGCCTCAGAATCTTTCCATTTTTTTGTTGCCACTTGGTACGACCTGGGCGCGACAGCTCCCATCACCCTAGCCTTTCGAGACCAGACCTGGCCTCTGACTCTTACGACCTGTCCCTGTTGGAGAGGGTCCAGCCGTCGTCCTGCTATTTCCGGCTGGCGATGCTTTTTGACGGGAGATCTCGGCTGTTGGCTGAAGTCCGGGAGCCGCGTACGCAGGCGCCTTCCCTGCAGCAGTTCTCCTGGAGCACGGCCATCTTCTAAGGGTGATGAGCGGTAATTAAGTAAACCCTACCAAAAATCTTCGTGTGCATCCCTTGTTTTCTTTTTTTAAGAGCCTCTTAATGATCTGCACGCCCTTTTCTGCGAGGTCATTAGAACGCGGAAACTCCGGGCTAGAAGTGATGTGCTTGAACTCGTACTGTTTGGCGAATGCCGCGAAGTCACGGGACGAGAATTGCGGCCCGTTGTCAGAGCAGACTTCTACTGGTATCCCATATCTTGCGAAAATGGCCCCCAGTTTGTCGATTACGTTTCTTGCAGACGTATCGGTCAGCTTTTCCACCTCTGGGAAATTTGAGTGCGAGTCAAATACGGCGAGATAAGTACTTCCCGCATATTGAAAGAGATCAATTCCTACCCTGTACCAAGGTTGATCTGGGGTTTTTCGCATCCAAAGAGGTTCACTCGGCTGCCTGTATGCATACTTTTTGCAAATTCCGCATTTGCTTACGATAGATTCAATGTCCACATTTAAACCCGGCCAGAAAACCAAACGCCTTGCCCTAGCCTTGCATTTGTTGACACCGAAATGCCCTTCGTGAATGCGCCGCAGCGTTTCCGGACGTAGTTTCTTCGGAACAACTACTTTGCATCCTTTCAGCAAAATTCCTTCTACAACAGAAAGCTCAGAAGTGAACGGTTTCAGTTCCCCTTCGATGTTTTTGTTAAAAGATATGTTTTTAACAACTGCTTGCAACTCAGGGTCGTTGTTTGTTTCACGCGCAAAAAGCAGGTTTGTTTCATCACTCACTAGTGATGCCAGAATGCCGACGTGGACCTGCACGTCGGTGAAACCGGCCGTGTCCCCCGACGCAGCAGACGTCGCCCTTGAGAGCATGTCAGCCAGGGCCAGGTCTTTACCTGGAATGAACTGTAGTACGTAATCGTAGATCAGTAGCCGAAGAAAAAAACGCTGTAGTCTTGGTGGCATTGCACCGATGTCCTTTGTTGAAATGGCAATCAGTGGTTTGTGATCAGTTTCTATTAAAACTCGCCGTCCATAGACAAAGTGATGGAATTTTTCACAGCCATACGTAATTCCCATGGCCTCTTTTTCAATCTGTGAATAACGCTTTTCTGTGTCGGTCATTACCCTTGAAGCGTATGCGACCGGGCGCCAGTCACTGCCATGACGCTGCAGCAGGGCGGATCCTAGACCATCTCGTGAGGCATCTGACGTTATTTTTGTTTCCTTGGCAGGATCGAAAATTGCCAGTAAGGGTTGGCTTCCGAGGGCTATGCAGATTGTGTTCCATTCTTGCGCGTGATTTTCCGTCCACTCGAACACAGTGTTTTTCCGAATTAGGTCTCGAAGAAGCTTTGTTCTCTCCGTCAACGCGGGCAAATATTTCCCAAAATAGTTCACGACTCCGAGCATGCGTTGTACCGCGAGCTTATCGGCAGGTACTGGCATGTCGCGTAAACAGCTTACTAATGTGGGAATGGGACGGATTCCATTTTCGCTAATGACATCGCCCAAGAAAGTTCTCTTGTACACCGAACTTGCACTTTTTCAAGTTGAATGTTAGACCGGCACGTTGTGCTTCGTACAGCGTGGCTTTAAGGCGCTCATCATGTTCTCGTTTAGACGATCCCCAGACCAAAATATCATCTACGTAAACCCTTACCCCTGGCAAGGTATCAAATATTTCGCTCAACGTCTTCTGGAAGACTTCCGATGCTGGGGAAATACCAAAGGGAAGACGAAAGAAACGGTAGCGACCGAACGGGGTGCCAAACGTGCATATCTTTGACGTCGCTTCGTCTAACGGAATCTGGTGAAATCCCGAGTTGGCATCCAGTCTACTAAAGAACACAGCTCCAGAAAGTTCGGCCTCGATCTCTTCGCGTTGTGGCATTTGGTAGTGTTCACGCTTCAGGGATGCGTTAACATTTCTCGGGTCCATGCATATCCTGAGGCCGCCGTCACTTTTCTTTACCAGAACAAGAGGGCTTACCCAGTCTGTGGGCTCATCCACTTTCCGGATGATGCCCGATGCCTCCATGCGCCGTAGTTCGTCCCGTAGAGGCTCCCGTAGCGTCAAGGGCACCCGACGAGCAGGCTGGACCGCTGGGATCGCGTCGTCACGTAGCACCATCCGGTACTCTCGGTTTACACACCCCGTGCCTTGAAAGAGTTGGCGGAATTCTTCTAGAATGGGCGCAACGTTCTCTTCCGTTACAGCGTCCACCGCTCGCGATACTAGTCTCAGACACTCGCTCGCTTGCAGCCCAAGAATGGCCTGGCTTCGTTTGACGACGAAGAAATCGATTTGGCAGTGACGCTTGTTGATGATCACCTCCTGCGTTACGACACCGATGGGTTTAATGACATTTCCGCTGTATGAGCGAAGAACGGCGTTGCTTGGCATTACGACGGGCTTTGTCCGGAATCTGTTATACGCAGAGAGAGGCAGTAGATTGGCTTGTGACCCCGTGTCTACTTTCAGCGAAACTTGTTTTTCGGACACTTGGGCCTTGACAATCCAATCCCGTTCTTTCTTGATGCCGCAAACCCTCACGTCCAAGATGTCGAAATCCTCGTCATCATGCTGCACCTCACCGACATCACGTTTCCTGCAACAGGCTGCGAAGTGGTCCCTTCCTTGACAGGCGCGGCAAATTTTCCCGAACGCGGGACACTTCCTTGGCTCATGTTTTCTGTTGCACTCGGGGCACTGATTGGTGGCTCTCGAACCCTCCGCATGGCGCCGGTAGCTTCTTGTGGTGGAGTCCACTGTTTGTTCGGGAGCGTGCCACGCTTCATTTTGTTTGTTGGCGACTTCTGCGGCCTTGCGAATTTGGTCTGCTTTTTGGAGCGTCAAATCTCTCTCCCTCAGCATTTTCTTGCGCAGCTTCTTGTTGCTGGTGCCAAATAACACTTGGTCACGAATCATGGAATCTGAGGATTCACCAAAGTTGCTATACCTTGCTTGTTTTCTCAGGTCAGGGATGAACTGCTCCACCGGCTCCGCTTCGCCCTGCATTCTTGTACGGAAGACGTATCTTTCATACATCTCATTTTGCTGGTCGGAACAGTAGTCCTCGAACTTCTTCACCACAGCCTCGTAGTTAGTCTTGCCTTCTTCCTCGGCAAACGTAAAGTTGTTGTACACTTCCAGGGCGTCGTCTCCGGCAATGAGCAGCAGCGTTGCGGTCTTGGCAGCTTCCGTCCTTGTTTTTTCTGGCGCCGTGGCTTGAAGGTACAATTCAACCTTATGCTTGAAGAGCGTCCATTTTTGGTAGCGTTTCCAGATAGGAGCAGAGGGTCGGGCGGCTTCAGCGGTTCCATGACCGCCTGTCTAGATTGTGGCTGCGTGAGCCACTTCTGACACCACTGTATGCTTCAACTTTCTGTTCACAAGTCCGACGCAGCCGACGCAGCCAGCTCCGACGATCAAAAAGACTCTGGTCCTTTATGTTCCACTGCTTATATAACCGTTTACACACAGATAAGGGAGGGGGCGGTGCTGACGGCAGTGTCGGCATGACTGGACAGGGCAGCATGAGTGAGCACGATACAATATTTAACCGGCGAACACATATCACGTGACTATGTGCCGCCAGTTGATCTCTGAATTTAGCGGGCAAACTGATTTGATGCATAGCTCACGTGAGGTCAATTTCTCCGCAAAATGTTATACTGGATTAAACTATGGGTTACCCGGCACTCCCCGAAACGACTGTTTAATATCTGCTGAATAAATTCTAACTATCGCCCCTTAAATACTGCATTTCATGCATTAATCGACTTTGGAGATAAAGGTAACCACAAATATTTTAAATGTTCCTTTACAGTCGTCCTCAATATGAGCGTGAACAGGCCTCCGTCGATTGATTGGTACTGCCAGCTCCAGCTAGTGGCGCTTTCACGAGTCACTGCGAGAATAAGCGCCCGCGCAGAAAGGACGGATGCGCTGTTGCTGTAGCGTGTATCACCCTTGTTCTGGAATTTTAAAATCGACCGCGGCCCGTCTGTTCCCTTTTATTGATTGTTGGAATTGCTCATTGCGATAAGCAATTGGCCACAGACTGAACTTTTTGTACGACAATCCTGCTGTGTGGTTGCGCGTTTCGTCATAGTCGATATTTACTCTTGATGGTATAAAACTTGACAAGGAAGTAGAAAAACGGGGGCGTTATGATTGGGTCTTGAAGTCAGTATCAGTGGTGAAGGCGTTTCATCTAATGAAATAGGTTCCTTCAGGAAGTGGCAGCAAGTCGTCGGTCGGTTGTGAACGTCTGGGGAGCTGTCTCCTGCAAACACTTGGACCACTGCACAGTATTTGAGGAAGGCAGACCTTTGAGCACTACTGCAACATCTTGGAAGACGTTGTGCTTCCCTATATTCTCGCTGGCCCATTTCCTGACGGGGATGTCATGTATCGTGAGGTACACTGGCCGAGGTTGAGCAGTTTCGCGTGGCTCCTGGAGAGCCGGGCTGCGCATGCGCGAGGAGCAGTGACGTCACACGGCGCACAGCTGGCGCAAAAAAGTCACATTTGAGGGTTTTACGTGCCACACCAGTGACGGGCATCTGGCACGCCCCAGCGGAGGACTGAGGAATAATTTGAACCATCTGGGGATCTTTTCGCGTGCAACCGAAAGCTCGGTTACACGGCGCCTCTTCCGCAATAAGCCTCCGTCAGATTGCGGGCACCTCGGCCGGGATTTGAACCCGCCACATGGGGATCCGTAGGCCAGCGCTCTCGCCTCGGAGCCACCGAGGCGGCTGCACGGATGGCGCGCCGGAGCCGCCGCCGCCGCGCGCGCCTCGGCGGTCTGCGCATTCCAGAGTGACGTCATAGCCGCGGCAGACGCACTGGTGCCGCCGCGTGCCCAGCTGTGCGCCTCCGTTACGCAGTAGCCAAGTCTGACGCTGCACCGGAGCCGCTTGATAGCGCCTCTCATATTGTGCGCATGCGCAGAGGAATCAGTGGGGGTATACACCAACTCATGTTTACAAACAAACCGGAGCGCCCCTAGCGGACACCACCGGCGCCGCGCATGCGCGATGGGGGTGTGGGAAAGAAGCTCGCCGTCGCCCATAAACAAACCATTGAAATGCGATGTTGTCGGCGTCTGTGTGAGCCCCCTGCCCTTTTTCGCGTTGGAATTGTTGATTCTACGTCTTCCTGGCAATGTCTGACTACTTGAGCGGCGTCAGCGAAATTACCGGGGCTCGTTATACCGCAAAACATCGCGTGAATAACGTGACATGCGGCGATTCATTCAGCGTGTACGCCGCAGCATGTACGCTAAAGCCTGATTCGCATGATGAGATTTCGCTCGGATTTTCCAGTCGCGACGTTGCTGGGGCTGCAAAAGCGTGAACCATAGCTGAGATGGTCGACGTCGGTACTGAAAGTCGCAACAGAATCGGACCAAGTGAATCGGGCATAACAAGTCGGTGATGGCCACTGGTAACAATGATCAACGTTTCCTTGTATCTATTGTTTACATCCAGCCTGCTTTCTACCCTTCAAACATAAGTCTTTTGAGGCCTGCACTTACTTTTTACCGCAAGTACCGGGCGAACATTTGGCCTACGGGCAGGTGTCGTCTAAAAGAGCAGACGACAGTTCGAACGATCAGGCGGCCAATTTAACTTGAGCTTGAAGACGCACTGAACGTAGTCCGCTGCTGGTGCTGGTCCGTACAACTTGACGGTTCCCCGGCGTTCATGTTGGAACAAAACAAATAAATGTGTTGACCACAAATATCCGTGAATTCAACCCAAAGTGCTTCCCGCCCAAGCAATCGTTGTCCGACGGCGTCTGGTTTTCTCTTTTCACGGCACATATCCACGTTCTTGGACGAACCGAACACATGAAAACTGACCTTCAAACCTTTCTCGACTCTTTTGGTGCAGTCCTAGTCGCGGCTTTTGACGAGAAGGCAGGTTTTTGTCTGGTTCCTTTCAAAAGAACGCAGGAATACACGTCTCAAATGGGGCCTTCCGCCCACAGACCCAGACCGGAAGTGCGACCGACGCGCCACCACCGCGCCGTGACGTAACATAGATGACTTCGTGTATACATATAGCGGGGCGTTTGCCAGTGTGGTATAGCCGTGGAGAAGGAGAGCGAAATTGCTGCTCAGCGGCGCAGAAGAGCGGAGAAGCTTAAGTCATCGAATTCCGAAGTAGTCACATAATGCATATACTGTGTGTGTGTCATTGAAGCAGCAGTAAGAATGATATTCAAGCTAATCCCATACAACCAGGAAAGCTAAGAATAACCAGCTGAACCAAAGCTCACGCTACATATATCCTGGCACAGCCGAGCTAAGCCACTGAAATTTTTTTTTTTCAGCAAGACCCGTCTCCAGTCCACACTACCGGCGAAGTGCGGACGCTCCTGGAGGAGCGTTACGTCAGACAGCTGTCATGGCCTCCAAAAGGCGCTGATATGAACATTATCGAGCACATCTAGGGGCTTATGAAGCAAAACCTGGCGAAGCAGTCCCTCCACAGTGCACGCGCCGACGACCTTTGGAGTGCAGTGGAAGCCGAGTGGAACCGACTGCGGGAATGCACCGATATCGTCAAAGCGCCTTTTCACTCTGCCTTCGAGAACGGCGTGTGTCCTCAGGGTGGACGGGGGCATGACCCGCTACTAAGACCCGCTACGGGTTCATTATTGACAAGGATCAACGTGATTGTTTGTTTTTCTCCTTTTTTTTTTGAGCAAGCTCTTTCTTGAAATAACATATTCCTCTGAAATGATGTTGTTCTTAAAAGACACATCAAAACAATTCGTAAGTTCCCCCCAAAAATACCTGCGCGCCTCCTAAAAAAAATGAAAAGATTATCAGTTCAGCGTTACCGAAAAGATAGTGCACAAAGCGAGATCAGGAAAACGGACCGCGCGTGGAAGGTCGCATCCATACTGACCGCGCAATTTTTATAGACCAACACGCGGCCATGACGTCATGCAGCTGCGGTGGCGCTGTCCGATGGCACTGAGCATGCGCAGAGACGCTTCACTTCACGCGAATTCGGTTTCTGCGCACGCGCAGTGCCCACACCTGGTGTGGGCAAACGCGGGCTTGTTTGTAAACAGCGTGTCGGTCTATAAATATGTAAAGCAGGCACACCCTGCCTTATCCAAACTGACATGCAAAATGTGGTAGCGTGTGTTCTCGTAACAGCGCATCCGCTTTTTCTGCGCAGGCGCTTACTCACGCCGTGATTCGTGGAAGCGCCGCTAGCTGAGCTGGCAATTCCAATCGGTCGTGGCTAGGTGGCGTAAGCTACCGCCCGATCCAAAGGGCTCAGCCGGATTCATTCATCCGTCGACGGCGGCCTGTTCATGCTCATTTGAGGACAACTGTACATTGACTATCCACAGCATTTTTTTAAGGCTAGTTCCTGTTTTATTTATACACATTGTGTCTAATAGACTGTCCACCGAAAACAAATAAATTATGGCGATTGTCCTATACTAATTTAAAGTTTCAAAAACGGCATTCCTTTGGGTTGCGCTTTCGACAAAAAAACTATGGGGAAGGTTTTCCCCCAAGCGTGATGCCACTTTTTCTCGGAAAAAAGAAAAAAGAGCGCTCCGGCCACTCACCCACTATAATCTTCGTTTATGACCAAGAGAACTTGCACAGTTGACTCCGGCGGTATGGTGACTACCTGGGTAAGAGAGTACGTAGTTTCCGTGGTCTCAGTCTTTGTGCTTCCCCATGACGTCGAAAATTTGACCGAGAGTTCGGCTGATGCCCCGACTACGTCTTGTAACCCGGCGCTCCAAGTTCCCGCGAGTCCGGTGTCTATTCCCTTTTCCACCGAGTACGTGTAGGTATTGTGGTGCTTAATCTCTTTCTTTATGGTCGCAGTCTCGTTGCGATCTCGCTGCCCGTTGTGGAACAGCTGGGAGTAGGCAACCATTGGTTTCGTCGAAACTGTTTGGGCTGCTCCGTAGGTCAGCGGGGACATTGTTTGCTTCAACAGGAGGACTGCGTATAAAAAAAAAAAACGTGCACTTTTAGTTATGTGTTTACTTTTGCTTCTCCTCGTTCTGCCACTTGATCATGAATCATAAGATGTGATTACTTCAAAGGCAAAATTGTGATGGTCCCCGATTTGAATAAAAATGGTTCAAAAAAGCAATAGACATGGCTGAACTAGCTACCCAAATTACATGTCAAAATATTTTTGAAGAAGTTATTGATTTTGTTTACATGTATCACACTATGTAATTTCAACTCAAAAATCCTACTAGCAACACTAAAAGCGTGACGAAAATGACGTCATGTCTTCAAACAACGGACGTGAAAGGGGACAGAAGAGCCAACTGGCTAGATACAAAATCCAACCCGATCGAAAAGACCATCAAGAAAATCTAATGGTCCGTCAAACTTCCTTGATGGTTCATCAACGTCTCTGATGACTCATCAAACTTCCCCGATGGTTCATCAGGCTTCCTTGGTGGCTCACCAGACTTCATTGATGGCGCCTGATGGACCATCAAAAGCATCATGATGGTCCGTCGGGGAGCTCCAATGGCACCTGATGGTCCTCCAGACTTCTCTGATGGGACCATCTAAAGCGTTTTAATGGTCCGTCATGGGCTCCTTGTTTCGGAAGAAACAATAGGCTTGTATCATCTGCGTAGCTGGCAAATTTCGCTTCCTTAATAAGGTTACCAATGTTGTTCACGTACAAGTTAAAAAGAAGTGGTCCTAAAATACTTTCTTGTGGATCACCTGACGTGATAGGTTTTATTGTAAAAGAGTAATGTTTTTTGCTCACATATTGTTCGCGACATTGCAAGTAGGACTTTAAATCTCTAAAAAATAGCGCAAGGACGACGCAAGGACGGACTTCTTTTCGTCTTCTTTTCTCTCGTAAATAAAACGCCAGTTGTCATTTAGCGCTCTTTCCTGTCTTCTCGTCCTTCCCTCCGTCGTCCTTGCGCTATTTTTTAAAGATGTTTACCCTACTAGCCCACCAGATGATTCTAATAGGACTTTAAAATTAGAAGTGCTTGTCCACTGATACTATCAATTTCAAGTTTTTTGTTTAAAAAGTCATTATGACTAGGGCAGTTAAATGCTTTCCTTAAATCTAAATGCAACCTAGTACAATATTTTTGTTTTCAAAAGTTTTCAAAATGAATTTATTTTATTAAGTAAAACTGTTTCAGTAGAACAATTCTCTCAGAAACCAAATTGAGAAGAGGTAATAAGATCATAATTATTAGAAAAGTTCGCTAAACGGTGCTAAATTAGTTTCTCTAAGGCGTTAGAAAAAAAAACTGCCATACAGAAATGGGCCCATAACTGTCTCGCTCATTTTATTGCCTTTTTGTATAAAACAGAAACATTTGCTATTCGCATTCGTCTAGGAAATACACCAGCTTCAAAAAAGAGGTTAAATATGTGCGTTAAAACTGAAGAGATTATATCGATGACATATTTAGTTGAACGTTTATGAATTCCATCAGCATCACAACATGCTCTATTCTTTTGTTGCATTACCACATTACTGACCTTCGAGCTAATAATTGGATCTAAGAAAATTGAATTGCAGTTTCTCCTTTGAACATATTTGCAAGAGACAGAACCATCAACACTGCTATCTAGATTTACATGGTCATTGAACACATTTGCCAAGTCTTGACCGGTTAGTGAACACTTTTATGTAACAACGTTTCAATGGCGTTTGATACAGGAGCATCTTTAACAAACGAGCCTAAAGGCTTCCACATGATATCGTCACGACCATTTGCTGCAGAAAAGAAAAAAAATAGAATAGTCACTTTTTTGCAGTTTTTTTTTTATTTAGGTGTGTGAATATAACTTAAGTTCCGAAGATAATCAAAATAGCGGTTTTTAAGAAATCGTTTATATAATGCATCCTTCATGCGAATCTTTTTAAACATGGCACAGGTTGTCTATGGCTTTCATACCTTTTTTGGGTTGTTTTATAGATTTATACGGAAAGTGATATGTACACAATTTAAGAACGTCTTCTAGAAATCTGTTATAAGCATCGTCGGTAGTACGTTGCATCAGCACGGTGTCCCAATTTATAGCAGCAATATCACATCTAAAGGCATCGAGGCTGTTGATTTCTATACTTTGGAAAATAACGGGATAAAGTTTTAT
The DNA here is from genome assembly GCA_013358835.2 of Ixodes persulcatus. Taxonomy (NCBI): domain Eukaryota; kingdom Metazoa; phylum Arthropoda; class Arachnida; order Ixodida; family Ixodidae; genus Ixodes; species Ixodes persulcatus. Next base: position 265,824 of record JABSTQ010011363.1, read on the forward strand.
TACCTTTCTACATAAATTATGTCGCACAATCAAAAAAAAAATTGGAAGATGGTTACTCAGGTTACAACTTACTTCAGTTTTCACTTGATCCACGTGAAAATGCGTTATAAATAAAACAGTTGTTGAGTGCATAGTAATTCAAGTGAAATTAGTGATGGTATTTACAGATCCATTCAAGCCAACAAGGCTTGAACTCGTAAAAGGTGTGTGATCCTCTATTGTTTTGTGAGACCGATGGCCACCGCTTCTCTCACTCTCTATACCCTCCCCTCCCCTGGCCTCCACGATAGATATGAAAGGGAGAACCGATGAACGATCGATAACCCGTAACCGCCAGTTTTTCTCTTACTGGTTGAGTTTTCGGTCATAGAGTGTTCGTCGTCTCCATGGCCATCTCTTAATGAGATGCTCAAAATTCAGGGCATTGAGGAGAACGGAAACCTAGAGTTTCGGTGCATACCTTGCTTGCCAAAAAAACAGACATTGTCATCAGCAAGAACAACAAACTCTAATCTACGGAAACACGTCAAGGTAAGATGGGACACCTGCATTATGCATTGGCTTACATTGTAACGCTAGAACCATGTTTCTCTTTTCTTGAGAATAACAGACGAAACCCCCGAGTCAAAAGGGGGCTTTCGTAGATCGCTTCTTTAGCTCCGAATCGTGTAGCGGATGTAGACGCTGCTATTGGGCATGCGCACCGCTAGCTTTGTCTGCACAATCAGGGATCATTTCCGGAGGCCGTAAGCTAGCGAGTGGCGGGTGTGGCTGCAGCTTTCGGTTCCTTGTCAGCTTACAGGTGAACGGAGTGCACCTACACTCTTTCTCTTAAATACAATATTTAATTTTTACATGGACTACCATAATACAGGTGTATGAGAAATAAAAAGTAGGGTTGCAGAAAATTTTTTAAAAATATCAAAATTGTTTCTATTGTTTTCTGGATAAGTGAGCGGAAAATAACGTGAAAGTAATTTGTCACGTAACGAGTAAAACATTGTTTAATAGGGTACGGTTGTTGGGCTAGTTGGTTCATCTTAGTAAAGCATTTAGATAAAATAGCGCAAAAAAGACAAGGACAAGAAGCATACAGGACAGGGCAGGACAGGATAGCGCCTGTCCTTTATGCTTCTTTTCCTTGTCTTTTTGCGCTATTTTATATGTTTTACTGAGAAAAACATTCCGTTACTTTTCAGCGGAAGTAATTTGTAACAGTAATTCATTATATTTGAGGCTTGGTAATTTGTAATTGTAATGCATTACATTTTTTTAGTAACGAGCACAAGTCTGCTTACAACAAAAAGAACGAAACATTCTAGCTCTGGGTTGATAGAAAAACTCCACCTGCTGACAGCAACCAATCATCTCGGCGCCGATTATGAGTATACTCCCTCCATGCCAACCGTCGCGTGCTTAGAACGAGTTTTTCCCACGTGATTTCATAAATCGCAGTTGTTCTTAACAATGCAACATTTTTTACTCACGCAAGCGGCCGCATGTGAAGTTTATAATATTTTGTATTGATTGGCAAGTAGCATATAGATGTTTTTTTTTGGTTTTTTTTTTTGCAATCCGCGAAATAGAATGTTTCTGGGTTATCTTGGTCTCTAATGCATGTAGCGCAAAAAAGAGCACGTGCTGAATCGCAGAGGATAACAAAAACAATAATGATAAACAAGTGTGTAATCACGTGAAAACTGAGCGCATTGCACATATGCAGAAAGTAAGTTTTGTTTCACTAAATAGATTACCAGTAAAGTATTTGGTTTTATTGTGCGAGCGAAGCGAAACAATAGCTTTTGGTGCGCTCAAACCTTTTACAACACAATTATAATCAATCGTATTATCTTTTTTTTTTTTTTTTAATAAGTCAACCTATGTTTCTTTGTTTTGTTTTTGTCTTTTGCGTTAACGTGCCATTTTCTGGCCAGGCAAGTTTCGGGCTTCGAATCTCACCTGTTGAACACCGATGCCTTGGACGCCACCACTTAAACATGGGGCAGACAACCGCGTCGCCACTGCCATGCCGTGGCAATGCGGTTGTTTACCCCACATTTAATTGACGACGCAGATTAACTGAGTTCCTATATTGGCCGAGAGATTGAGGGGACGTTTCGTGGCCACTCCTACTTCAGTTACACTTCGCTGCATACATGCATTTTCTACGCGGGCGCCGCCATCTTGAATCGCGGAACTTCCGGTATGCGGGAAAACATACGTTTTCTCTCGCCACACTATTGGGAGAAGCTCACAAGTTTAATCGCGCATTTTAATTAAAAAAAATATCTTTAGAGAGTTGTTTGACAGAAGCAAACATGTTTGAAAGGTGATTTTTTTTTATAGTGCCTTTAAAGGACTATATGGGCGTTAACGCTTAAAGTAGCGTTAGCTTCTTGAAAATGAATTTTTCGTTCATAACCTCGGTTTTAAGTGAATATATATATATTTAATTTTTTTCTCTTTACAAGGCAGCATTGGTTCTTGTGGGACACCGCCACAACTTTAGTCCACAGTAGGCGGCACTGCACGAGGCCGCTCGTGCCGCCCCTAGTGCTCTGCACGGAAAGACTTGCAGAGACGTCTTTGCACGTGCAGAAAGACTAGAGCCGTAGTTACACTGCTCATACAATATACAATAGGACACACCGTTCGCTGCGGACATGATGACCGAAGTTTCCGCGGGCACGCCTCGGCCATGTTCGAAGCGTACGAGCGTTATGCCACATGTACGCTTCAAACATGTCTGCTGTTAGTTGTTTCTGCATGATCAATGTGACATAACTCAGCTGTCATACGCCAAAGAAACGTGCCTCAGACAGTGTGTGCAGACTGCCTTTTGTATGACGTGCAAGCAGTGTGACCGCTGCTTTCAGTTCTCCGGAAGCATCGCGGAACCTGTGGCGTAGCCATACTGGCTAGTGAGATGGATCGATCCCGATACCTTTTTTCCCCTTTCTTTTGCGCATATTTAACGCGACTTTATTTTGGTCGTGCTGCGATTGGCCCTCGTTGTCTAAAGAATTCTAGCAAGAAAAAAAAAAAAAGTAAACGAAATGCCCTGTAGCGGGCTAATTCAGCCATGAATCCGAAACTCTCCGTGCTATATTCGACCGACAGTGAAACGGTACTTTGCCAACCGAGAAGAACGTGATTGGGAATTCACTTCCATGAAGATTGAGTATTTCTGTCCTATTCACCAGAAGAAAAAACAGGTTGAGCTTAATCGGAACAAAGCTAATTCACCTGTCGTACGGGGGAAAAAAATAATGTTATTTCCCGCGAATGGTTTCTTCCTGAAACTCAGATGTTTGTTGCCACAGTAGAACATGCAATAAAATTAGCCGGAAATGACGCTCGCCACCAACTGAGTTCGGGTGAACTCATTCGAAGTTCTTTTCGGACAAACAGAGTTATCCCGAGGGCAGAGACGCAGTGCGGAACATAACTTAAAATTGTATATCATACATTCTATTCATTTTTCTAAGTTTCAAGTAGCCAGTCTAAGAATATGGAAGCTTTTTCACGCTATAAATTTAACAACCAACAAAAATATTTACATGAACTTTCGATACGTATATGCGTTACTGCATATAGTCTATAATGTTTGTTAGTTTGTTTTTACATTCTACGGTATTACATCGAACAAACAAATTAGTCGTTAGTTGTTTAGAGAGCGGGAGTTTAGCCTGTCAGAACATGGCTACTTTGTTACCCCCCTGTATGATGAAACAATTAGCCTGTGCAGCACGCCTTATAGCCCGTGGTCTTTAACGTGCGTCCCGTAGTAGTGATACACGACCGCACGCTGCTGCTCGAAACCTGCTGCTTGAAATCTAAACCGAAACTGGACTGGGGAGGAAGAAGCAATAGAGAGGAGGGAGAGGTGGCGGAAGTCACGTGGCTGTGATACAGACTTGTGCCCGTTACTTCAAAAAAGTAATTAATTACAGTTACAATTACTTGGCCTAAAAAGTAATGAATCACCGTTACAAATTACTCGCCGTAAAAAGTAATCGATTAATTACTTCGTTACTTTACTCGATTACTTTTGGGTTACTCCAAAGGAATACGAAAAAGACACACTCTATACTGCGTGTTCGAAGGGGGAAATTTAGGGCCTCATCAAAATTAAAACAGAAATAAACATATTCATTACTTTCTACCCAATATTTTAGGCTAATAATTTTTGGAGAGCGAATCTATAAAGTTTTAAAGAGCTTGAACAGGTGCTCAAGGTAAGCGAGCCTTGCGCTGTCCAACCGGGACAGAACTAAATCCTATGAACATGCGACAAATTCACTTGGGCGGTGGAGGCACGCATGCACACCATTCGAATTGATCCGAGTTTGGCGTCGGCGAGCTTCAAAACACGATTTCCCTGAAGATAGGGTTTTTCTATGTTTGCTGCATGTTGCCTAAATAGGGGCTGGTTTACCTACTAAAATGGACTAGCTGTGAGACCAAGATGCGTTACTTGCCTCTGGGAACATTTAAAAGACTCCTCCTTGATGAAGGTTGTTCTCCGACCGAATGACCCACTTGATCTTCTTTCTTGATCACCAAACTTATCAGAGCCAAGACGTCACACGAAATATTATTGCACAATCTCTCAGCTGAACTGACTTTCCAGTCTAGAAATGATTAAAAACAGGCCAATTTTCAGTGAACAGCACGCTTCATGTCTTTCACACGTTTACAGGCGGCTTCACAACTCCAGTCTCCAAGTGAGTCACCGTTTATTCTCAGAAAACTCGGGCTATGTTTCCTTTCCCTAAAATTTCGGTCTAAGTTCCCGCAGGCCCAATCCGCTGACGAGAACCCTAGCATTCTCGTTTCTAAGAATACGGGCTCAGCTTGTATGTCCCAAGCTGTTTTGTTGTGCTCCCCGACCAGCTTATTGCCTGCTGTCGAAAGTTACTGTTTAAACTGACAGCAGGGTTGATGCTAGATTTTTCTTTTTTCCAATGAACTGCCACCATCGCATTCCTCCTGTTTTTGCCCTACGTATCCGTCTTCTTGAGCGCTGTGAATAAAATGGGGGAAGGGAGAGAGGGCCGCTAGTCTGAAGTCAAGCAACAGGAGCCACATAGCTGGTTGGCCCAGCCAGTATTCAGCTTTCACAGCGCTATCAAGGATGAGCAGGGTCGAGGCCTCATTAGAGCTGCCTCTCTGTTTGCGGGGTGAGCGTGTGTATAGGCGGAAACATCAACAAGCAAAGCACGGTTTTGTTAAAAACAAATTGTATTGGGGGAACAAGGCGCGGAGGAGTGGGGAGGGATGAAGGAGGATAGAGGAAGGGGGGGGGGGGGGGGAGGAAGGGAGCGGACGTACGCACCACGGTCACTCTGTCCACGGTCCCACTCGACACGAACCCCAAGCCACGGTTTTATGGTCACTTCGTTTTCTGCTCTTTTGTAAGCTCGCAGCCGTCCGTTCGTTTTCCAAGAAGTCGAAGCCTGTTGCCTTTCTGTAGAGTGTCAAATCCTCCCAGCCTGGCTGACCGTACGAACGAGTCGAGAAACGGTCTCTGGCTGAGCTGTCGTGCTTTCCGTGAATTCCTTTCGCTCACCAGAACCTCACCAGAGTCTTGTGTTACCATGCTAAAAGAGCGAAGGCCGTTGCATCGCCCTTCTTCCGCTCTATTTCCCCCTTTGACGGGACGGAAGAATTGTAACGAGTAATTTCAGTAATTCGTTACTGAAAAATATAATGAGATTACGTTAAAAATTACATTTTCAAAAACGTAACGGATTCATTACTAAATTACAAGAAAAGTAATTAATTACAAGTAATCCCGTTACTTGTAACGGATTACTTCCAAGTCTGCTGTGATACTCTTGCTTTTTTTCAAACAACGCATTTGCAGATTTTTAGAAGCCACAAAAAAAAGGGTAACCTATTTCTTTTCTATTTTTATAGTCTGTGTGTGTGCCTTCGATGACCTACGGCTTTGATTATATTTTGTGGTGTTGACTAAACCATAAGAAACGGCACGTGACCACGGAGGAGAGAGTGAGCGCGACTTCCACCGTCCAGTTCTTGATCGGCGGTTTCCGGGCGGAAATGAAACGAATTTCGAGCCGCAAATTGTGTTCTGGGTAGTGTGGGGATGCCTTTGGTCTCCCTTCCCCGATGGCTGCGATAACGGCCGCGGGTCGGAACACTCGGCCTCCTTTGCCGGGAGCTCCGACCTGTTCGTGGGGCGGAGGTCCGCCTGGCTTGGGGGGCCCTCCTCTCACTCTCTCTCGGGGGGACCGATTTCCGTTCTCCCCGCTCGGACGCGGACCACTGCTGACAGGCGAGGAGGTTTCGCCTCTTGTTTTCCCGCTTTCGGGAAAGGGACTCGTCCGGGTGACCGCGAAAGAGATAGGACGTGTGTCGGCGACTTCTCCGATGCTTCCCCGGTCTTGGCTCTCCGGAACCCCGCGTCTGGCAGGTAAGGACCTTTTCTTACCTTGCCGGCGCGGGGGGGCATTTTGGATGGGGACATGGTAGTTCATTTAAAAGAGTATGTTAATAAATGCTCTTGGACTCTGTCCTTACTCTGGTACGTGTGTCTTCTCTTCCGCTATATTCGAGAGAGTGAGACAAGGTAGTCGATCATTGGCCCCGACGGAGGTAATTAATCGAACCGACCCGCGGTAATGTAGCCCTAAACGTCGTCTATATTGCCGCGGAGATGTGGGGACCGCGCTACTAGGTTTGACGCCTCCTTTGAGCTATCGCCGCTGTTGAGACAACTCTTTGGTGACTCTATCGGTACCTGTGTTTGTTGGTAGCTAGCAAACTCCCACAGCAGATAGGCTCTCATGTGTCATGTTCAAGTAAACCCTTGGCGAGCATAAATAACCAGTCAATGTCCCTTTAAGCACTTCATTTTATGAATGGTTTACGACGCAATCATTGACGTCAGCGCGACTGCAGCGCGCCACTTCCAAATTGAGTCATTGTTTTGTCTGTGTATAATCGTCTAACGTTCAAACTGTTTCCCCATTATCATTGCAGTTTCGTGTGTGTCTTTTGTCCTGTCTTAGTGGAATCATTAATTGTTTAAGCTGTTTTATAACCATCATTGACCATGTACAGCTGCAACGGAAAAAGAGTAGCACAAGTGACAGACGACCGGAGCGGCCAAATCGCGACACGCGGCGCTATTGCTCCCGTGCGCGCCAATAGCGAGAGTGCCAGTCACGTTCCATATCTCAACGTGCGGGTGGCCGGCAGAAAACAGCCCATCCTAAAGCCCTCATTTTAACAGCTATCTTATCCTTCAATTTTCTGCCGGCCACCCCCACGTTGAGATATTTAACGTGACTGGCACTCTCGCTATCGGCACGCTTGGGAACAAGAGCGCCGCGTGTCGCGATTTTGCCGCTCCGGTCATCGGTCACTTGTGCTACTTTTTTTCCGTTGAAACTGTACCACTAGCTCAAATTAAAGGGACCATGAAACGATTCTGAAATCGAATTTCATCCACCAATCGTTGTAAAAGGTGTGAAAAGAAACACAAAAACACAAAAATAGGGAGTAAAAAAAAAAATTCTTCGCTATAGAACTTTTAAAAGAAAACTGGACTCTTTTGCGCCTTCTTTCCTTCGAAAGCTCTCTGCCTTTTCACTGTTATGCATCCGTGGAATCGCTGCACGTCAGCCGAATCCACGTCGCCTATTGGGTAAGAGGCTACCACAACAGCAACGCGATCGTAAACAATAGATAGCCGGCGAGTGTTTCCGAGTTTTGTTAAATAATATTCAGATCCACATTTTGTAGCATAATTAAAGATGTGACGAAAATTGCCAAATTTGATAGTGCTGAGAGCCAAGCGCCATCTATCGTGTGGTAAACGAAGCAACTACTGCGCGTGCGCAGTAGGGCGCGACGATCAAGAGCGTTTACTTGGCCGCGACGATCAACACCTTATGTTGTACCGCAGAGAAGGCTAGAAGCGTGAGCTCATAGCGTTGGGAGCTGTTCTTAACGCACGAGAGCTTGTGCCGCCGAGATGTGTCCTAGAGCAAGGAGCTCGCGCTTGTAGCCTTTCCTGCGGTACATCATAAGGCGAAACAGTGTATAGGCCGTGACGATCAAGGAACGTTTATTTTTCTACGTGTTCTTCTCGCGCGTCCCGACTTCAAGCAGCAAGAGAAAAGTACTTGAAACAGACCACGACGAACAAGAACGCTGGATCCACAAACACCCGAGAGAAGCTAGAACGGTCACGAATTCACCGACCCGCGACCAAGCGAGCTCGGCAGATAGGCCTAGCAGGCACTCTGACTCTCTGCAGCGTTGCTTCAACGGTATTTGGCCAAGACCGTCTGCCCACGACCGGCTGGCGTGCTGAATGGAATATGCTCGCGCCACCCTTGTGGACTCTTCCCGTATTTTGATCGCTGACCTCAATTTTAGATTAAGAGGTGAGGTCAATTCCTTCCCCTTGTTTTCCGAGGCAGTGTTGGCGAACACTGTCGTCGAAAAGGGACTCTCGTCGATTCTATCTTCTTGTTTTGTGTGATATAGAGCTCAAATAAACGCCGTATGGACTACCTTCGTAACACGGTATGTACACTTTGTTATTAGTATGTCATTTTTATTCTGACAGACTGCAGGTCACTGTCGAGCTATAACAGTTCGTGGGAGCTACGTGCAATGCCGGTCCAACCTTCCTTTGCCGAGTGTCGCGTCAGTATCGAGTTGCAATCGTAAAAGATCGGTACCGAAGCACTTACCAACAGCGCGAATACAGCACTTCCATCAAACGCGCGCGTCCGCTCCGAGTGTGAACAGGTATTTACGTGGCTCTTGCTGACACTGTCGTAGTTCAAATGTATTTCTTTTTTAACGTCGGCTCGCTCCTGCATCTCCGAGGCCGCGAAAAACGCCGCGGCAATTGGTTTCTAACTACGTCGCTTTGCAAACGACTGACACGGGCCGCCTTCTACCAACAATAGGGAGTTTTAGTAGATCGTTTTCAAAGGCCCGCTACCGCTACGAGCGCGCGCCTCAGAGCATGCATCGAAGTGGCAGCGCGAGCTCCCGCTACGATTAGCGTCGCCTGAAAACACGATCTACTAAAACTCTCTAATGACAGTTGGGTTGACTTCTGGAGTCTTCACCGGAGACTCGCCGCACTTAATTCCCAACAGGCATACCGGCGTATGGGACTAGTATATCTAATTGAATCTCGCTCAGCTGCGATGTGTCCATGGCTATCGCGGCGATGAGAGGCGCTGATTCAGAAAATACATCGGTGACATCAGCACCACCAGTGCAGTAAAACCTACCGGCACATCGCCAACTCGCCGCCGCTAAAGGCTGAACTCCATGGGACGAATATGCTGCGAATAACCGACGAATTTTGGCCGGCGGCTTTTGCTCTGCGCGTGGAATCAACACAGTGGCTGTTACGTCGCGCGCAAAACGAACGTGCCGTCGGGCGGCGTTCGCCAGTTATTCGTCACATAATTCGTTCCATGGAGTTCAGCCTTAACGCTCCCATTCTCCTACTGCCGAGAGAACTTCCGGTTCCGGAAACAGGGTACGTCACGACCGTGAAAATTACGCCGCAGCTTGTTTTGCGGTCAGTCGGAGAGAAAGAAAAAGTCGATATTTCATTAATTTTTTGTGTAGAAGTTAATAAACCGAGACGAAAACGGATGCCTGTTTGGCATTCAGTGAACATTGACGGTTTAATGTAAAAGTTATCTCGCAAAAGTAAAAAGGTAATTTCATGGTCCCTTTAAACCGATAATGGCTTCGTGACTTGGGCGCAAATGGGAATGTGTGCGTACTGCCGTTTCATGTTTGAGCGGCGCGGCTTTATCTGCTTGTGCCGCAGCCATGAGTGATTGCTTTGTAGTTTGGGCGCAAATCTGAATGTGTGCGTACTGCCTCTCCGCGTATGCGCGGCGCGGGCTTATCTGCTTCTAGGATGACGTCGAGGACGACGTCCTCCGAATTTGCACTGCACGGGGTGTGAAGGAGTTCTAGTGACGAAGCGTACGGGTTAAAAGGGGCTGCAGTCCACCAGTGCGAGTACGCCGCAGGGAGGAGACAAAAGGAAGCGAGGAGTCCGGTAGCAGAAAATTTGGCAGGAGCGGCGTGGTCGCTACTTGACGTCGATGTTGAAGCGGGTCCCTGCCAACTGAACGGAGGAGGTGCAGTGCTCGATAGGATGGTATTCGGGGGCCAAGTTGGCGCCTTATAATAAGGTAGGAAGCGCGACGTTGCACCGACTCGAGGGAGGCAACAAGCTGCCTGGTTGCCGAATCCCATACTGAGCAGCAAAGCTCCAGGATGGGCAACACCAGTGCTGTGAACAGCAATCTGGGCACATTGGGACTGGCTCTTCTTGTGGACCGAATGACGAAGCCAAGGAGTCACGCTTCCTCGGACACGACGTTTTGGACATAGCGACGGAAATCGAAATGCTGGTCGATGATTACACCTAGGAGGTGGATATGCGTTGTTCGTGGGATCTCCACTCGGTTCAGGAAACGTGTTGGAGGGGTCGAAGGTTGGCGCGAGGCACTGATGTGCATGGTAGCGCATTTGGTTTAAGTTTAGGGGAAGTTTGTTATTTTTTGCCCAGAGAAGAATGCGATCTAGATCAGCTTGTAGTTCTTTACCGAACGTACTATCGCAATAACAATAAAAAAAAGTTCTTAAAATACAGCCGATTATCCTCAAAATGTCGCCGGTCGTAGAGCGGACACACACAGATACACACACGAAAGCCTCTGCTATACTCCGTCTCACCTTAGTATGGACTATTCTTGGCCGCGCGTGCTAAAAGCGCGAGCTAGTCGCTTTGAATGAAGCCGCGGCGGCTGCACGAGCGCTCGTGCAGCAAGTGCTCTAGTCAAGGCAGTCAAGGCTGGCCGCTCGCGCTAGCACAGCCTTCGCGGTTAGTCCATGCCAGGGTGAGACGAAGTATAGTATGTTAAGCTACAGAGCCAGAAAACGCGGTGGCGGTTCAGCGAACTAGAGAAAGTACTAAATTAGGGTGCCTTCATGTGCGCTTGGCTTGGGGTGGTGACATCTGGCCATTTTGTTTCGAACGGTTATTTTTATTTTTTGTTCTGAAGCGCGTGAAGAGCGTGTCCCTACACGCGCTCGTGGCGCTGACTGTGCTACGGCGACATTTTGTTTCCTGCGATTTCTTTGTATTTTCCCTGTGAGCGCGTGCTGTCGGCATCGGGTACTACAAACGATGGCATCACCCTAAACAGAAGGACATTGAGGCACTCTATAGGAGGTATTCACTGGCCGCCATATTTGAGGTCACTGTTTAGAGCGCATGCTCAGAACGAGCTCGCATTAATAGGCTGCCAAGACCGGCAATCTTGGTGGTGCGGAATGCACGTGGCGAAAGAACTGTGGAAGCTCGCGGTCAGCACGCGCTCCGCAGCCGAGCACACAGCTATGGCCGCCAGTGAATACTTCCTATAGGCACACCATAGAACTTGTCATTCCCCAGCGAAGATAAGTTCCGTCAGGGCACTCATTGGCCACGAACGCGAATCCGAATATTCGTCGACGGATTTATTGTTGACGAGCGCATACGTCCGAGTGACGCAGTTCTCGTGTCCAATGCGTGAGCAGGGCTCGGCTGACGTCAGGTTGGCACCGCTGACGCGCTTTGAGAACCGCGGATGTATCATAGTGAAAAGGCGGAGAGCTTTCGAAGGAAAGAAGGTACAAAGTAGTCCGCTATACTTTCAAATGTTCGTACCGAAAAGCTGACTTTTGACTTTCTACCCTTTTTCTTTTGACCAACTAAACGATATGCGATTAATAAAGCACCAATTTAAAATCATTTATCCCAGCCCAAAATTTGTTTCATGGCCCCTTTAAGCTTCGGCATTGCGCCTCTTGGTGCTCGGAAAGCTATCCCCACTATCGTTGCTCGCTGGGCGCATGCTACACGAGGAAGCTCGCCGAGCGAGCGAAGACAGCGGTGATAGCTTTCAGCGCACTAAGAGGCGCAATGCTGAAGCTTTGGGGAGCACCGAGCGATGGGCGTAAACACATCGGAGTAGGCCACGCACCGTCGCCGTACCGGATACGTGAGACTTCCAGGCGGCGCAGCCTCTACCGCGAGCCACGCGCTCCTCTATTGCTCAAGCATATATTTATTTTGCTGTCCTCGTTTCCGCAGCACGGCTTCTGATGACTTAATTGTTTTAATGTAGAATATGCCGTGTTGAACTCACATTGTTGAGCAAGTCAGGCTATTTTTTTTCTGTTTTGCCCAATTAACTAATTAAAAATCAATAATAAACTTTTGAAATATTCAATTTAGAGTAAAAGTTCCAACGACGAAGTTCTAGAGCGCTCTCAGAAACATCCGATTCAGTGGTTTTTATAAAGAAACCTTAAAGGGGTACTCCGGTGATATTTTGAGCTACCTCAACTAACTATATTTTCTGACTCCCCGGCCTTTACCCTTTCCGGTATGCTATTTAATATCGCGAAATTCATAATAGTTATTGTGAAATGGGCAAATGAAAATGATGCAAAAACTAACATTCAAATATACCCGCACTTTTCAGTGCCGTGACGTCAGTGGCGGGCAGGCGTGCCAGTCGAGCAAGCCGTCTAAAAAATAGAATATGACAATCATTGGTTCCGTGCTGGAGCGCGTGGACTGGAGCGAGCTTCCGAAGCATTCATTTGACACCATGAAACTGCTTCGAATCAGTCGGGAACAAATTCTACAGTCCAAAAAGTGAACCCCTGCCTTCCACTGACGTCACTTTTTCGTTGTTGCCAGTAGAGACTTTCAGTTTGAAAAACACGGTGAGGACCAAAACTGTAAATTCAATAACTTCGTGAAAAAAAAAATATTTTTACCTAATATTTGGGATACTATTTTAGCATTGTTGTTTGGCGAGTTTAGCAAAATTTCAAGCAAATCGGGGACCATGAAGAAATCGCCAGAGTACCCCTTTAACACGGTCCTTTTTCTCTGAACTTCGAAAAAAGCCTGCCAATTACAAAAAAACACGTCACTTTGCGCTTGCGCGTCTATCCGCTCATTCACACTGGAAGCGGATCCGCGTTCGCAAAGCGGTTGCGAACGCGGTTGTATAAAGATCCAGTACAACTGCACGTGCACTTGATGTCATCGAGTGCGCGTGAAATTGTATTGGATCTTTATACAACCGCGTCCGCAACCGCTTTGCGAACGCGGATCCGCTTCCAGTGTGAATGAGCGGTTAGCGTGTCAGAGTTCCTGTATAGGCTCCCTACGGGAGCCAGAGTTGCGCGTCTGTTTTCCACGTGCCGCCGCGCTGCTATTCGCCGAGATCCGATCACGTGAGGAGCCGGATCAAATGCTGTGCAGAAAAGTAGACGTTGCACGTGCCCCGGCGTACGTTCCCCTGCTTTTGTGTGTGTGTGTGTAAGCGTTGTAAAGTAGATGAGGGGGGGAGGAGAGGGCCAATAGTGTATGCGCACCAGGCGCGATGGTCACTGGCTCTGGGGGTTGGGGGTTGTGGGAGGAAAGTGGGGGGTAGAGGGGGGAGATAAATTTAATTTTAGAGGAGAGGGGAGGCCGGCCGATGTCGGAAGAAGCGTGGAGGGGGGGGGGGGTGTTAATTTAGTATAAATAAGTACCGGGCGGCCGGGAAGGGGGGGGGGGGGGGGTCTAGCGCTGGTGGCTGGCACGGCCCGAGATCCGGCGATCAAGGCGGTCACCGGGGGAGACCGCGTCGTGTAGAAGGAGGTCCTACTCCAATCTGGACGCGTCGGAGCACAGGCGTGGTCGTCGAGATGGCCGGCCTGGGCGCCGCACGGGGTCACAGGGACGACAGGAGCCCGGTGTCTTCCAGGAAGGTGAGTAGGGCTCTGAGTGCTCGGTCTTTGCATCGTTTGTCGCCCCTAATCGCAGGATCTCTGCTTTTGTGCCGCAGGTGAGCCCCAGAGCAGCGAAGGTAGCAATCATGGACGCGCGGGCCTCCGCGTGCTCCGCGCAATCCAGGAGGAGGTGGTCCAGGTCGGCCCACTCTCTGCAGGTCGGGCAGTCCGGGTTGGCCTCGCGGCGGAGGTGATGGAGCCACGATGGGGTCCGGGCGCAACCGGTCCGGATACGGTGGACGACGGCGGCGACCTGGCAGCTCGTGTTCCGGGAGAGCCTCGCCGGGCGGTTTCCCGCAGCGTAGCGTTGGTCCGGGTGGTCCTCGGCGGCCGCTCGGGCGACGAGGAGTTTGGCGTCGGCGAAGGGCCCGACGTCGGACGTTCGGAATGCGGCCTCGTTGTGGACCCTGTTGGGACCGAGCGGTTGTCTGGGCACTTGGGGTACGGCAGGGAGCCGAGCCAGGGCAGGAACTCATGTTGTAGCCGGACTTGGGAAGGACCAGGGAGCAGGAGGGTGTCTCTTAATAACTCTTTATATATACATATAGACAGGTTTCATCATCAACGGGAGAACCCCAGAGAACACTAGAGAACACCAAGTAGCAGCCGCCTGCTGCTCCTTTTATAATGTCACATTTCCCCACATCCCTAGTAGGGAATCCTTATCGTCCCTGCCTTGACCGAAACAGCGTGGTCAGTGTTGGCCACGTTCAGGCAAACCCCTTCCCTCTCCCTCACTCACTGCCACACGCGTCACGCACTCCGTGGGCCAGACGTCCTTGGCCGCGGTGTCGCGGTCAATCTCGGCGGACAATGGTGCCATCGAAGTCGAGGAAGGCGGAAGACATCCCTAATTGCAGGCGTCCTGGCTTTCGTGCGTTAGGGGATAATCCCATGGGCAAGCTGAGCTGAGGAAAGTGCGTAAAGCTTCCTCCTTTGTCGAAGGCGTCCCAAGGCTGTCGGGTCGCCGTGCTTCGAGGCCAGACAGAAGCAGCAAGGAGAGGGGCCGGACGGTAAAGACGGCCAGATGACACTGGCGCGGGTCAACCCGATGATCCTTTACGAGAAGGTCACGTCGTCCCCGAGTACCAAGGTGCGTTGGCGGCTCCAATGCGCCTCTCGCTCTGTCTCCGGGCGCAGCTGACCATCGCCACCTGGCGACGATGCTCCCGGGCGTTCACCTGTGCTGGTCGGTTTGGAGGAGCAAGGTCGTCTCCTGGGGCCTTTCGCAACAGCTCGTCCGCCGCCAGGAAGTGTGTCTTGAGGGGGAGCAGTCCACACTGGTCCCTTCAAAGACGCGGTCTCACGGCTGGGCTGGCGACAGAAGTCCAGGCTGGGGTCCCCTCTTGCTTTCTTGGGAGAGGGTCTGGTGTTCGGCACCTGTCTTGTAACGTAGGCGAGGACCGGGTTCAAAATCTCTGGAGGGGGCCTCAACTCAGGTCACAAGAGGAAGGCATTGGCGAGACAAACACAGCAAGCCACAATCCCAGCACCGACAAGTGCTCCGCTCTCCTCCCCCGATCCGCCAAACCAAACAAAAATAAAGACAAACCTCCACCTACTAGCTAAAATCTCCCCCACTCGACACTCAAGCTCAGGTTGTCACTAAGCCCTTTAAAGTAAAACATGCCTTAAACCAGGCAAACAGAAACAAAAGTTATGGTAGCGTGCTTTGAAATAAAAGCACAATCACAAAATCAAAGTGACAATTTCCAAGGATTGGAAACAAACAAAAACTTAACAAGTTTGTACCATCCGATCATGGAGCCCGTTCCCGTCTAAGAAGCCCCGCATGGATCATCAGCGTTCCTCTTTTAGCTGTGCCCCTTTCTACTTCGCCTCGAAGGCTTACTACCGTGAAGCGAGATAAACTTTCGAGCTTGCTAACACGACGCACTGCAGCTCAACAAAACGCAATAAAACGGACTCCCGTGAAAAGAACACATTACATACCGTTACATAACTCACATAGGGCATATCCCTATTAAATTCATGCGCGTCCTCCATAAGGCAAACTATACCGAGGATAAAATCGATTTAAACGAACTCTACCGCCAACACAACGAGCTGAAGCCTAACAAAACGCCAAACTCGGACTCCCGAAAAAAGAAAGCCTATTCACACCACTGGCTAAGCCGACTTCAGGAAAAGACATTCAAATTAAGCTTTTTCCCTTTCTGGCGGCCTCTGCCTCGTCCGTCCCTCTCGGAAATCTTTCACCGGCGAGAACCTTGCGCTCTAACCTACACCCAGTCTGTTCTCGGTGTTCCTTTCACCAGAAAAGCCCTGGTTCCCAGACTCGACAGTCTTCTCGAAGCCACAGTCGGAAAGTTCAGACTTGATTTCCGCACCTGACTTGATCTCGGGCTGAAGCGCTAGCTGCGAGTTGGGTACGTGCTCAGGGGTCGCGAGGTGTTTGGCCAAGATTGAAGACGTGTCAGGCAATGCTCCAGCATTCCGTCGATCACGTTCTCTTCTCGCAGCGGAAGCCAGAGAATGGCTTCCGCTGCAACAAATGCAACAATTCAATATATATATATATATATATATATATATATATATATATATATATATATGTGTGTGTGTGTGTGTGCGTGCGTTTGCGTCTGTGTGTGAATAAACAAACTAGGTGAGTTACGCTAGCGGTTGGGTTGAATGCGAAAGTTATCCCTTACAAACATTATCAAGGAGTTTCAGTTGAGTCTCTAATGTATTATATAAGTATACATTAGAAACTGAATTGAAACTCATTGATAATTTTAAGGGAGAGGACACTACCCTACAGTAACTTGGATAGACATATATAGTTCACAAAAATGAATTCTTTTTAATAGCCGAAGTCCACCAAGCATAATATCGACAAAACAAAAACTGAGATTGTAAAAGCCTGTGCTATTTAAGTAAATAAAACAGACTTTTCACCAAGAGAAGGAATACTGTAATCTTTCTTGTAAACAATATATTTTGTTTTACCGGCGTGGACAATGTTATTTCTGTTTTGCCGATATTATAGACCTTTTCAGCCTCTGTCGCGTGGACGCTGTCATCTTGAGATCACGTGACGCGGCCGCCATAAGGTGACTTCAACTTGTCGCTCCTCTCTGCCCTGCGCGTTTGGCGAAGTCGTTGCATTCGTGTTTTTCGCCGCTTTTCACCACAATATCCTTGCTGTAAAGTGTCCTCCAGATACTTATTTTTACTGCCTAAATGCATACCATAATTATATGCCCAACTTTTGCACTTGATGTAATTACACGTTTTGACTATTTGTACCGTCGGCGTACCGGATACGGGCGAGGAAAGAAATCAGCGTTAGCACTGGTGCACATTTAGTATGTAGATGACTCAGCTTAAGCTGGTTCCAGCTTCAAGCTCGGTTATTGCTCCAGCATGCCCAGTTTGGCATGCTGGTTGATCCGGTCATACTGGTCATGGTGGTTGATCTGGTCCCAGCTTCAAGCTGAGTTATTGCCCCACCATGTCCAGTTTAGCAAGATGGTTAAGCCGGTCGACTTCCCCACCAGTTTAACCAGTTTAAATTGATACACAGGATAAACAAGCCAAACTGTTTAGAAAAACCAGCTCGGCATCCAATTTATTATTTTCGTACTCGCGGCCTGCTCACATGAGCTCAGATGCTACACGTCCTCGGCGCTGACCCAGTACTAACCGACGCAGACAGTGGTTCTCGGTGCAAAACAAACAATACTATAAAAACTAGATTGCTTATTCTAAGCCCGATAAATACTAGACACACGCCAAAAGCAGCCAATAACAATAAAAAATACTACACGGATGAGAGAAGCGAACCTGGGTCCCGCCAGTAATGGGGGGCAAAGCGGCCTCTTGCGTAGTCGGCAGAAGCGAGGAAATGCGTGTGGCTCGGATGGCATTGGCGATACTCCTCGGCACCGCCGCTATTCACGAGCACACAGATATTCGAAGATAGGAAATGACGCCTCAGTCGGGGCGTCGGACTTCTCCCGCGCTGAACGGACTGCCGTTCGCTGTCTCCTCCAATCCCGCTTCGCTTGCACCGCCGTTCAAGTAGTCTCCAAACAACGCGCACACAGCCGTCCCTTCAAAAATTTGACCAAGATAGCCAAACGTGTCTCAAATTCTCCGTTCCCACCACTCTCTCTCTCTCTTCTCGCACACAAAGGAATCTAGCAGCGCGCCTGAAGCGCCCGGTCGTCTTCCAAAAACGAGAGGACAAAGAACAGGACGTGGCCTCGCCCCAGACTAAGCCGACCTTGGCGCGCGCGCGCTACCAGCAATGCCAACTCGACCACCTCTAGCCGACCTTGGCGTGCGCGCTCCCAGCAAGACCAGCTTGACAAGCTCGAAGCAGCTTGGGCCGGCTTCAGCACCAGCTCTAACCAGCTTCACAAGCTTGAACCAGCTTCAGATCTACCTCGAACCAGCTCATGTACCAGCTTGCCCAGCTGCACTGTCAGCTTGAAGCAGCTTCACCCGCTTGAACCAGCTTGACAAGCTTGAACCAACTTCAGTACCACCTCGAACCAGCTCAAGTACCAGCTTGCCCAGCAGCAGTGCCAACTCGAACCAGCTTGAACCAGCTTGACCATCTTGAACCAGCTTAATTTCCACGTAGACCTGCTCGAACAAGCTCGAACCAGCTTAAAAACCAGCTAAACCAGCTTGGCCAGCTTGATTTTCTTGCTGGTTTTTTCAATAGGGGAGGGTTGAGTGGTGAATTATTTATAGGAGCGAAAATTTGCTTAAGTGTGAGTTCCTCAAACAAAAACGCAAGTTATATTTATGGTCACGCGTTTATGATAACAAATCATAACAAATCCAAAAGAGTTGCTTTTGATTATATGGGGGAATCATTTATGGGGTATAAACATTCGTTTATTTATGCATTTAAAGAATCTATACATTGTGCTAGGTGCCATGTCTGCAGTCATTACATTTTTTGATATCCAATTCAATACATTTCTTTATACACAAAAAGTTGGGCTGCCTGAGTAAAAAAAACGTGTCATAAACAGCTGGTGAGTGCCTGACAAAAGCGTCTGAGTCACGCCAATTGTAACGCCGAAAGAAGTCGTCTGCATGGAAATCGCTCGAGTGCAGCCTTGTCAATGTCCAATTTACTCTCGACGCTGCTGAAAGCCCCGCCGAGTGTCGACAGTCGATGCCGCCACCACCGCCGCCGCATCAGTTCAAAATTATACGGAAGGTAGACGACAGACTTCCACTTGACTGGTTTGTCTCTTATCTCACATTTTAAATACGTTGTAAGGAAAAGTTTGTATGACGGAGTTTCCTAAGGCCAACATCGTGAAATGCTGCTTATGAATGCTTTAGCAGGGCCAATAGTTCCAACATTTCCTATTTGGCCTAGTATGGACCATTGAAACATCTCTCGAGTACTTAATTTCTTTACAGAAATCTATAAAGAAAATCCCGCTTCTTTTTTCCTTTTTTTAACACTCTCTGCATTATTATAAGTTTTTTTTTCAGTCGGACGTTCTCACAAAACGTTGGTGTTGTGCAAAATCTAACAGTAAGCACTAAACTTGCGAGTTCGTCTGTTATCTGCGATTCAGCACATCGTCACCCAGATTGTCGTCCTTCTTTTTCACGGTGCCTCCATGCATTAGTATATTCATTAGTTCATTTTTATGAAAACTTGCGTCAGCCGGTACGTCCAGTACGGCCGTGGACATTGGTAATCTTCCTCTTGCATCATTCCAGTCGTTTCGCTGCCGAACTTTGCTGAGCAACGAACATAACCAGATAAAGGGGTTCGTGAAAATGTCCACAATTTACGCTCATAACCACGCGGTAGTTCTCAAGATGGCCCATTACCCCTCTATGATTGGTGGTGCACTACAACAAATACATTTATATCCCCAAAACTAAGCAAAAAGGAAATAACACACCAACAGCGCCGCCAGCCCGCTGAAACCGAAACCAACCAAATTGAAGCCACCTTATGGCGCCGCGTGTATCAGCGCCCTCTCTATGCCGGTCAGATAACTTCTAAGATGAAAAGGTCTGTAGGCTTACGTGGATGTCGGCTCATAAAGAAATTATGTCTTTTTCTTTTATCTTTTGATCCCGGTAATGTACGCCAAGTTTTACTTGAGCTAGTTGGTACATATTGGATAGGGTGGGTCAGCTAAACATTTTCTGAAACCAGTTCTAAAACTGTTCAGGCCGTTTCTGAAACCATTTGCCAGAAATCGAAACGCCAACATGCAGGGAACGAGACTTCATTGAAAGCTACAAATCGAAGGAACGTTGCGGTTATACCTTACATACATGGACTCACACACAGCCTAATAAAGATTGCCGGAAGGCATGATAATACGGGTTGTGTGCTCGGCACCGAATAAGGTGTACTCCATGTGCCGCAGAACAAACCAAAGAACAAACCAAGAGAAGGAACAATGCACAATTGCTCACAAGACGCAGCATACCCGTGCCAAACGGGAGTTGTGTATGCTTTGTTTCACCTTATGATGTACCGCAGGAAAAGGCTACAAGCGCGAGCTCCTTACTCTAGGGCACATCTCGGCGGCACAAGCTCTCGTGCATTAAAGGCAGATGTCAAAGCTATGATCTCGCGCGTGTAGCATTCGCTGCGGTACAACATAAGGTGAAACGGAATATAGCACATACCACTTTCCTGTGGCAAGTGATACATGGAGCAAACTGGGCGGTGCGTCAACGATCGAGCTAGGGAGTACGCGGCTTCTGTTAAAGGGACATCGGCCGGACATCCATCTGCAAATTGCCGGTCCTGTAATTGCACTCCTAATATTAACAACATCACCAATCTAGGGCGACACAGGAACGCATATGCACGCGAATTAATTGAAGCCCTGGCCATTAAAGAAAGTGGTCAAATGTGTGTGAGCACCCCGTCGATCACGATCCACGCTGAAGAGATACTTGGGGTGTGGCACGAGCCGTCAAATATTAACATCCCTAAAGGGTGCGGCGCGCGGATATGGGGGATGGTTTTTTTATCACTAGCTGTACTATAAAAAAAGAAAAAGGTCTACATAAAAGGAAGGCGAAGTACTAAAGCAAGCAAGTTGATAATCAGCGGTGTGTATGTCTTTTCCTCTCTCGGTTTTTTCTACGTTGTAACTGTTCAGCAGGCCCTATCCAATGTACGCCATGTTCCCGAACTTTCGTTTTCTATCCTAACAGCTCGCGCCACATTCTCAAGGATGCATAATGTATTTACCCGGGCTTAAAAACAAGATTCTCTTCTTTCGTGAACGCTCGGTGCAGTGTGACCCATGCATTTGGGTCTCCGTGAAAGAAACCACAGATGCGACTGGACGCTCTGTCGCTCACTTCGGGGTTAGAAAGTATTCGCAACTCCAACGCCCTAAAGATGGCGGAGCGGTATTTCCAAGATGGCGGAAGAGATAGGGATATATTCTGCAAGGTTTTCCGCGCGCCTTACTTTATGACGCATGGTCAGTGCTCCAATATTAATTTATTTTGTCTAAAATGCGAAGTGGTCAGAGCAGGAGCATATTCCAGGTGACGGAGATGTTGATGTGCGTTAGGAAAACAAGCATGTTGATAGTTAACATTTCAGAAACCTCGACTTGTGAAGCTTCGTGGCTTTCTCTGGCCATCAGTGCTCTGAAAACTGAGCCGCGCATGGACACCGTCAAGCTCCGGAAGAGCAGTGTTCACAGTATTGATCTTTTCGTGTCACAGGCTCACAACTCACTGCTCACCGTCGAATTTTTAGCGTATTGTAACACGTGGTCAAACTGCGCTATGGTTATTGACAGGAAGTTTTAAGATAGCGTGACCGCAGGCTACCGTACGGTGCAACATCGAAACCGGAAGCGCGCGCTGCGCCTTTGAAGCACAATTTTCAGCGCGCGCCAGGTGCGTTACCGTGCTCACGGTATAGCCTGCGGTAACGCTATGCTAAAACTGCCTATTAATGTCACAGGCGTTTTTAGGGGTTTTATTTATGGCTCTATTAAGGAGAAATATTCTAATATACCGTACATATGTGTATCTGTTGTTTGCAACGTGGGGACTCGCTTCGCCAAAACTGCCCGTTCTAATCTCGTCACGAAGCGCTGGCTAAAACAGACGCACTTAAAATGCTTGGAGCATTTCTTTGTTTACCTTTGTAACTACTTGAAAGCAAGTACCCGTATTCTGTCTTTTTAAGGTGCTTGGAGCGAATGGCCGTGTTCCTTGTAACTGCCTTAAACCGCGATTCCATTCCCAACGTCTGTGGCTCGACATACCGTTGCGCGACCAGATTTTTAAAACTTAGGACAAAGAATAAACTTTTGGTAGACCGTACGCCAGAGCTCTACGGTACCAGCGGGAGCGTTTCCCGGCACGTTGAGCACAGGTTGAGTTGGCGACCGCACGACCAGAAATCCGCAGCGTATGCGATTTACGAAAAGTCCCTAATGAAATTAGACACCCCGGTCCCTTCGCGAAAGGCTGTTGCGAGGCGGAACACAAGAATTCCTGTTTTAACACGCTCAAGTTTTTCGTTAAAACTGCTTCACGCACAAACACGCCGACCAGAACCATGCAGTAACAGCAGCACCAAGGCACCAAGGCCGACAGTCCTTGCCGTCCCTGTCACCGTCCCCGCGCCGCCGCCATCCCCGATTCACTGGTTCTCCGTTCGTCCGCGAGGGACGCAACATGTGAAACCCGCCATAACGGCGGAGCAATAGAAAAACAATTCGATCGAACATTAACATTGCTAACGCCATCCGAGCGAGGTTGGCCGCCAGTCAAATCTTAACTGCAACTCCGACCGCGACCGCACCAGCACCGCTGGGCAGAGAATAAGTTTCCATAAAGGCTGAACTCCAAGGGAGTGAATTTGCGACGAACAACTGACGAACGTCACCCGACGGCACGCTGGCTTTGCGCGTGACGAAGCAGCCACTGTGCTGATTCCACGCGCAGAGCAAAATTCGCCGGGCGGAATTCGTCGATTTTTCGCAGCATATTCGTCCCATGGAGTTCAGCCTTAAGGCATCGCGGCAGCAGCGGCGTAGCGAAACTTGCTGGTGAGATCGGTCTATTGTGTTGCATACGTGAAACGTAAATTTTTCCGCTAAATTTAGCGGGGAAGCTGAATTGGTCTGTCGGTGACGGAACGTCAATTTTCCCGCTAAATTTAGCAGGGAAATTGACGGCACGCGACCTCATGTCACGTGACCTATGCACCAATTTAACTTCCCCGCTGAATTTAGCGGAGAAACTGAATTGGTGCGTAGGTCTGTGAGGTCCCATACTGCAACACTGCGTGGCCCGTGACGGGTCACGGCTCCACAAAACTTGCGGCTTCACGAAATCCGGAGCAGCTAGCCAAAGAACGTTTCACGTTAAAATATTACAAACCCTACACACAGAGAGCACACATACAAAAGCTAAAGGAGAGAAAGAAATGTGCAGACGTCATCACAGTCACAGCTGTCGGCGGGTGATCGACAGTCAGTGAGGAGCATATACAGCGATAAACCTTCCGGTTAAACGGGCCAGCCACGCGCTCATAGCGGCCCCCGCCACAGGACGCGGTACATTAATCACACGTGCGGACAGATGCGCTCGATGGATCACTCAGTTTTTCTCGAGAACAAAACGCAATTATTGGTTACACAAGCGCCCGCTGTATACTGCCCACGGCTCTTTCGTGGCTGTTATCGAGCCCCCTTGAAGGACCAACGTCGTTAATTTCAGTGGCAGGCAGGAAGTAACCCGGAAATGTCTGTCATTAAATGTATTGTTTATACATTATTTCCCAGTCTTTTTCAGATCGAGAAGGGCACGATATTCGCTCCATTATTGCACTACTGTTGCGAAGCTGATGGCAATACTGGATGTATTGCCATCGCTTTCGAAAAACCAAACTTACACCGTTCTTTGTTGTTGTCGTAGTTTTACCGTAAAAATAAATTACGGATTGCCGAACCGTCACAGTCCACCAAAATATAGCGCTAGCAGTCCGGACCGATGCCAAGGTTTCGGAGCTACAGCCGTTATCTGGCCCAAAAATCACAGGCGATTTGCGGAACGTTTTCATGTGAAAATGGCGGCCGCTGATATTAAGCCAACGAATACACGGGAGATAAATAGCGTCAGCTGTCGAGAAGGAGCCCCATTGCTGCGTACCATTAAATATTTCGTAACTTACAAGTTACAATGACAAATGCGCTATGCCACGTGACTTCGCGCTTCTCTTGAGCGAGTGAAGCCTGATTCACATGCTGCGATTTTCCCCGCATTGAGCAACGCAGCTTCAGCTGCCGCGCACGTTTTGCCGCTAGAGCTACGTCGAAACTGCGAAACCGGAAGTAAAACCGCACCATGTGAATCGTGCATGACCCCGCACATGAAGCGTGTCGCATAGCTGGCGCGCGTGCACTCTAAGAAAAAGTGAGCACCCCCCCTAGTCATCATGCGTTTTGACGGCTGTAACTACCCCACAGGCTTACTAACTACCCACTTTGCTCGAGCCATTGAGCGTTACCACCCTGTTGGCAGGTGACAAGCATGGGGTAGTCACGTTTTATAAACTCTTCAATTGAACATTCAAGTGCATGCAGTCGTTTAATAGTAAAAGTCACTTCAAAAATCTCAAAAAGTACTTGAAACTTGTTTTCTTTGTGCGTTGGTTACCATTTATTCAAATTTGAACCGGTCGAAACAGGCATCTGGCTCAGTTCGCCTAAACTGGCAGAAAACAAACATTGCCAAAGAGTACAGGCAACCTAGGTAGGCACTTACTAAAACCCGAGGCAGATAAAAAGTATCGCGGTTGTCCTTTTTGGTTCCGCCGCGGGTTTTACCATGTGCAGCAGTAAACAGCTGGCAGCTGGCGTCGTGCTCGAGGAATTTAACCAAATCTCTAGAAAGGCTCAGGAAGCTACGCACGGGCGTGAGTTGACGCGAATGTTCGCCGGACGAGATACTCTTGTCGTCTTTTATTGTGCGGTTCAGTAAAGAGCGTGCTCTCATTAAAGGTGTGATCGGTCAGTTCTGTGTGCACATCAGTTGCAAATGGCCTCCTTGGTTCCGCCGAACTTGCACGCCTGTCATACCCAAGTTTTTTGCTTTCATGTGCAGTGAAATATGAAGCATTGAACACCACGTCTGAGGCCGGACAGGACGAACGTACGCTAATATCTGGGACCATGTCCGTGTATTTCAGTATTTTTCTGTCTCGGGATATATGATTCGCCTTCACTGGCTCATTTGGCACATTTCATCGAGCATACTCGATACAAAATGCTTCAAACAAGTGTGTGTCATCCTAGTCCCCTTTGAAGGGGACTAGGATTTCAGGCCTTCCGGCACGTGTTCCTTTTACCTATATAAAAGATTCCAAGTAAATTTCCAAAAATAAGGCGTTGGAAAACATACAAGTGCTATTTGTTTTGGATGAATGAATGAATAAACTTTATTGCAGGTATGGGTTCTAGTACACCCAGTTGGAGCCCCTAGTCCGGGGCCCCATACGTGGCGGCCACCGACTCGGCACGGTCCACCAGCCATTGCTGGCCGGTGGCCGTGTCATCGGTCAGCCGCTCCTCCCAGGAGGTGGGGGTGGGGTTGGGAAGAGGCGAGACAGAGGGAATGGCTTGGCATTGCCAGACCATATGGAGAAGTGTGGGACGATCGCCGCAGTGCGGGCACTCAGGCGGACCGAGGGAGGGGTACACGTAAGAGTAGAAAAGGGGCGTCGGGAAGGTGTTGGTTTGGAGTTGACGCCATAGGACGCCCTGTCTGCGAGTAAGGGAAGGCTGAGGAGGAGGATAATGTTGTCGAGCGAGGCGTAACTCAGCTAGGTGAGTTGAGTATGAAAAAGGGGCTGGTCGGATGGTGGCAGAGTCTTCCCCTGGTGCCCGGTTTGAGAGTTCTCGGGCGAGCGCATGTGCGCACTCATTACCAGGGATGTCTGCGTGCCCAGGCACCCAGACTAACCGGAAAGTGTGGGAGGTGGAGGATAGGAAAGAGTCGAGTAGGGACGCAGTGAAGGGGTGTAGGGTGTTGTAAGGAAGTGGCGACAGGCCGTCTGGGAGTCAGTCAGAATGTGAGTGGGCGTGGAAGAGGAGAGAGTGGAGGTGGAAAGGATTGCCCTGGCAACCGCACGCTCCTCCAGGAGGGACACCTCGGTGAGACCACGTTCCGTGGCAGCGTGGACCAGCCTGAGATCACTGTTCACGAACGACTGTGATCCCCCCGCGTGCATCCTGCGGACTGGCGTCCGTAAAGAGGGCACGAACGGTATCGCAGCCTTCAGTATACGCGCGTCGGAGGTAGCGCGAGCGATGGTCACGCCGGGCCGAGTGACGGGTAGGATGCATATTGCGTGGAATAGGAGCCACAATGAGTTTGGCGCGAGCAGCGGGGGAGAGACCCGCAACGGTAAGGGAAGCAGGACAGGGTGGGAAACCAAGGGTGGCAAGGAGACTCTGCCCTTGAGCCGTCGAGCGCAAGCGCGTCAACTGGGCAGCCTCATGCGCTTCTATAAGTTCCTCCAGGGTGTTGGTCACCCCAAGCCGCTCTAGGCAAACGGTGGCTGTGCGAACGGGGAGACCGAGCGCCAGTTTCTGCGCCTTCCGTAGCAGGGTAGACATACGTTTGTGTTCGGTCTGGGTGAGGTTGTGGTAGGGTAGGTGGTAGAGTAGGCGTGTATGAATCAAGGCCTGGACAAGGCGTAAGGCATCTGCCTCTTGAAGGCCATTTCGGCGGTTAGAGACGCGGCGTAGCATGTGCATGATTTGGTTGCACTGGGTGGTGAGTTGGTGAAGGGTTTGTGTTGCCTTAGCGTTGGATTGCAACGTGAAGCCAAGCACCCGTATGGCCAATTTACGTGGGACGGGTTTGTCATCTAGTGTGATGGTGAGGGGAAGATCGGTTCGTCCACGAGCGTGTTTTGTCACGACTAGTAACTCCGACTTAGTGGGAGAACATGTGAGGCCCCCATGCCGGGCATATTGCTCGATGGTAGTAGCAGCTTTCTGTAACTGAGTTTCAATATGTCCGAGGGAGCCTGTTGTTACCCAAACAGTAATGTCATCCGCATAAAGTGCATGATGGACATCCGAGATCTCATCCAGAAGGGGAGGGAGACCTCGCATAGCAAGGTTAAACAGGAGGGGAGAAAGTACAGAGCCTTGCGGAGTACCACTGTTTGCCACCGGAGCGGAGGGGGAGTGAAGGTGACCAAGAACGAGGCTGGCAGACCTGTCGCGGAGGAAATTGCGGATGTAATTGTACACCTTCGCTCCGCAGCCAGTGGCTGCCAACTGTTCAAGGACCAGGTCGTGGGACAGGTTGTCGAAGGCTCCTTTAAGATCTGCGGCAAGGACAGCGCGATATTGGGCAGTGCTCGGAGCTTCTAGAACTTCGTGTTTGAGGCGGAGCAGTACGTCCTGAGTGAAAATACCGCTACGGTAGCCATAGAGGGTGTGGGGAAGGGCGGAGGTGTCGGCGAAAAATTTGTGTAGGCGAAGCTGTAGGACCTTCTCGAGCAGTTTGCCCAGACATGAGGTAAGGGAAATCGGGCGCAGGTTCTCCAAGGAGAGGGGTTTGCCAGGCTTAGGAATCAGAACGACTGTGGCTTCCTTCCATTCCTTTGGGAGGGTACCTGACTCCCACACCTCATTCAAGTAGGTAGTAAGTTGAGTGGTGTCGGAATCAGAGAGGTTGTACAGAAGAGAGTAGCGAATCTTGTCAGGACCAGGGGATGTGTTGCGGCGAATGTCGGTGAGTGCAGCGCGAATCTCAATGTCCGTAATGGGCGCGTTAAGATAAGGAAGATTGTTGGGGGGACCCGTATAGTCCGCGTAGCGTGGAGTGTCAGGAGGGGGAAGGTAACGCTGTCGTAGCTGTGTGAGGCATTCGGAGTCTGTTAGGTTAGCTGCGTGGAGAAGCTTGTAAATGCCCTTGGCCCTGTCGATTTGGCTTGGCCTGGTTGTATTAGATGACGGAGTAGGGACCATGTTCGTGCAGTACCGAGCGTACCATTGAGCTTGTCGCAGAGCGTATTCCAGTTTTGACCAGTGAGGTTGGCAGCATAGGTAGCAGCATCTACAGTGAGTTGTACAATGCGTAGTTTGAGCTTCCGGTTGTGTCGTTGACGTCGCCACCGTTTGGTTAGACCGCGGCGCGCTTCTTGTTTTGGATATTTTAGCTTAGATAATTTAGCATACGTCTTTCGCGTTCATTGCAGGTGAAGGCACGGGCCCGAAAGTGGCAATTCTGCACTGTCCTCTAGGCGCGAGCGCGAGTGTATAGAACGCATAATTGAAAGACACGTGCTTGAGCAGAAACAATTGTAGCGAAAAGAAGAAAACTGAAACAACGCTTCGGGGAGGACCGGCGGACGGGCTTCGCTAGAATCACCTGCGCGTGCTCAGTGCAACCTGTACTCAACCGCCGCTGAAGTCATTCGGATATGTAAAAAGAGAAAAGAAAATGCATCAGCGTGTTCAGAAAGTTGTGATTGCAGAAATAGGTTTTGATAATTAATACAATTAATTAAACAGGCTTCCGTATTCTTGAAGTTTAGGCTAGCGAGAAAACGAAACTGATCAAAACGTGACGTGTAGCGATTATTCAAATTTATTTATAACCTGCAGTTAACTTTTGCAATGGATTACATTAGAGATACGAGCGCTTTCCTGAGGGCAGTAGAGGAAAATATTATATACGTGTCAATATTGCACAGTCTTTTCGTATTTATGCAAAATATGACAGTGGTCACCATCCTAATCGGTCACAGAAAATACAGCAGTATATAAGACTAGTCGTGTGTATAGGAATGTAGAGTGTCGATATCTGATGTTGTACCTTGTGCTGTTTGTGAACGCGTTCATGTATAAAATCCTATGGTGTCTGTATGTCGCGTATTTGTAAAGTGTGGTGTGGAAAATGTACATACGTATATGTCTGGCGAGGCGCTAACAGCAAAGACTGCCAATTTCTTTTTTTGTTAGTTTGAGCGCTGTCCGTTAGGTGGCGCGTGTCGCCGCCAAATTCAAGGAGTCGCGCGTTTATGTGTCTACTTATTTGAGTGAAAAACATGGAGGCGTTCCATGGCTCCACGGAGCAGCCTACGGAGGGTTCGGTTCTCGGCCTCTCGTCCCAGTGGGATCAGTCCTATAGCCAGTTGAATGGGCGTCCCGTGCGGTGAATAGCACCAAGTACGTGCACAGACGCGGTGAGGATTACCAGGGACTTGAAAGTGGATAACGAACGCTAACAGGTGAGCAGGAGCGTTGAACGATCGGAACCGACGCCGCTTGAATCGGTGATGCTTCGCCTCGCCGCTGTCAACCGAAAACGCCGGATCACTTGCGGCAAGCACAGCAAGCAGATGCTCTGTTCAATAAAGACATCATTCCATGTGTCGCTATACGATTCCTTCTTTGAATGTTTTCTGGCCGCGAAGTAAATGCAGCCGGCCGCTCGAAAGCAGTCGCGGACAAACCCCCTCGAATGCTCCCCCTCACATCGTCGCCCCTACTCGTAATAGGTGCGGTTCCGGTGCATCGAGGCGCGTTTTGGAGTGCTTTAGTGCGCACGGAAGGCAGCGAACGTGCGTACGCACTTGAGTATCGTATTTTAGCAAAAAGCAGTCCAGCTCGCTGGGCCTTACTCGTATTGCTCCACTGTCGCTTGCCAGCCGCCATGTTGCTTCTGGGGGTGCTCACTGTGACTACCTGTTGATTGCGTGCCGCGTGACTACCCATGGTGTCGTTAGTATAACTAGGGGGGGGGGGTAACGATATCAGTGACGGCTTCTGACTACCCCAAAGGTAGTACCCTACAACTACCCTTTTGTTGAGAGTGTGGTGCGCCTGTCCCCGTGAATGGGGCGCAAGCCCCCGCGGTTGTCGCCGCGTGAGAAGTCAACCTCCACCTGCTCGAGGTGCGCCCTGGCAGCTTGTACACTGCAACGGAGGCTCTGGCGATTATCCCTCTACTGAGGGGTGGGCCCCCTGACAGGGGTCTGCCCTTGGGAGGGAGGGCAAAGCAAATATCACTACGGCGGTAGTTGTCGGCGCAGGGGTGCCCTCGACCGTCGTCGACCCACTGGTGTTGCCCTTGAGTGCCCCTTTGTGGGGTTGGGCTGGTGTCGGGCTCTGCGGGGTCCTTTCTCCCTGTCGGTCTTTCCTGGGCTGTTTCTTGGTGTGACCCAGTTTTGTTCCCAATTGGCTTTTGGTGAAATTCCCACTTGATCCCAAGGATCCAATTCAATTATATCGAAATGGCATTAAATCGGTTGTGCCCATTGAGGCGGTACCGATTGAGGCAATTTTTACTTTTTCAATCTTTTTACGAGCCTCACCTTATCAAATCTGTCCCTCTAAATAGTGTTGCGGGGGACGCGGGTTTACGTTCAGGGTCCACGTCAGCTTTAAGAAACGCGGGGAGTGGCTTGTCGCGTTCACACTTCTTGTTGCCTTGTTAGTTTTGCGGCCATCTTATCTGATCATGCCGCCATCCCGTCGGCTGTGGAGCGATCAGAGAGACGCTCAAACGTATAGCTTCCTATATACTGACAAGGCCTGGCAGATCGCCACGAGAAACGGCCGCCGAAATGGAACAGGTGGAACGGCAGACAACAGATGAGAGGAGAACCACGTGACTGGCGCCCGCTGCGGCGAGACGCCGAAATACACTTCTCCCGAGCGATCAAGTGTGTTTCGGGTCCTCATTGATGCAAAAGCTGTGCGCTGACGTCCAGGTTCTCCGAGAAATGGCTCTTTGGTGTTCCGTGCTACCAGATCCTCGCGCTCCAATTCTGCGACCGGGCACTCTATGGCTCCGACGTTGAACTGCCAGGGTTTGTGAGTATAAACAAACTCATGTTTACAAACAAACCGAAGCGCCCCTAGCGGACGCCGCCGGCACCGCGCATGCGCGATGGCGTGTGGGCAAAAAGCTCGCCGTCGCCCATAAACAATCCATTGAAACGCGATGTTGTCGGCGTCGGTGTGAGTCCCCGCGCTATTTTTCGCGTTAGAATTGTTGATTCCATGTCTTCCTGGCAATGTCTGACTACCTACTTGAGCGGCCTAAGCGAAATTACTGAGGCACGTTACACCGCAAAACTTAGCGTCAACAATGTGACATGCGGCGATTCATTCCGCGTGGACGCCGCAGAATGAACGCTAAAGCTTGATTCACATGATGAGATTCCGCTCGCAATTTTCAGTCGCGAGGTCGCTTGGGCTGCAAAAGCGTGAACCGTAGCCGAGATGGTCGACGTCGATACTGAAAATCGTAAGCAGAATTGGTCCAAGGGAATCAGGCATAACAAGTCGGTGATGGCCGCTGGTAACAATGATCAACATCTCCTTGTATCTACTGTTAACACCGAGCCTGCTTACCTCAACCAACCTTCAGACTTCAAAGTCTTTTGAGGCCTGCACTTACTTCTTATCGCAATTAACGGGCCAACGTTTGGTCTACAAGCCGGTGTCGTCTGAGAGAGCAGACAAGCAGAAACGTTTGAAAAAGCAGACGGCAGTTCGAACGATCAGGCGGCCGTTTGAGCTTGAAGACGCACTGAATATAGTCCGCAGGTGGACCGTACAACTTGACAGTTTACCCGCGTTCATGTTGGAACAAAACAAATAAATTTGATGACCAAGCGTCTGTGAATTCAACCCAAAGTACTTCCCACCCAAGCAATCAGGGTCCGACGGCGTCTGGTTTTCCCTTTTCACGGCACATATCCACGTTCTCGGACGAACCGAGCACATAAAAACTGACCTTCAAACCTTTCTAGACTCTTTTAGTACAGCCCCAGTCGCGGCGTTTTGACGAGAAGGCAGGTTTGTATCTGGCCGGCTTGCTAGAACCAGCGTCGACCAATCAGGAGACCTCTACTCCATCTCACAAATGTCGACAGTGAAGACAAAGGCACAGGCGCGTGAGCCTAGCTCAGCGAAACGCTATTGTTTGTACGAGACCTCGTGCATAGGAGGCACTTTCCAAAGCCACGCGCTCGTGCCCATGCCTTTGTCTGCACTGCTAGACCAGCGTCCTGAGACTGGCTGAAAGAAAGCAGTGCAAAGGGTGGGGTGCGCGAGCGTCTTGAGACGCGGAGTTCCGCTCGGCACGGCTCAAATTATACTTCGTTTCACTTTACCTGCGAGCGAAGCCAAAGCTAGAAGCGCGAGACCAGCGCTTTTTGCATTTCTCCCCAGCTCGCGCGCTCGAGCAAAGCCTGAACGCACGGAGCTTCCGTGCTCGCGCTTCCAGTTTTGCCTTCGCTCGCACATAAGGTGAAACGAAGTATGGTCGTGGCACAAATTTAGAGCACGCGACCACCGCTAGGGGCTGTTTCGCGGCCTGTGGTACCAGCGTCTCAGGTGAGACTGGGTGAACGAAAGCACTGACAAAGCCAGCGCACGAGCCGAGCGGGACTCAAGCTGCGTCTCAAGACGCTCACGCGCCCCGGCCTTTGCAGTGCTTTCTTTCACCCAGTCTCAGCTGAGACGCTGTTCTAGCAAGCCGGCCCTGGTTTCTTTCAAAACAACGCAGGAATTCACGTCTCTATGGTAACCTCCGCCCACAGCCCCAGACGGGAAGTGCGCTCGACGCACCACCACCGCGCCGAGACGTAACAGAGTTAAGTTCGTGTATATAGGGTGTCACAGAAGAAAATTTACACGGTCTTTTTTACCGCAAAAATAAACTAGGCAACGCCGAACGCTAATTTTCCGCCCAAAGGTAGGGATAGAGGTCACAACCAGATACCAAAGTTTCAGCCCGATCTGATAACTTAATCAAAAGTTATAACTGATTTTCTGAAAATTTCAATGGGAAAATGGCGGCCGACGGAGTTTTCGAACACATTGGGCTCTATGGCACCAGAAACCGAAAACAGGCAAAAATGGGCTCCATTTTCCCATTGAAATTTTCAGAAAATCACTTATAACTTTTGATTAAGTTATCGGGTCGGGCTGAAACTTTGGCATCTGGTTGTGACCTCTAGCTCTACCTTTGGGCGGAGAATGAGCGTTCGGCGATGCCTAGTTTATTTTCGTGGTAAAAAAGACCGTGTAAATTTTCTTTTGTGACACCCTGTACAGTTGGCTATGTCAAGAGTCGCCGCAATTCCTGGGTTTCTTCAGTCGCACTGCTCGTACGTCATACAAACTGCACGGTGTTCCCTGCACACATGATGACAGAACTGTCTGCGGACACGCCTCAAGCATCTTCGAAGCGTATCCGCTTCTTACGTGCTTCGAACATGTCTGCAGAAGGTTTTTGTACGACCAATGTGACCGTCATACAAGAAACGCCTCAGACACTGTCCGAGTGCAGACTGTTTTTTGTATGACGAATTACAGTATGACCGCGGCTTTAAAGGAACATTGACACCACCCAGATTCGTTTTTGTTCGTCAAACTATTTATTATGGTGTCAGGAGACTACCTAATCAATATTTTGCTGCTGATATGCACGTATATTTTAATCAGCCACAAGAAAAATCAACTCCCCGAAACCGAAACCGAAAAAAACGAGCACGGAAGCTGATGGCCGGAAGTCCCGTGGCTACACCCGACCGCGTTCTTATTATTATTTTTTTTTTTTTTGCTTCTCCGGTGTGTGTGGCAGAGGACCACGACGACGACGAATGTGCATGCACCGTTTTTTCGTGCGGTTGTTTTGCACTCATATTCCTTCCGCTCGATACTCTGCGCTTGCAGGTCGATTGGCCGTTAACACGAGCGACAGTATCGAAGAGAGGCCCCACGTCCATCGACGTTGGTCGGTCATGCGCCGCCATCGCGTTGTCCAGCCCGCGGTACGCCGCCATATTGAGAATGACGTAGTACATGTACTTCCTGTGATCTGTTCAACATTTCTTTTTTTTTTTTTTCGATCAACGTATTGGCAGTGTTTTAGAGGCCGCAAAAGTGGGGTTCTTATTTATTTATATTTTAATAATGAATGTGCGCCATAGATGACCCACGATTTTGAATATATTTGGTACACATAGTTTGAACGCCACGTGACCATGGAAAAGAGAGCGAGCTCGACTGAAACCGGCCTATTCTTGACCGCCTCTTTTCAGGCGGAAGGAAAACGAATTTCGAGCCGCAAATTATGTTCTGGGTAGTTGGACTAGTCATTTTCAAATACAAACCTCGCCGAGCATAAATACTCTGTCAGTGTCCCTTTAAAAGACATATGCAAAGGAAAAAAAAAAAGTTAAACTGCTTGGATGGAAAAGGAATGTTATAAAATAAATTTACAAAACACAAAAAAAAAAGCTTTTAGAGCTATATTTACGGCGCGAAACGAATTTGTAGTTGACGCCCGCGGATACCCGCGGAAAAGTGGCTCCTAGCAGTCACGTGACTGGCCACAAGTCACGTTGTGCTTGCGCTCTTTCGGGAGCTTCTTATGGGCTCTAAAAGTTACTTATTAATCTTCGTTTTTAAGTTGCACTTCATTTTAGGAAAATATTTTGATGTTTGAGAAACAACAAGTATACGAAAATCGTCACTTGCGTTTTGACACATACGATAACAAATAAAAGCTTCGCCATTTCGCCCTTCTCTATTCGAAGGGGGTGGTATCACATGTTTTAGTTTCTAACATGTCGGTTCCCCCAAAGCGACGCCGCTTTTTGACGATCACGAAGACTGCAGCCTTTTTTCGAGCAGCGGCGTCGCTTTGGGGAAACCGACAGGTTCGAAACTAAAACATGTGACACCACCCCTTCGAAAAGAAAATGGCGAAACTTTTGTTTGTAATCTTATTAGTCAAAACGATTGTGACAATTTTCTAATACTTACTTGTTGTTTCTGAAACATCAAAATATTTTCTTAAAAAAAGAAGTGCAACAACAAAAAACGAAGATTAATAAGTAACTTTTAGAGCCCGTATGAAGCTCTCTCGAGAGCGCAAGCACCACGTGACTGCTAGTTGCCACTGGCTCCCGCGGGCGCCAACTACGAATTCCGTTTCGCGCCATAAATATAGCTCTAAAAAATGTTTTTTCGTTGTAAATTTATTGTATAACAGCCTTTTTCCTTCCAAGCTTTTTACGTATTTATTTATTTTTCATTCCCTTCGCATTTGTTCTGTAAGTTCTAAGTGACCATAGCCTGTGCTCCTGCACGGCCTCTTGATCGCTGCCGCATTGATACGGCCTGCCGGTTCACCAGGAGAGGCACAGGAACAGCCAGTCAGTCCGAGGGTTTATTGAGCCGTATCAGGACAGGAGAGCGGGAACACGGGGACCTTGTGGGTGGCTTCGCGGCTTGGACAAGACTGCACAAGAGGAGAGGGAGAGGTGTGAGCGATCAAGCCTACTCCGTGAATGAACTGCCTCTGTTTGTCTGGTGAGCCGAACGGGTGCGTCCAGCCCTCCAGCGAGATTTTGGCCGCGGCGCTCGCACCTTGTTTTCCTCTGGCGTCGGTCAATCCCATAAAGGGTGTTGTTGGTCGGCGTCTGGTCCCTGCAGTACCGGCAGCTCGGAGAGGTCGGCGGCGACCGAGTTCACCCGGCGGGCGTGCGTGTCGTGTCGTCTGGAACCGACGCAGCAGTAGTCGGGCCTTCCTGCCAGACGTGCCGGGCAGCGGGCAGAGACAGGGAAGTTCCAGAGGTGGCAGTAATGACATTACTCTAATGGAATTACAGTAATTAAATTACTTTTTGAAGTAATGAGTGATGTAATGAATTACTTCTGTAGGCTAGTAATTTAGTAATGTAATGAATTACTTTCAGGCAGTAAGTTTCGAGAACATTACTCATTACTTTTGAAATTAGTTTTGTCCTAAATTAGAAACTTTGTTTGCAAGCTTTAAAAAGAAGAGAACAATAATTTTGCAAGGCGAAATGTTCTGATAGAGCATCAGAGGAAATACTCGACGGCCACCTGAGCGCAAAGCCTCGTACGAAGAGCTGGACAGACGCACAAAGGAGGGCTGGAAAGGCGAAGGAGAAACACTTGCGTGTAGAAATTGCTGGAGGGCAGCGGCTTACGAACTCCAGGCACGACAAATTCACGGCGCTGATAGTGCTGTGGGAGCTGTCAGCTAACCAGAGCCAATCAAACACCTTTTAATCACGTGTCCCGTCCCTTTCTCTGCGCGTGGGTATGAACGAGAGCGTTGCTACGTGGCGAACGATACACGTGTGACTGTTCCAACAAACACGTAGCTTCCACCGTTCATCCCTAAGCTGACAGTGCGTCAGCTTAGGGATGAACGGCTCATAGGCTACAAAGCGACGGGCCCATCACCAGTGAGCTAAACATAGTTTAAAACCTGAGAGGACAGGACAAACCGACCCCCAGCCTTGTACTTTTGTCAAGCAAGGTCAAACGGTAAGCTTCGATCATTGCGAACAACAAACGACCGGAATAAATAGTTAATTCCAAATGCCTCGTCAAAGCCCCGGAACGTTTCGTGTGTCCTCGAGCAAAGCAGGTGCCGCTCGCGGTATGCTTCGCTGCCTTCCCTGGGAAGGTTATTCGGGAATAAGCCTACAAGCGGATATAGCCCTTCGTTTGTAGGGAAAGTAAACAATTTAAGAAACTCGCGCCATCCCTCAAGTGGCGACATTTCTGCTTAGCAATTATCCGGGCCCTTTGTGTGACAAAGCGCGAAAACTTGGACTCTTCGGGTGTTTCGGAAAAATGCTCCTTGAAAGGAATGACCGAGTATAGGTCAACTATACTCGGCGACCACTTTTCTTGGCAATGCAGTGGAGGGTACAGGTGAGCGTTCCGTCTCCCATTTTGAGCGCCAAATAAAGCTGTGTGCGGGTTCTTCTCCTCTACGCTGCTTTGCCAAGAAAAGTTATCGCCGAGTGTAGTGCTCTCGGGAAAATAGAATTAGGTTGCGTCCGAGGTGGAAGTGAAACGTTTCACGTGACGACTCCTTGTAAAAACGAACCGCCATTGACTGACACGGACTACAACTTCTAAATCAGGAAGACGGAAACACATCACCCTTTTAGTCAAAACCTTCACCGTTGAATGAATAGCGGAACCGGTGATAGGACTGTCTTTCTGAGTCACATCTAAAGAAATTATTCATCATGTTTAACACTTATGTCGTGTGCGCCAGCGGAACCACTGCTCAGTATGGTTCACTTTGAGGCGCATAAGGTTGTTGCGGTGTAAACAGGAAGATCTGAGTTTTGGTACATATAGACCATCTGAGCTCTTTGACGTGACATCACGGCGGTGGCGCTGCTGTCGGCAATGCGCATGCGCAGCGCCTCGCTTCTCCCGGATCTGGTTCCTGCACACGCGCTGTGCGGGCAAACGAGGGATTGTTTTGTAAACTCTGTGTTGGTATATACGGTAAATAAAATGAGCGCAAATTACTGCCCCAAGGTATTCAAAAGTAATGTCAAAGTAATTTCATTACTTCTGGAAAGTAATTGTAAAAGTAATTGCCGTGAAGTGCAGATCCTACACTTCGCGGCAGTTAACTGGCAGAAGTGTTGTGGCTTCTGGCACGGTAGATAAGCCACGAAACCCGACGTTTTTCAGGACATAAAATTTTTTACTGGGACAGGGAATGAGGTAATGTAATGTAATTACCTTTAGCCTGCGGTAATTTGTAATGTAATTTAATTAAATTTTTGTAGTTTTCAAAAAGTAATTAGCAATGTAATTTCATTACGTTTTGAAAGTAATTTTGCCATCACTGCAGGGAACCAAAGCCACGTGCAGGGCCTCCCAGGACCCTCCTTCTGGGTCGTAGTACGACTTCTCGCCGTCTCCACCAAGCCTCGGCGCAAGCGTCGGTGTCTGTAAAGTACCGGGATGCACCCCACGGCCCATAGGGGGCTACCGACTTGTGCGCAAGCCGTGGCGTGTGCCTGGTTGATACGCGCCTCCAGGAACGAAATCATAAAAGATCAGCTGGATCACTGTTTGCTTTGTTTGATTTACATGCACTACCTGCACCGGCACAGAAAAGTGTAGGGCGGTGTACTTCCGGTAGTATTTCCATACACATACCGGAAGTGCACTGCCTTACACTTTTCCACACCGGCGCAGGTAAATCGAACAAAAAGAATAGTGATCCAGCTGATTCTTTTTTTTTTCAATCATTTCGTTTTTGAAGGCGCTGTTTAGCGGGCACGGGAGTCATGTGCAGATTTGTACGT
Organism: Ixodes persulcatus; assembly: GCA_013358835.2. Taxonomy (NCBI): domain Eukaryota; kingdom Metazoa; phylum Arthropoda; class Arachnida; order Ixodida; family Ixodidae; genus Ixodes; species Ixodes persulcatus. Next base: position 303,841 of record JABSTQ010011363.1, read on the forward strand.
AACGTGGTACAATTCACTGATTACTTGTAATCAATTACATTTTATTGCAACTTTTTAACGCTTTAATTACTTATTTGTTTGAGGTAACGTTCGCTGTAATTTAATTCCTGTTTTTCTCTAACCAATTACAAGTAATCAGTTATGTGTTTCCGAAAGAGCTAAAATTATGGAGTGTATTTTTGTTGCACGAAAAATCGCTTTCTCTGCCCGTGCGTCATTCATCTGTGTTTCACCAACGTTGGACATATTTTTGAACCCGTAAAGAACGAAAATAAGATACCTAAGATACCAGAAGGTTTAGAATGTCAATTCGCTCAGTGACGTTTTTACTGTCAAGCTGTCGATAGTGCCTCGTTTCCTGTTTACGAGAATCCGGAGAATCCGTCCACGAACGATTTTTTTCAGCTTTGCGAGAACGCACCGTACTCGCAAACCACCCCCAAAAAGAAACAAATCCGTCGTTAGTTGTTTAGACAAAGGGAGTTTAGTCTGCCAAAGTATGGCGACATTCTTACCCACTGGAGATGGGACATTTAGCGAGTGCAGTACGACTGATAGCCCGGTGTCTTTAACTGGCATAACGCAGTACTGATACTCGACCGCACGCCGGTACGATGCTCATCCAGATCGAAACGGCAAACTTCCCACACAGCACGCCCGAACGACTTGCTCGAACGACTGAGTTGAAAAGGAGACAAAACAGCGAAGGCCGGTCGAAAGCGGAGGCATACGGTTTAGAGAAGCTGGTTTTAGCGAGCGCTGTTTTACCGACTCCAGTCTTTCGAATCCGTTTATATAGAAACCCAGTTTGGAGAAAAAGGCGATGAGCTTCCTTTTTACGAATTCGGCCGCCGCGAAACGACGTTATATGGAGTACAATCTGCGGAGCTGCCGTAGACTGTCGCCGCGAAGCAGGCGTAAACGGGAGAGCGGAAGGGGGGGGGGGGGGGGGGGGCAACACCTACTAGAAACAGGGCCGTAGTATTCTACTCGTGACGTCGCAAAGGAAGGCCATCGGGGGCGCGCGTCGAAGCGAAGGCAAAGCGCGTGCATCGACCGCCGTAATGCGCTTTTAGTCAGATACGCGTGTCTTATTAGCTAAAATGAAAGCTGCACATAGCAACGGGTCTAGAAAACATTTTATTAAGGCTGAACTCCATGGGACGAATATGCTGCGAATAACCGACGAATTTTGCCCGGCGGCTTTAGCTCTGCGCGTGGAATCAACACAGTGCCTGCTGCGTCGCGCGCAAAGCGAGCGTGCAGTCGGGCGGCGTTCGCCAGTTATTCGTCACATAATTCGTTCCATGGAGTTCAGCCTTTACACGGGCAAAATATTACAGCGCTAAACAATCGGTACGAAATGGCACAACGTATGCGTATAGGACGTCTATAGAAACATGTGATTGTTTTAAGTCGGAAACATTGAGTCACGCAATTATTGTTGTATGAATGCATATTCTATACAGAAATACTTCGACAAAATGGCGAGACACGCAGTGATTGGACACAGCAAAACGGATCACAGTTAAAAATCAGGTAGACGTAGTCAACGCGGACACGTCTAGACAAATGTCTCTTACGATAATGTAAGCGATGTTATCGCGTGCAGTCACTGCATTCTTGCATTATTTATTTATTTATTTATATATTCTTATTTTCAGTGACCCACCAACAGCTTAATGCCTCCTTAGTGTTGCACTTATCACTGAGTCAATTAGTAATAAAATGTTAAACAGGATAAAAGCGAAAGGATACCTGGCCCCATGGCAAAATTAATGTACTTTCGATCGAATTACATTGTGAGGTCGACAAATCAGTTTACGACGCTCGTGTAATCACTCAAGACCGCGGGCTGATTAAATCCCATAGCATTTAATGAAAATATATTAACTTTTCCGTGTGGCAGGAGTACTAAACTTACTATTTACAGTCAACTAATTTACTTCTCCCTATGTGCTCGAGCTGCCTTAGAGCCAAATATAACTTATTCTGCATACAATAATACTATTACCTTGATACAGTTAAGATTCTAGTATAAACGCGGTAAAGGAATTAAATAGCATTCGTATAAATAAATACATAAGCACAAACAACACACTTTCAATAATAACACAAACTTGTTATTCACCTTCAAGTAAAAATGATAATATTACCACGCAGTATTTACAAATTTCGACGCAACAGCACACGGATAACCACGAAGAAGGAGATTCCATTCTGTCGCAAGACTTTAAAAACAAAATCAGCTGCAGCACTTTATTTGCGTCCTACATGACCAAGAAAGCCCGTAAATAAGTTGTTTCTCACCTGTCGATCGTATCCATACGTCCCGCTATATCCGCCACGAAAACATTTGAACACGATCTCCAAGAAGTCTCTCTCTGTCGAAAGAGAGGTCTATCGATAATCGACCAGTATCATCGTTGACTAGTTGCCACACACGTCACTCAAATCGTAACAGGACTTGTTCTGCGAATCCGCGTCAATGCCGTAGTATCAATGGAACACGAAAACCTACCCGAGACCGCGGTGACGAGAAAAACGACGGGAAGAAGGAAAGACGCATCAAAAGAACCACACACGAGAACAACGGCAGCAGTGTGGGACGAAAGGCTTAGCGTTGTCGACCCATCTCGCTCGTGTGCGCTCCCTGCGGCGATGACTGGATTTTTTTCGGCTTCCCTTCCCTTCTGAAATGTCTCAGCGTTCCTTTTCAGACAGTCACCAGCTCACACACAACGTAAATTTACCAGAGTCGGAACCCGTTTGAGGGAAGAAAATGTCGCAGCGGAGCCGGTTCATTCGAAAAGTGTGGGGAGCTGCGGGACTGCACGTAGTCCCGCGGTTACGGGGATATTCATAAATATAGTTTTGGTACTTTCAACCTTGGTAACACGTTGTACCTTACGTTTATATTGTATATTTAATAAATTGTACAAGACTGCGCTTTTAAAACGAATAATAATGTCGGATAAACGCGCACAAACACCACCGCGCCGCTCGACAAGAAACATTTTTTTCACGTCGATGCCAGATATTTTCTCACGTAGTTGCGTCATGGCCTTCCTTCTCCGACATTGTGACGTAACTACTCGGCGCGCTCCGGCCTTCTTTTCTAGGAGGTGTGGGTTGAGGCAATACCACCTAGAACACAAGGCCTGCGCGTTTCCTCCTCTAAACGTCATCACTAGTAGATCCCCTCAGCGCCCCCTAGCTAGCCCGGATGAGCACCATCGTCTGCTACATCGTCTGCGACGTCGTCTGCTCCATCGCCTGCTTCAGTGGTTTGCGTAGCTGATAATGAAACAGATGCCCACGCCGAGTGTCTGTTGCTATAGCATTAAATGAAGTTAGACGTTCACGTGGAGCGTCAAATGCATGAGTGAAATTGCATTACTGCTTTGCGAAGGGCTGCAAAGCTCTTCGCTGGACGCTGGACGGTAGCACTGGACGCCATTTTAGAGGGCGCTTTTTACATTCCCAGTCGCTGCTTTGAAGCGTTCTTCCGCAGAACGAGCGCGCGCGCTAGGAACGCCCGTCTCCAAGCCAGGAGCGCGTGCTAGCTCGCGCTCCTGGCCGAGGGAGTGTTCGCGTGCAGGTTGCAAATGAACTGGAAGCTCGCTATCAGCTCGCGCTCAGCACTCGCGCGGTCACGTGACGTCAATTTCTCCGCTAAATTTAGCGGGGAAATTTTTCCGCTAAATTTAGCGGAAAAGTTTTCCCCTTAAATTCCACGTGACGTCACATTCATTTACGTGACGTCACACGTGACGCCACATGTGACGTCACGAGGGCAATATTTCCCTGCCAAATTTAGCGCAAAAATATTCCCGTTAAATTTAGCGGGAAAGTTTTCCGGTTTGAGTGGCGTCACGTGTGACGTCATTATAGGAAACGACCCATAATGCCACGCGCGGTTACGCCGACGCCGACGCAGAAGCCGACGGCGGCGGCGACGCCGCTCAACCCGGAAACGGGCGCCTAAGAGCTCAGCTCTAAAAAAATAATAATGCAGGAATAGTGATCCAGCCCGTGCCCCAGAGAAAACTGACCTTGTGCAAGCTGGACAAATTCTTTCCAAAGTGTTTGCCTCCTTTCAAACATTAATTATCTCTATCTTCGTTGTTTTTGCTATCTTGTCTCGGACCACAAAATGGTGTATGTCTCGATGGTTTCGTCGGCGACTCGACCCCGCTATTTTCCGCTGTCTGCGAGCATTGTTTCGTTTAATAAGGATAAATCACTGCGCAAGTTGCTAAGAGTTCATGTTGAAAAACAGCAAAGACCTACAACAGTTCGTGTGTGAACCAACCGTCGGTGACTCGATCCCCAGTGAGATAAACTTTCTGGTTTTAGGATAACAGGAGCTCCCAAGGAAAGAAAGAAGAAAGCAAGTTTTACAATCAGATGAAAAACGTAGGAGACATATTCCACGAGGCGCCCAGCAAGCGCACGAACATTTGTCTCCATGTTTTTCATTTCATTGTCTTTCTTTCTTACGTTTTATTAACAAATCAGTTGATAGTCAGCGCTTCTTTTGTGTTATTTTCGTCTTTTTGTCCTCGTCCCAGTCGCGCTGTTTTGTCAACACTGTTTCGTTTGTTTTCCTTTCGCGATTCGGATGTGATAACACCGGATGCAGTCTGGCAGACAATCTGCCCGACCCCTTGGAGCTCGGGCAAAAATTGGGCCGGCAAATTGCAGGCTCGCGCCTGTAAAACGCCACCCGAACAGCCTACACTCGCCAGCTTTTGACCACGCGAATGCCCTTGCCGAAGACATGGCAAAATATTTTGCCGGTAAATGACCACCTGAGTTCGCCATTAGAAAACTCTAGGTAGTGTTTTAATTCTACTTGTAATGTGTGTTCGTGTTTTTATGACTTCAACCTTTGAGAACATTTTGAATTATGATGAAACAGAGTAATAGTTACCAGACTTCCGGGAAAATATAAAAGAATAACATAAAGACACGTTCGTGTGAAAAATTACAAAAAAAAAAAAAAAAACCTGTTCGCGTGACGCCTAGGAGCACCTAACTCGAAATAACAGGAAATCAGGGCATGTCATAATGGTAGTATTTTATATGTTTATGATTGTGAAATACCTCTATGCTTATACCTAAATGCTTATATACTTTGACCTCAATGCGCGTGCCTCAACACTTATACCTCAATATTGATACCTCAGAACTTATGCCTTAATAATCATACCTTATATTTAAATAAATTACCTTCACCTTGACATAGAAAGACATTGTTTGGTGTATGGAACATCTTTATTTTTTATTCGTATGTCTCTATTGCCTTAGTTTTTAATTCGATGCTATCACAAAACCAGGTTGTATTATCTGTACTCCATATAACAAATTGCGTGCGGTGTTATCAAGGATGCGGGAGTAATAGCCTGGTTCCGCTCAATGTGTGGTTTCTTGCTCAAGCCAGTAAAACACTTTCTGAAGCGATGCACTCGCGCCCTCACTTCACAGCTGGGTGGAAATTAACACGATCCTGATTTCAAAAATATTAAATAAAGCTTTTTTTTTTTAAATGCAAGGTATCTCACTTATATTATATATATTTGATTTAAATCCGATTTATACCCTATTCACACGACAAGCATAAAGGTACCTTTGACATTGGTCCCTTTCCAATCGGCGAATCAACCCGCGCTTTTGAGTCGCGAGCACATGCCGCGCGCGGAGGATCACGAACTGATTCGCCCCCGACCATAAAGGTACCTTAGCTGAAGGTACCTTTATGATCGTGTGAATGGGGTATTACTTGATCTAAATAAAAGTTATGTATATTTAAGTAACTTGATCTAAAATGGACAGCATTTTTTTTAAGCATCGCGAAATAGTTTTACAATTCACGAAATCTTTGAAAACAATATAGAAGATAAATACATTGTAAATTTAGGTACCTATAGTGCAGTTTAGTTACTCATTTTTTTAGTATTGATGCGATGCGAGACATACCAGAGGGTGTTCTCCAGTGCTTATCGGGTGATAAAAAATACCGTATAAGTATGCCAGTAAACAGTGTGCTATGGAGCTTTTCATAAAGGCGTTTTTAGATGGTGCAATAATCATACTCAAATTTTGTGAGTGTATGTTTCTGGAAACAAATAAAAAAAAATTATATACAGTCATGTCTCGTTAATATGGACCCGTTTAATATGGATACCCCGCTATATCGACACCATTTTCGGGGACAAACTGAAAAAAAATACATGCAGTTTTGTCTCGTTAATATGAACAACTCACATTATGGACGATAGTTTGGGGGAACGGAGGCGTCCATATTAATGAGACATCACTGTATAAGAAGCAAACCATCGGGTATGACAATGCTACTCCCATTTCGTACCACACACGCTGCAGATCTGCCGAACCTGCCTTAGGTATTAATCTATAATGGCAAATTCCACTGGTCGTTTTGGAGCGCGCCGGCATCAGTAGATGGAGCACGGGATCCGAACGGAGTCACTCTGCCTCCAGATCCCCAGGCGAACATGACCACTCCTCCGGAATCGGCAGATGCCTTAAAGTCATTCACCTTACCGGAAATCCCCTTCCCGCGGTCCCCGTTGTCGAAGCACATGTTTTCGCAATGGCATCGCTAACAACACATGTTGAACGGACGAGCGTAGTTAATCATGATCTGAAAAATGTTTGTCGATATGCGATATGCATCAGCGTAGCCCACTTGCCTCTTTATCAGAATACTCGTGAACGGTGTCCAAATATACGTCTCGAGGTTCGGCCTCTACTGCGGAGGTCCGAAAAGGCAGTCGAATTTATGCGGGACATACACAAGCAATCATCTTCGTCGTGCAACTCGAGCCGTTGCTGCTGAAGGAGTTGCTCGTGCAAGTTGACGACGAACTGTCATCAAGCAGCAGCAGCAGTAAAGCGGGCGGCAGATCGCGAGCGGCCATTGCGAATTCCTCCCATTCGAGACGCGAGAGTCCTGGCGAGAAAGGAAGTCACGTGTGCGCGCCGAAGGCTGGTCAGGCTGTCTTCTGTTCGAATCCGCCGAAATAAGCAGGAGCGACTTTTCTCGGATACAAATCGAGATCTGGAGTGGGAGCTGATCCAAAACGACCAGTGGAACACGTCCGTCTCGATCCCGATCGCCGAGAGAAATAGGCGCGCTCCAGAAAGGTCGATTCCAGTGCGCTCCAAAACGACCAATAAAATTCTCCAAAACGTTTCCTTTTTCGTTGTTTTTTACCATGTGGTGTCGTATGTGAGTAGCCGTGTCAACCGAACGGTTTGCTTCTGTCCTCCTCCCGTGCATAAAATTTTATTTTCTTACATTTATTTCGCCAGAGGCTCGGAAAATTTGAGTATGTAGAAAGCACCATCCAAAAACACATTTGTGAAACGGTTTATGGCACTTAGTTCATTGACTTATTTATACAATTGTTTGGGCGGCCGAATATCGCTTGAGAAGACCTTGTAGAACAAAAATACCTAAATGTAGTTTTTATTTTATCTATGTTTTTTTTTTATTGGGATTCATTTTGTAATAGTTCTTCCAATCAAAACAGCCGTCGCTTTGAAATTGACGTATCTAGAAACCCCGTGAACGCAGCTCTTTCCAGCCTATTGTTTTCCATCAGCTTCGTGCACATGGCGCGACTGTTGCCATCCGGTTCCAGATGAAATATTAACGGCCAACCCTGCAAAGCAACGAAAGTGCAAAGCAAACGAAAGAAAGAAAAAAAGTCTCGGCGTAGAATTGCCATCGTTCAACTCGAGCACAGTTTGCGAGATGCCTAACCGCATAGTTTGTTTGTATGTTTTTTTTTGTTTGTTTTGGTTTTGAAGCGCGCAAGGCGGTAGTATGGTTTCATGAAAGAAGCGACAGACAAATTCGTGTAAGGCAAAACGTATGCACTGGCCGGTGCGAGGTCAACATCATATCCCGACAAAGAGACAAGATTTATTCCATTGAATAACGTTTTTACTCCTGCCACACCGTAAAATTTAATGTAATCCCCGTCGAATTACATTAACTGGTTGGCCAATCAGCGCGCACCGCTCGTTTATTTATTTATTTTAGTTTCCCTGATACTGCTAGCCTTGTCAAGGCTGTAGCAGGAACGGTATACATACACACAAAATCACAATTCAGAAATTGCTACCAAACAAAAATATCGGTAGCGCTTCGCTGCACTGCAATGCATAAAAATATTTTCAATGGCGTCAACATCCTGTGTCACCAGCACCGGTGGACGAAAATAGTTGAGCAAAACCTCGAGAGAAAGTTTCTCCCTTAAGAAGGAAGTCAAATTGCCACCTTTTTTCTCCCAAAGGCGGAAACTTTCTTCCCTCGTGTAATTAATATAGCTACCCCCAGATGGCGCTCAAAACGGGGGAAAAAACATGTCCGAGTAGCATTAATTTTTTTTTTCAAGTTACCCCGACTTTTGAACGCTACATGGTAGATAGAAGATAGACATCCATCACTGAACACATGCTGAACAACCCCCCCCCTCCCACACACACACACACACACACACAACAGCAACAACGCAGCGACGCCGGACCCCCACTCCCCTCTACCCACGCTATGTTCGCACTATCTCTATGTATGGCAGCCCTTTAATAGTTCCTCTCTCTATAGAAAAAAAAAGGACTACTATCCTTCCGGTGTTAAAAAAAATAAACAGAAAAACTATTTCCTAGATTAAACATTCCTAATGCTAGCTCAACTAGGTGGTGTCCGATGGAGGCTTCTATGAAACGGCGTTCGATAAAATGGAGTTCGGTGAAATGGCGTTCGATAAAACGGCTTCAATGAAACCGTACTTGATTAAACGGCGTTCGGTTAAATGTCCGGACCCAAGAATGCGAGCATCACGTTCTGCCACGAGTTACGCGCGCTCATCGATCAATCAGATTGATTTCTCGAAAGCATTCGATAAGGTTTCTCGTGATAAATTAATATAAGAATTAGACAAAATACGTAAGAACACACGGTTAGTAATATGTATTTCAGCATACCTCGCAGACCGTCAACAGTACACTTAGTGAACATTGTTCTGACCGACCTTCTGTTGACTCTGGCGTTCCCCCAAAAATTGTGCTACAAACCCCTTTTTTTCTTTTTTTTTTTTTTTTTACAACGAAGCTGTTTATGGCTATAGTTCGTTTCACCTGATGTGCGAGCGAAGCCAACCCTACAAGCGCGAGCATGCTGCTTGTAACAGCGCCTGTAGTGTACGAGCGCACGTGCGAAACAGGAACGCTCAGAGCTTTGGGCTCGCGCTTCTAGCTTTGACTTCGCTCGCACATAAGGTGAAACGAAGTATAGGGTTCCGTGGAAGTTTTGTGTGCGTGACCAAAAACTCTACGCACGCACCGCACCCACGCGCTGCACACACCCACGCGCCGCACGTGCCGGCGTTTGCAGCAGTAACTGTTCTAAAACAAAAGCTTAAAGGCCCGTTCACACTCTTGCGACCTCTTAAACCTGGGTTGCTTAAAACTTCTTAAACCAGAGGACACACTGACATTGTGGCGCCATCTATGCGGTGACCCTGGAACTGCATTTCACAAGAGCGAAGGTTTTGCGGGATTTCCGAGGTCAAATGTGCGTAATACCCATAGAAAGGCTCGTTTATAACATTGACAAAAGTTTTTCGAGCCAAGAAAGAAAGAATAATGCGCGAGAGAAATAAAAAAATATGCCGGACCGCCGAGTTTACACAGCTACCCAATAGATGGCGCCAGTGTGTCCTCTGGTTTAAGACGTTTTAAGGAACCCAGGTTTAAGAGGTCGCAAGAGTGTGAACGGGCCTTTAAACAAATGGCATCTTGCACGCGCGCTCGACAACGCTTTATTTTTGTTATTTACTTCGAATCTTTTTTTTACGGGGAAGGTGTGCGCGTGCGGCGCGTGGAACACCATTCCCTGCATTATCCTTGAAGCTTGGATAATTTAGCAATTTTCGTGTGCGTGACCAAAAACTCTACGCTCGCACCGCCCTCTCTTTGTCGTCGTTCCAAGCCCCCCGCTTGAGTGCCTAGTTTCCTTTCCTTCCGCTCTCCCGGGGTGGTGGTCCCGTCGCGCGTGTCTGCTTTCCGCCAGGTGGCGGTCCCGTCGCGCGTGTCTAGTTTCCTCCGGCTCCTCAAGGCGGCGACAGTCGTCCACGCGAAGGTACAGGGTGTCACAAAAGAAAATTTACACGGTCTTTTTTACCGCAAAAATAAACTAGGCATCGCCGAACGCTCATTCTCCGCCCAAAGGAAGCGCTAGAGGTCACAACCAGATGCCAAAGTTTCAGCCCGATCCGATAACTTAATCAAAATTTATAAGTGAATTTCTGAAATTTAAATGGGAAAATGGAGCCCATTTTTGCCCGTTTTCGGTTTCTGGTGCCATAGAGCCCCATGTGTTCGAAAACTCCGACGGCCGCCATTTTCCCATTGAAATTTTCAGAAAATTACTTATAACTTTTGATTAAGTTATCGGATCGGGCTGAAACTTTGGCATCTGGTAGTGACCTCTAGCGCTACCTTTGGGCTGAGAATGAGCGTTCGGCGATGCCTAGTTTATTTTTGCGGTAAAAAAGACCGTGTAATTTTTTTTTTTGTGACACCCTGTATATAAAAAAACCAGGGTCGCTAAACTCGTGGAACAAAACATTATTTGCTTTCTGACGTAGCGGGGGGAGTTACCAAAAGAACGCCGCAAAGTTTCCTCCTCCCTGCGCGCGCTCAACTTCGCAACTTTTGACGAAAAACCCCTCGCGATCCCTAGGCGGTGCACGAGAGCACGAGACAGCGCGGGGAGGCGAGCGTTCGCGCCGCTCGCTGTGCGTTGTCTTTGGGCTTTGTAGCGCCATTGGGACTAAATTCGATCCCGTCATGCCTCGCTCAGACGATGAGCGAGAGCAGACGACGGGAGTTCGTCTGCTACGATGAGGCATTCGCACAGCGGAACCGAAAGAAAAAGTAGATTTTCTGCTCGAAATCGCGTCCCGCAGGCCACAAACTCAAACGCGAGCTTGAATTGTAAGCGTCGAATATTTTACGAAGGGAAGAATCGACGACCCGTGCTTTATTTGCAAAATTTGAGTCGCTATGTTGCCGTACAGACGCTGAAACCTACCAGTCTGTAATGAAAGGCTCAGTACAAACACAGAGGCCGCGAGATCTCACATAATCCGTGTGCGGGTGAAAGGTGGAACATTTGTCGACATAGCTCCCACAGCAGAAACCTGTGACGCATTCACTCAGCGTCCGAGAAAGGTAAACATGGAGACGTTGCCCGAGGCTTGAGCAAAGTCATATTTGAACGGCAGCTATCTTGCCCCGTCGTATTTTGTTTGAGAAAGCTCTCGTTCTCAACGCCCTCACCAGGGAAATAAAAAGTCTTACGAAACGTATTGCTAGATATTCCAACGAACTATATTTAAGCCGTATCCCTTCGGTGGTTCACTCATAATACCATGCTTAAAACGAAGCAAGCTCTTGCGCGTACAGTGCCGTCAATTGTCTCAAGTGTATACGCTGTTTTGTAGTCAGCTGGTTTCGGAAACTTACGCCGTCTGTAGGTATCTCTGACAGCCAAGTTGCTTAACTGGAAGTTATCGCAAATGTAAGTTCTAAGTTGCAGCAACCAACGTTTATCGATAAACGATGGCAGCGACTGCATTCTCGCATTCCCACCCATCACGTCGAAGAAAAAGGCTCTAGTTTCGGTTTGAGGTAGGTACTTTTCTACAACATCTATGGAGACAGCATCAGTCTGCACTCGGTGCATTCGGCAAGTTCGTTTGGGGCCGGTTCCCCGTGCAGCATTCCGCGGGTGCAATGCATTAGAGCTCCCACAGTGCAAGTCAGGATCGCGGATCGGGAGCCCGTCACTGGCATCACCGGCGGCCATTGCTTGACAACAGGCAATACACGCAAGTCTAAGGCCACGCAAAAGTAGGAAGCTTGTACGCGGTGCTCGACGGGCGAGTATTTTATGACGTGCTGCGATCATTATATCGGATGCTTGGAGATCAAATAGACATTCGTCAAACGTTTCGATTGAAAAAAAAAAAAAAAAATCAGCCTGAGCACCACCGACTTTTCCGACGTCGCTTGCTTCGGTTGCCAAATAAATGACACGTTCAGCGAGTGAACGGCACTCTCCGAGTTTCAGTTTGTCACGGAAGCCCTCACAGCAGTTCAAAGCTTAAATGAAAAGCTTAAACCAAAAGTACTATGTACAAGCGGTTAAAACGATGCGAATGTCCCCAGTAAAGGCCTTCTAACTTATCGTTTGCTGAGCTCTGATGACTCCGAGATCACGTATGACTTCACAATAACACTCGGTAACCCTTGTCTCATTAAATCACAGTTAACGCCCAACAAAGTCGCCCTCGACCCTCAACCACACAACATTTATTTAAAAAAAAAAGATGGGTATTCTAACGCGTTTAATATTCTTCCCCACAATATTAACTGTTATTTGCGGAAAACACGATAGAAGTTTCATGATTGAGAACAACCTACTAACGTAATAAAATTGCGTTTTCTCGTTTCTCCTATAGCATTGTCGCGTTCTTGGAGTGACAATGGGGTGAAGAGGAAGAAAAGAAGAAGGGCGAGCTGAAGACAAGCGGAGAGCACGAGGTGTGCGTGTCTCGAGCGGGAACAAGCGAACGACTGTAGCAGACAACGCTCCCGGCAGCCCAGGCTACGCTCCTGAAAAACCCTGGCCTCGTCCCAGGAAAGGCAACATCGTTGAGACGGAGCGACATCCGACAGTGCTTCCGCCAGCTAAGGCTACGCTCCTGAGAGATCCTGGCCCCGTCCCAGGAAGGGCAACACCGTCGAACAGGAGTGGCATCCGATCTCTGACCACCATACCTTGCCGCACTGCTCAGAAACCCAGGCCTCGCCCCAGGAAAGGCAACACCATCAAGCCTGACGGACAGCCGGTTGCCGTTCGTCCATCGCAAGCTTGCCGGGCTCAAGGACTTCACCCTGGAAACCGTGGCTAAGACACAAGCGAAAAAGGGTCGGCTTCGCTACTCAGAAACTGTGAGTGAACTTCAGGCCCCGATTAGACCTTGAGAGGCACCAAACTGATCGTGCTTCTAGAGACCTCCCTTATTTAACTTCAACATTTGTTTCTTTTTATTCGATTTTATTTACACTCATATTTCTTTGGTGTGGCTGATTAAATTGATGTCTTCCTTCTACTTTCGTGCGTCACTTCAGTCTCCAATACGCCCTCGTCTCCTCGGAAGAACGTGACAATTGGCGAGCCAGCCAGGATGATGGCCCATTTTGATGTCTCGTTCTTCCGGGAGGCATAGAGAAGCGGTTGGGATTGAAAGCTGTACGAAGCGATGGAGGTCGAGAGATTAACGGCTGTCGGAAAGGAACTGGGCTATGCTGGGCCAGAATTGTGAAAATGGGTGGACGACGAAAGAGCGCGATTAAGAGAGGAGAGAGCTCACGAGCGTGAGTTGGCAAGGGAAAACCGCGGAACTAGCTAAGCAAGCTACCCTCCGCGAGGGGGAACAAGCTAAGCAAGCTACCCTAGAGAAAGAAAGGGAGATATTGCAGTTGAGAATCGCTGCGCGAGGGGGTCACAAGGAAGGGGCTGATTAAGGACTCGGAGACGCGCCAGTCCAAGCTTTCCGAGGGAGTCCTCACAAGTTGATCCCGCAGTTCAACGATCGAAGGGACGACCTCGATGCATACCTGCAGCGTTTTGGGCGCACGGCGAACAGGTTTGGGGTGGCCTCAGGACAAATGGGCGACTACATTAGGCCTGTGTCTGACAGGAGAAGCGCTCACGGTGGTTGGTCGCATGACACCCACGGACGCGTTGGACTATCCTAAAATAAAACTGGCTCTGCTCCAGAGATTTAGGTACACAAAGGAGGGATGCCGTGAGAGATTTCGGGATGCTAAACCCGAGGAGGGTGAAACTAGGAGGCAGTTCGCCGCTAGGCTGGCAGGTTACTTTGATCGGTGGGTTGAGGTGCCATAAATCGAAAAGACCTTCGAAGCGCTACGAGACACGGTTCTGGTGGAACAGTTTCTTGGGACCTGCTCAAGCAAGCTAGCTGTATTCCTTAAAGAGAGGGACTGCCGAACTTTGGATGAAGTGGAAGCAATAGCTGACCTCTTTTTAGAGGCGCAAGTGCAATCGAGAACAGGTGGCAAACAGAAAGAAGAGACTGGAAAGAAACAGAGTGAAGGAGATCCAGCTAATAATGATAAAGGCGAGGCCAGGAGAAGTAGCCGCTGCTTCTTTTGTGGGAAAGCCGTACATAAGACAGAAAATTCTCGGAGTAAGGCTCAAGCGAGTAAAGCACCAACGTGCTGAAACTGTGGACGAACGGGTGCACAGGGCTAATCATTGCAAGGCGGGACCGGACGGAAGACACGAGGCCTCATGCCTGTGGACCAAGGCCTCCAGCTACCACGGACGAGCCAGAGCAATTTCCTTCGTCACGCTGAGGAATGGAGACAAGATTCCGGTGGTGAAAGCAGCCTGTGGGAGAGCTCCAAAGTTCCCGGCAGAGAATATGCTAGTGGTTGAAGGACGCCTAGGGAACAGGCGAATAAAAGTGCTCAGGGACACTGGGTGTAATACGGTAGTGGTCAGGAAGGACCTGGTCCCTCTAGGAGAATTTCACCGGAAGATCGAGTGCCGCTTTCCTATTGGACCGGACAGTCAAGAAGCTACCAGAGGCGAAGATTTCGATTCAGATGCCATTTTATACAGGAACGGTTCTAGCGAAATGTATCAGTGACCCACTCTACGATCTGGTGCTGGGGAATATTCCGCAGATCCGAAGTGGGGATGATCCAGATCCTGGATGGGAGAACGCACGTGAAGGGGAAGAAGAAAGTCCTGTCGGCGGCGCAGCGATAAACCAAGGATCGGAGGTACGGGCGGACGCCCACGAGATGTCCGGTGCAGGCAAAAAGAACGACGGCTCACGTCACGCGAATTTTGGCAGAAGTTGCTGCAACCCATGACACGAGCGTCCCACGACGTGGAGAAAGAAAAAACGAAGAGTTAGGCCTGAACGTGCCGCAGGTATCAATGATCGATACGACTCCAGAGGCGCTCGCTAGAGAGCAGAGAGAAGACGACTCGCTCCGAAGGTGTTTCGAGGAAGTTGGGCAAATTACGAGAAGGTCGAAGTCTAGGACGAAGTTCCAGTTCTTTGTGAAAAACAGCCTGCTATACAGATATGTTAAGTATTCGTCGGGGAGAAAGACGATTCCACTGGTACTCCCGAAGAAGTTCAGCCCGGGTGGGATGACACTCGCGCATGATGGCATCATGTCCGGGCACCAAGGCATAAAGATCACGCTGGGCCTGGTGGCAGAAGAGCTCTTCTGGCCGGGGATCCAAAGCGAGATCAAAAGATATGTCAGATCATGCGACGTCTGTCAACGCACGGTGCCGAAGGGCAAAGTGGGTAGGGCTCCCTTAGGGAATATGGCCACGATCGAGACGCCTTTCCAGAAGGTAGCCATCGACATTATTGGACCTATCACGCCGATGTCCAGTGCGGCAAACACGTACATCCTGACCATGGTAGACATGGCCACAAGATATCCAGACGCAGTAGCGCTGCGGGCCGTTGGATCTCAGCATGTAGCAGGTGCTCTGGTCGAGATGTTTACACGCTATGGCGTGCCAACAGAGATACTCAGCGACCGCGGGACTAACTTTACATCAGACCTGAAGAAAGAAGTAAGCCGTTTATTATCAATGAGGCACATATGCTTACCACGCCCTACCATCCCAAGTGCAATGGATTGGTCGAGAGGTTTAACGGCACTATAAAACAAATGCTAAGAAGAATGTGTGAAGAGAGGCCCAAGGACTGGGACAGGTACCTCCCAGCGCTGCTCTTCGCATACAGGGAGCTCCACAATCAAGTCTGAAGTTTTCTCCTTTTGAGCTGCTGTACGGCAGGAGAGTGCGAGGGCCTCTGGCCATTCTAAGAAATGCGGTCAAGCGAAAAGGTGGAAAATGAGGCGATGACATCGTACAGCTACGCGCTCGAACTGAGAGAGAAATTTGAGAACACGTGCGAGTTGGCGCACAAATGCTTGGAGGAGGCGAAAACTAAATATAAGGGCTATTATGACAGAAGGTCTTCGAACCGCAAAATGAAGCAAGGTGACTTGGCTTTGATCCTTCTTCCAACAGAAGCCAACAAAATGATCATGCAATGGAAAGGACCCTTCGTGGTGACGGCAAGAAAGAACGAAGTCGATTACAAGTTGGACGTGGGAGGGAAGACGAAGGTCTTTCACGTCAACATGCTAAAAAAGTACGAGGAGAACCGAAGCTTGGAAGAAGCCGGAGAGATTCCCACACCGAGCTGGACGAAGCAACGAGGATGGAAGGACGTTAATGTAAACAAGAATTTGGACATAAACAAAAAGTGCCGAAGTGCGTGCGCTGATCGAAGACTTCAGTGAGGTCTTCTCCGATGTGCCAGGAAAACCAAATCTCTTGACATGCGACCTGGAAGTCACCACGACGCGCCCGGCATACGTGAAGCAATACCCGCTGCCACTTTCAGTACAAGAGGTGGTCGAGGAAGAGATCTCGGAGATGCTGGCGCTAGGTATAATCGAGAGATGCTCCTTACCATACAACGCACCGGTGGTGATCGTAAAGAAGAAGGACGAATCGAATAGATTTTGCATTGACTACAGGGGATTGAATGATGTTATTAAACCTGACGCAGAGCCTACACCGAGGATCCACGTCACATTTGCCAAAACGGGGCAGAAGCGCTTTTTCTCAAAGCTGGATGTGGCCAAAGGTTATTGGCAAATTCCTATGGAGGAAAGTGCCAAAGAAAAGACAGCGTTCTCCTCAACGAGCGGTCTCTTCCAATTCAACTTTATGCCCTTTGGAATAAAAACTGTTTCAGCTACATTCACGAAGTTGATGCGAAAGTTGTTGGACGGAATCCCAGACGCGCATCACTACATAGATGACGTCTTAGTCGCTACGAGTTCATGAAGGGAACATATTGAGACGCTTAGCCGTATCTTTCAACACCTGCGAGAGGCCAATATCACGGTCAAGCCGACGAAGTGTGAAATAGGATTCTTGGAAATCAGCTTCCTAGGACACGAGATCGGAATGACAACATATCGCCGGACCTTAAAATAATAGAAAGAATCCAAGAAGTTCCGAGGCCTCGAACAAAAAGACAAGTCTGGTCCTTCCTTGGTCTCACGGGATTCTACCGAGAGTTTGTAGAAGACTACGCTCGTCTGACTGCATCTCTAGTAGAATTAACCAAAAAGGGAGCCCGGAATGAGGTCGAGGGGGGGCCAGAGCAAGAAAAGGCGTTCAAGGAGCTAAAGAGCACACTCTAAGAAAAAATAGGTGTAGTCGGGTGGATCGGGCGCACATGCACCCTTTTCCTGAAAGATACACCTTGCGTTATCCAGCGAGTGTACTTGTACACCGACAATGAGCATCCTCCTCTCCCTTAAAAAACTCTAGGTGTATCAGTGCACCCCCTCGCTAGCCACGCGACCCGGTCAGCTTGTGCTTGGATTCCCTCTTGGGGGTCACTTTTTGGGTTGGGCAGTTTCTTAGGAAGTATGGAGCTATTTTGTAAACTCGGTATTGACAGTAGAGTAGACGCTATGCTTGTTTTAGGCCAATCGGGTCTCCGGGTAGGATCACGTGGCTACAGTCTCCAAGCTAGAAATAAGGCAGAGCACGGCACCTGCCTGAAGGCCAAGGCCACGGGTAGCATCCACTGCACTATTAACTTTTGGTCGAACTTTCAAGAGGATATAAGTGACAAATCCTCTCGCGATGTGTTAATTGTTGGGTTGCCCCTGAAGATAAGCCTTTGCGAGGGCACCCCCCTTTTGGCCTTGAAGGAGCTGCTATTTTCTTTTTCTTTCTCTCCCTAAGCTGATAGCATGGAAGAAGGTGCGCAGTTGCCGAACCAATGAACCGGAGGCTTCTTCATCTCTCGACTCCGCTGTCTAGGCGCGGGTGACTGGCAGGAGCGTGATCATGTGGTAAAGGTTTCACGGATGACGTAGTAGCTTTTCCCGACCTCGGAATGTTTGCTTCTCGGCCTAGTTTCTTGTGTGCTGTGCTGCGACCAGCGGGGCTGCCGTAGATTTCGTCCGCGACAACGTATTCGAGTGTACCAAGATTTCCGGTGTTTGAAAAGTCCTACGCGTATACCGGCAACAAGCGATTTCTTCAAAAAAGCCCAAGGAATTCATGTGATGCGTTTTGTGTTCGGTTCAGAAAATTACTGCTTCGGCCACATCGTGTTGAATCTTCACGGACCCCTTTCCTTTCATTTTTTGTGTTTGTTGTGCTGCAGTGCCCGTGTCGACATATATTTCGGATTACATATTTCGAGTCCGGTATTTTCATCGTAAGTGTTCTTCAACCTACTCCTTTGCAACAATTGACCGTTCCGTTCCGGATTACCTCTAGAATTAGGCAGTGTCTATTTTCTAGCAGCCGGGAGAATAATTTCCCCGAAATTCTAACGGCAGTCGCCTGCCATTAGCTGACTACAATCATGTGACAACTGCAGGTAGAATACTGACTTTCTTAACCTCCTGGCGTTCTGTGAAAACACGTTTTCGTTGATACATGTTCTGTAGACAGGTTTCATCGACACTAACGTTTCATCGTCACTCGTTACGCGAAATGCACGCTGTAGGGACATTTTGTCGCGCGTGCTCACCGACTCAGCCTAGATTCCTGTATAGGCTCCCTACGGGAGCCAGAGTTGCGCGTTTGATTCCACGTGCCGCGTGCCGCCCTCGCCGCTATTCGCCGAGATCCGATCACGTGAGGAGCCGTATCAAGTGTCGTGCAGCAAAGTAGACGTTGCACGCGCCCCGGCGTACGTTCCCCGGCTTTTGAGCGCGCCGCGCGCCTCAAATGCGCGGCGCTGCTATTCGCCGAATTCACTCACGTGAGGAGCTGAATCCACATGCCATGCATGAACGCGCAACTCTGGCTCCCGTAGGGAGCCTATAGGGAGTATTCACTGGCGGCCATAGCCGTGTGCTCGGCTGCGGAGCGCGTGCTGAACGCGAGCTTCCACAGTTCTTTCGCCACGTGCATTCCGCACCACCAAGATTGCCGGTCTTGGCAGCCTATTAATGCGAGCTCGTTCTGAGCATGCGCTCTAAACAGTGACCTCAAATATGGCGGCCAGTGAATACCTCCTATAGGGAGTATTCACTGGCGGCCATAGCTGTGTGCTCGGCTGCGGAGCGCGTGCTGAACGCGAGCTTCCACAGTTCTTTCGCCACGTGCATTCCGCAGCACCAAGATTGCGGGTCTTTGCAGCCTATTAATGCGAGCTCGTTCTGAGCATGCGCTCTAAACAGTGACCTCAAATATGGCGCCCAGTGAATACCTCCTATACAGGAACTCTAACTCAGCCCACCCGTTCACGCCACTTCGTGCCGACAGTCTGCGGCGGCTCATTACGAAAATGTTAACCAACCTGTCCCCCCCCCCCCCCGTTCACGTCACTTCGCGGGTACAGCTGTCGATGAAACGTCGTTTGATGAATGAATGGCGACTGCTGGTGGAATTTCGTGAAAATAATTCTGCCGGCTGCTTGGAGAATAGACAAAGCCTAAGACTCACTTCCGTTTCTTGTTTGCTTTATAATCTTCTCAGTTGTGTAGCAGCTTCTTCGTACCTCTTCACATATCACGGATTGCTTGGCTGTCTAATAAACTTCTATGAGATTTGAAAACAATCCCGTGTGTCCGTTTACCTGCCTTTTTGCTATCACCGGGGCGCATACATTTTTAAGGGATTCCTTGATGTCTTAAATAGGTTTATGAAGTTAGTTATGAAGCGGGTGCATAAGGTGGTGTGACCATGCACCTTCGAATCGGGTGCATCTGTGTTCTCTTCGAATTCAGTGGGTGTAGAAATAGGTGCAACAGTGCACTATCGAACGGGGTGCTCCTGTGTTCTCTTTGAGAGCAGTAGGTGTAGAAAGAGGAGTAGTGGTACACTATTGAGCGGGGTGCATCTGTGTTCCCTTTGAGTGAGGCGGGTTTATGAAGTGGTGCAATGGTACACCTCCGAACGGGGTGCATCTGTGTTCCCTTTCATTTTATTGGGTGTAGAAAGAGGTGTAGCCGTACACCATTGAATGGGATGTACCTGTGTTCCCTTCGAGTGAGATTTCTGTAGAAAAAGGTGTACATGTTGTGGTGACCTCCCCCGCGCCGACCCTCTGGGTCCCAATTTCCGTCCTCCGAGATACGTCATGCCTCGGGGGAGCGGCCATGGCGTCGCGTACCACTGATCCGGGTATGGCGCTCCCCTAAGCCAACTGACGTCACGGGACTGGCTTCCCAAGACAAAGGGGCGAAGGCTTGAAAAGGGAAAGCCGGACAAAGAAAGGCTCTCTCTCGCTCTTGGACGGTGGCGTTCTTGGACGGCGGACAGCGTGCAGCGGCGACAGGAGACGAGGACGCTGGCGCGGGAATCGACGGGAGACGGACGATGGCGCGGGGAAAGTGCGGGCGAGACGTCGAGCTGTGGACTCGACTAACGGACCAGACGGCGACCCTGGACGACGACGTCCCCATGACGCGGTGCGGACGACTACCGCTGGGACTTGGAGCAGCTGCGGGGCACTGGATCTTCCCTCGACCACGCTGATGACCGTTCCCCGATCCCAAAACCCCCCAAGGCAATGAGTGAGTGAATAAACCCTTTTGCCGAGAGCGACGTATTGCTGTGTCATATTCATCCGGGAACAGGGTCTGTGGGAATCGGAGTTAGACGCCCGCATAAACTGGCGCCCAACGTGGGACCTGATTTTTGATCGGGCAGGCATTCCGATTCCTAGCCTGTTTCCGGTTGAATTGGGGCACTGTTTCGCGCTCTATTTGGGGGTCATCTTCGTCGCAGGAACGCCG
Source organism: Ixodes persulcatus (assembly GCA_013358835.2). NCBI lineage: Eukaryota > Metazoa > Arthropoda > Arachnida > Ixodida > Ixodidae > Ixodes > Ixodes persulcatus. The sequence goes on from JABSTQ010011363.1 coordinate 324,799, forward strand.
CACGAAGTTTCGTTGCGGGCGCGCCCCACGAATGTCCTGACAATATCGCCTGCCCGACGAGGAGGCGCGGACCTTGACCGTTGTCGTTAGGGGTTAACCCTTTTTTCCAGCCTGTCGAATTTGCGTATCCCCCGTTACGAGAAGCGCCTTGATTTTTTGCTGTTCAGCGCGCCGATGAATGCTGGCAGGTTGATCCTGCTGCGTAAGAGCGCTGTGTGCGTCGAAATTACCGCACTTTTCGAGGCCCGTAGCGTCGGGCGTCACCCCACCTACACCTCCGGCCGTCCACGTCTGCTGGGAAAGATGCCAGCTCACGGTTTGGGGGATGTGACGCGCCTATACGCCTTTGCTCGCGTATCGATGTATTGTTTTGGAACGCTTGTTACCGATCGGACGCGTTAGAGAGGCATCGCTCTGGGTGGAGAACGCTCCCGTTGCGGATGGCGGTTGCATGCATGGAGTGTGTTTGGAAATTATCCCCGCATTGCATTTTGTCCGGGAAGAGCCTAGCGTTTCGGTTTGACTGCATGCTAGCTCCCAGTTGGCCTTGCTTGAGCTGTCAGCGTGGTTTTGAGCTTTGTTAATTGACAGCGTTTTAAGGTACGGTGTGCGCTCTTGTGGTTCCCTTCCGACCAAGATCGCTTTTAACGAGTACCTTCTGGCCAGAGGCTACATTTAGGGCCTAAGTCCACTAAATCGTGCCGGATACGCGATGTCTGGTGCGCAGACAACGGAATCCTGAAAACCACAGAGTTTCCGTTTTCACTTTATCAGTGGCTGTGTGTGTGTAATGCTCAGTGGAGCCCAGTTTGACGCGATGGGCATGACCCGTGCGTTTCTGGTAGTAGTGTCGTGAGGTTGATTCGGTTTAATTGTGCTCACAGTTGGTTCCGGATCCTCACACCGCTATATCGAGGGTTCATTTCGTTTTTTCTGTCTCCGGAGGAGCGGCGGCTAGCGCGTGCTTTGCGCTGCCGCCGGATATACAGTACGGCGGTACGGCTCTCGGCCGTGCTTGGGTTCGCGTTGGGACGCGAGGGCGTAGGGAGCGTAATTGGTCGTGCAGAGACCTGGGCCGGCTTGCTAGAAGCAGCGTCTCAGCTGAGACTGGGTGAAAGAAAGCACTGCCAAAGCCAGCGCACGAGCTGAGCGGGACTCAAACTGCGTCTCAAGACGCTCGCGCGCCTCAGCCTTTGCAGTGCTTTCTTTCACCCAGTCTCAGCTGAGACGCTGTTCTAGCAAGCCGACCCTGGATTAGAGTGAAATTATAGATTTAGGGGAGAATAGACAGCTAGGTGGGGAAAGAGCTGTGCTCGTGCAGTGAAGAGCTGCACGAGGGAAGTGGCGGTCTTGCGAGGATGTGACGAGTTGTTCATAGTTTTATCCTGTACAGATGCGCGGTTGGCCCGGGAAAACGTACGGTTCACGTCGGCGGGTACGTGCCCGGGAAGCCTAGAAATTATGGCAGCGGCATGGCCGTCGGCGGCCTATAGACGTTTCCACTGTTTACAAAAATCACAGTCCACACGTGTTAAATCACAGTCCAGAACGCGCACGTTCGTCGCTTCGGAAAGCGAGAAAATCACGCGCCATACGCACGAACACTGAAAATGGAACCTGCCAAGTGTCCTTTTTTGGAAAGGTCTATAAAGCCTGGTTGAGACAGTTGCGTTTGACTGCGTTTGACTGCGTTGCGGAAGCGAGAAACCAGGACATCCCTGCTGCTTATATCGCGTGCCAAGATGATTCCTTGAATTGAATTCCACACTTCATACGAAGCACAGATGTGCCGGTGACTCGCTTTCGGTTCTCGCCGCAACGCAGTCAAACGCACTCAAACGCAAGTGTCTGAACCGTGTTTTGCGTTTGGTCAGCCCGTCGCTGTACAAACTGCAGCCTTTGCATGAATGGGTAGCGGGTGTTGGAATCCAGCGGTAAGTGCGGTAGACACTTCGACGCTGCGGAAACTTTTCATGCAGAGCAAATATAGTTTATTAGCTCGTCCATTTCCAAGACCGGCCGGTTAGATTATTTGGCATTTCGGTGTCGCGTTCGTTGCGCGGAAGTTGAAAGGTGCGCGTGTGGGATATTTACATTGTTCGAACCCTACCTGTCCTCACAGTCGCAAGAAGACTTTTCAGTCATGCGGCGTGTAGACTTGGTCGGGGGCGAGCTTTGTGCGTACCCTACTGCGTTTGTATGAGGGCACGTTGCTCGGATCGAGAACGTCGAAGAGTCGCGAGACGCGTTGACGGCGTACTTTTCTTGCTCAATCCCGGCCAGCCTTGACATCAGCTGGAAGACTTTTTAGTTATCCGGTGTCGGGGTTTGGCTGGGGGAGAACTCTAACGTACGTCGATGCGCTTGTCGCGGTTGTCGAGCCCGTGCGGGGTTCGGTGCGGACCGCCGTTATGCGCTCGTCGCTCGTGTTGGGAGGTCACCTCCGAGCAGTGAAGCGGTAACATCTGGTTGCATGCCCAGACGTTACGGACATAGCCGTGTAAATAGACTGTCCGATTAGATCTGCTGTCCGTACGATCTAGATACTGTTCCCTTTGTACTGGTATTTGTGGCCGGTACCACGGAACACCAGCCTTTCAGTAAGGTGATTCTCCCTTCTGATGAAGGCGTACTGCGTAGCGTGGCTGTAGCGTGTTTGTAGCTCGGGTGTCGCGAACGCCGAGTGCATGAGTGCCCGTCTTGAGTAATTGCTACTGTTGGCAGCGTGTTTATTTTCCATAGATAGTTTAGTCGCACCTCGCGAACGGGACAGGATTTGTGGCCGTTTCTGTTTTACGGGAGGTTATTGTTCATTTTTGGGGTTTTGTGCGTTCCTCGCGAGTGTGTTGGAAATTAATATTGTTGTCAGAGGTGTGCGGTTCTGGGGTTTGGTCAGATTGTTTTCTGTTTTAAAAGAATGCGGTTGAGTTTTATAGGAGCAAACGTTGTATAGTGGGCATATGTACGAATTGAGTATACAGTGAGTGCTTATGCTTTTTAGTTGCGGAATACTTTTTCCTCTTAGGTACCAATTGAACGCGTAGCGTGACGTTCTCAATGATTGCCTGCCTGTTGGTATTGAAATGAAGAGTTTCTTTTTTTTTATTTCGTGGCATGTCCAACGATCAAAAGGTTTTGGTTTCGTCGCGCTGTCTGGTATAGCGTGTTCGTATTCGTTTTGGCGCGATTCGCTGTCTGGAATATTAGGGACGGAAGCGAACTTTAAGAGCCGGCGTGTGTTGTGTGTGCCTGAGTGCCCGTGCGTGCTGTGAGCTGTGGTGCTCCGGATTAGTTCCTGGACCGTGCTCCGTCGGTCGCGGACTTCCCAGTGAATGAACGTCCACCGCCCGCTGGCCTGCCTGGTTTGATGCCACCACCACTATCATCGAGGGTGCTCGTCATCATCGGTGACACTCAGCTGAACAAGTTTCCTGCCTGAGGTCCTGGGGACCACGCAACCTTGGGCCCCCCCGAGTCCGAGCCTTGAGGGGAGGGAGGTGTGGAGATCTTGCTGCCCTCCTCCGCGCCGACCCTCTGGGACCCAATTTCCGGTCTCCGAGATACGTCATGCCTCGGGGGAGCGGCCATGGCGTCGCGTACCACTGATCCGGGTATGGCGCTCCCCTAAGCCAACTGACGTCACGGGACTGGCTTCCCAAGACAAAGGGGCGAAGGCTTGAAAAGGGGAAGCCGGACAAAGAAAGGCTCTCTCTCGCTCTTGGACGGTGGCGTTCTTGGACGGCGGACAGCGTGCAGCGGCGACAGGAGACGAGGACGCTGGCGCGGGAATCGACGGGAGACGGACGATGGCGCGGGTAAAGTGCGGGCGAGACGTCGAGCTGTGGACTCGACTAACGGACCAGACGGCGACCCTGGACGACGACGTCCCCATGACGCGGTGCGGACGACTACCGTTGGGACTTGGAGCAGCTGCGGGGCAGTGGATCTCCCCCCGACCACGCTGATGACCGTTCCCCGATCCCAAAACCCCCCAAGGCAATGAGTGAGTGAATAAACCCTTTTGCCGAGAGCGAAGTATTGCTGTGTCATATTCATCCGGGAACAGGGTCTGTGGGAATCGGACTTAGATGCCCGCAATGTGCACCACACCGACGGGTGTACTCGTACTCCCATATTTGGGGTGTGCAAGTGTTCCCCCAAAGGGTGTATGTAGTATATGTGACAAGCACTTACACCCCCTATGGGTGTACCCCATGACACCCTTTTTTTTAGAGTGCAGACTGGGACAGCCTCCCATATTGTTGGCGCCAAACCCAGTGAAGGAGTTTGTACTAAGGACGGATGCTTCTGACGTAAGCGTGGGGGCGGTGTTACCTCAAGAACAATCCGATATATTGCACCCCGTAGCGTATGCGAGCGGAAAAACCCTACGGAGCAGAAAAGAAGTTCGCTACGGTTGAAAAAGAGTGCCCCGCGTTGGTATGGGCTGTCGCCAGATTCAAGTTGTTGCTGTACGGGAGAACTTTCAAAGTACAGACCGACCATCAGCCGTTAGAGGTTTTGAACAGTGCCAAACATACTAACAGCAGAGTTTTGAGATGGAGCATGGCATTACAGGATCAGAGTTTTCATGTTGAATATATTAAGGGAAGAGACAACGTAGGAGCGGACTTTATGAGTCGAGTATAAAGAGCCAACCAACGGGTGGATGGGTTTCTAAATACTGTAATTTTTGGTTTTCCAGGGAGGTAGAATCTAGCTATGCTTTACGAATATTGAAACAAAGTTAAAGGGGCGGTGCAACGATATTCAATTGGAATGTTTTTCACTTTAAACGAGCTTACTGGCACTAGTGGGACTCAAGGTTACTCGCACGCAACGCCACTGGCCAAGAAACTCCTTTGTTCCGGTGTAACTTCAGAGACAAAAGCGATCATTTTCATTCAATCTCTCCTTTGCAAAATTTGAGGACGTAAATTGGGGATCGCAGTACACCCATATGACGATATTTGAATGCTGTTCATAGATTGGACCCGAGCATTGCGTGGACACTGGATTTGGGCTCGTGATAATTACTAGCTCGAGAAGCATTCGGGTAGTGACTCGTGTCCAATCGCTGCAACGACGACAGTAGTCGAGCCATAACAATGTCTGGAACTCAGAGCGTGTCCTGTGCTTTGCCAACCCCAGCGCGTGGCTATGATCAACATTGGCGGCATATAATCGGCTCCAGATCACGTGGCCGCTTGTTCTGGCAGCGAGTTGAGGGGGAGAACGCTGCTCGTTTTTCTTTAATTTTTTACTGGGACTTCCATTGCGTGGTGTGAAAAACGAACGCGTGTTTCATAGGTCATTAACGTCAGGGATCCGTTCTAAGCGGTATTTGCGCAAAGTACAAAAATTGTTGCATCGCTCCTTTAAGAGTGCGGAAACGGTGCCGCTGAAGGGCAGCGCGAACTTTAGAGAAGTTTAGTTTAAAAAAATGAATTACCAAGCGCAAAGGGACGGACTGAGACGATGAGCAGGACGTTCTCTGTTGCTGAAGGAAACTTTATGTTCAAAAAGTGTTTTGAACCAGGTGACACGGCTGTAAATATTATCAGAACTCTTGTCTTTTATTTCACGGTGCTTGTTGTGCGCGGATGTGCGTGTGTGAGTGCGGCTATGGTGCTCGTCAATGCCAAGGTCTGCTCTTCGACGTCTCAGCAGTACAACGAAACTACGCCTCATAAATCGAGGCTCTTCAAGTAGGGGGGAATGTCACGTTCTTGGAGTGACAATGGGGTGAAGAGGAAGAAAAGGAAAAGGGCGAGCTGAAGACAAGCGGAGGGCACGAGGTGTGTGTGTCTCGAGCGGGAACAAGCGAACGACTGTAGCGGACAACGCTCCCGGCAGCCCAAGCTACGCTCCTGAAAAACCCTGGCCTCGTTCCAGGAAAGGCAACATCGTTGAGACGGAGCGACATCCGACAGTGCTTCCGCCAGCTAAGGCTACGCTCCTGAGAGATCCTGGCCCCGCCCCAGGAAGGGCAACACCGTCGAACAGGAGTGGCATCCGATCTCTGACCACCATACCTTGCCGCACTGCTCAGAAACCCTGGCCTCGCCCCAGGAAAGGCAACACCATCAAGCCTGACGGACGGACGGTTGCCGTTCGTCCATCGCAAGCTTGCCGGGCTCAAGGACTTCACCCTGGAAACCGTGGCTCAGACACAAGCGAGAAAGGGTCGGCTTCGCTACTCAGAAACTGTGAGTGAACTACAGGCCCTGATTAGGCCTTGAAGGCACCAAACTGATAGTGCTTCTAGAGACCTCCCTTATTTAACTTCAACATTTGTTTCTTTTTATTCGATTTTATTTACACTCATATTTCTTTGGTGTGGCTGATTAAATTGATGTCTTCCTTCTACTTTCGTGCGTCACTTCAGTCTCCAATACGCCCTCGTCTCCTCGGAAGAACCTGACAAGCATGCATTAGCTCGTGTCAAGCGATGACTGCCGGTGGTGCTGCTCGACCCCAGCAATACAGGCCTCCATCCGCGATCCAGTCTACTGAGAGATCAGTGGTGCCAGTCAGGCACATAGCCAGGATTTTGTTTTGGGGGTGTTGCCTTGCCAACCCTGCAGCGCAGAACAATGCCAGTATCAAAGAACACATTTGCCCAGTTAGGCACTCTCGATCGGGTCGTTGAGCTAGCTGGGCTCCGCTTCTGTGCGAGCTGAGCACTGCCGACGTGCGCGATTGAAAGCGTCGCTGTGGTCGGCCGGCCACGATTGGCCGAATGCTGACTATGACGTCAGCAAAGGGTTTTTCATCGACGGAAATAAGACAAGTGTATGAACTTCAATTTTGACGGTGTTGGCAAAGTTGGTTTCAGAGCGCTATGATTTCAAGCTTCCAACATGATCATTACAAACACCATCGAACCTGTTGTTCGCAAGGTCATGACGTCACGAGAAGGAACCATGCGAGGGCGCCACCATAATATATTGCCGCTAATACTCTGTTTCACCGGTTTCACCTTATGATGTACCGCAGGAAAGGCTACAAGCGCGAGCTCCTTGCTCTGGGGCACATCCCGGCGGCACAAGCTCTCGTGACTAGGGTGCCTTCATGTGCGCTTCGCTTAGGGTGGTGGCATCTCGCCATTTTGTCCCACAAGTAGATTTTTATTTTTTGTTTAGAAGCGCGTGAAAGAGCGTGTTCCTGCACGCGTTTGTGGCGCTGACTGTGCTATGGCGACATTTTGTTTTCGTCGATTTCTTTGGATTTTCCCCGTGAGCGCGTGCTGTCGGCATCGGGTACTACAAAAGGTGGCATCACCCTAAACAGAAGGACATTGAGGCCATTGAGGCACCCTACTCGTGACTTAAGAGCAGCCGCCAAACGCTATGAGCTTTCGCTTCAAGCCTTCGCTGCGGTATGACATAAGCTGAAACGAAGTATTCGCAACTTTCACGACCTATAGGGGGCGCACTGGTGCCTATCAAGATGGCTGTCATCTGGATGATCGTCGTAGAACAACAGGACGAGGCTAGGTCTGCGACGCGTGAGTAATACTAGTTTTGCTATATACGAGCAGTATTAGAGCCTTAGTTTATTTTTTCACGTCAGGAAGGTGTAGGCAAGCACCTTTAATGTGAAGCCGATCATCCAGGAGCTAGGGAGCGCGATTCTCACACCGCGGTACCACCATCGCTGAAAGTTGCGAATAGCACTACTGGCACGTTTTCTGGCATTTGTGTCAGTGGGAGCACGCGCTGAGCGCTGAACGTGCACGGACGAGCTGCAGAAAGGATGAAATTAAGAGCAGAGGAGGAACATCACTGCCACGAGCCTGTTTTCTGGCCACACGGATGAGTGCCGCAATCTATACTCTGTTTCACCTTGTGTTGTACCGCAGGGAAGGCTACAAGCGCGAGCTCCTTGCTCTAGGGCACATGTCGGCGGCACAAGATCTCGTGCACCAAGGGCAGCTGCCAACGCTATGAGCTCGCGCTTCTAGCCTTCGCTGCGGTACAACATAAGGTGAAACAGAGTATTAGCGGCGAGAAGTTTTGGTGGCGCCCTCCTGTGGTTCCCCTTTGTGACGTCATTACCTTGCAAACAACAAGTTCGATGGTGTTTGTTATTAGCATGGTGGAAGCTTGAAATCATTGCGCTCTCAAAGGAACACTGCCAACACCGTCAAAAGTAAAGTTCTTTCATTCCTCTTATTTCCGCGATGATAAATCCCCTTTCCGACGTCATAGTCAGCGTTCGGCCAATCGTGGAAGGCCGACCACAGCGACGCTTTCGGTCGCGCACGGGGCTAATAGTGGTTGAACTAAAGGCTTGTTCAAGATGGCCGCTGTGGGATCGCCGCTTTAAAGAGATACTACAACGAAATTTCGACGCCTATTTTTTGGTCTATATGTGTTTAAAGGAGCACAGAAGGAGCAGTATCACATCGAACACATCAATTTCTTGTTAAAAAAAAAAGTCACGAAAAGGAATTTTAAAACGAATTAAACGATTAGCAAAGAGCACCTGGTGGATGTCGCTAAGCCTCGTTTGTAATGCCGTCTAGGAACCTTGAGAGGTAATAACGGTAACTGTCTCGCCTCCGACCTGGACGAGAGAAGAGGGGAAGGAGGAACTCCCCTTTTCCCGTTAATACATTTTGTGTGTCCCAGAAGTCCTACTGTCCCTCTACAAGATTATAGAAGATTAACTCGTCACTCAAAATTCGTACAAAAGCAGCCGCTTCGGTGGCTGGAGCGATTACGACATCCTCTCGACGTCAGCCTCGCCGTAGCTTTGCTCGTCCCGAGACGAACTACGTCACGATTGCGTTGGATGTCACGTGCTCTCCGCTGGCTGTTCTCCGAGCGCTTGCCAGAGTGGGCCGTTTATAACTAAAAGTACAGCCACCAGGCTCAAACTAGAAACGTGCGATTGTCATTTACCGATAATGTGGATCATATCCACCTATTTTCGAACAATACCGGTATATTTCAAATTTCGTCGAAGTATCCCTTCAAAGACGGCGGGAAGTTAATCATCCCCAGCGGGTGCCTGGCGTCTCCGCTGTATAAATTGGAAATTTAGCCAGTGCAGGACCATCACTAGCCTGGGATTATTAATGGAGAGAAGTGTAAAGATTAAACGGAGAGAAGTGTAAAGATTAAACCATGCAGTAAGAAGCAAACACGAGAGAAAAAGAGAAACATTCATTATCTTCTCCAGGTGTGAGTGGTTGGTCGCAAGTACCATAGGAGTCCCTACCATAAATCGTTATAAAACAAAGCGCACAAAGAACGAAAAGAAAACGAGGTATACGAGAAACATGCGGTCACTAACGTTTTTTTAATATTTTTTTACATATTTTGCAGGGGTGTGCGAATATTGAAATTTTCGAATATCGAATCGAATATCGAATATGTGTCTAGTAATAAAAAATTGCAAAGTAAGAGGTAACAAACCGTTTCATTGCATTTTTAAAATAATCAATGAAACTGCATTCTACTGGGCAGCAGCAGGCTAAAGATGCTTCTAGTAATGCACTCATTACAAATTATCGTGTAGGAAAATTAACTGTCCAACGTGTTCAGCAAGTGAGCGCTTCCTAGGCGCCGTGACATCATTTCCGCCAGTAGAAAGACTTTTTAATCGGGAAACCTGCGAAATTTCACTAACATTCGAAGAAGTTTGATTTATGGACAGTGTTGCCCGGCTGCTACACGAATATTTCGAATTTTGGGAAAGAAATGATTTAGAAAGTAGTTTATTTTGTATTTTATAAGATGGTTACCAATGTTTACACCATATAAGAGCGAAAATATGCGTTTTTAACGCTTTCATTAGTTATTAATGTGAGCGAGTGATGTCAATAAACCCAACAAATATTGCACTTTTCCTCCACCAGGTGAGTCAACTAGATTTTTTTATTTATTTTTTTTTCGCGCATGCGCACAAAAGTAGAACTTCAATCAAACCTTTGTCGAACATCACGTTGAAAGTTCGAAAAAGTCAAACTTAGTCGAACTCGAACCTGGGCAGATTCGCGACATCCCTAGTTTTGACTGCGCGGGACTCGGTAGTGGCAGGAGTTGTTGTCGATGACGATGCAATATTCTACGCGCACCTAGCATTTTCTACTTGCTTGGGAGAAGAGCGTGTTGGTTCAAGTGATGGATGAAGAAAGAATAAACAATTAACACTGGGACAACACAACCACATCTTTTTGAAAGATGTGGTTGTGTTGTCCCAGTGTTAATTGTTTATTCTTTCTTCATCCATCCAGCATTTTCTTTTTTAAATTTTCAAACATTTATAATAGATAACACTCTCTAGATTTATTTTATATTTATATTTCACTCTCGCGGTTTATTTTATTGTAGCAATTTATAGAACGCCCAGTTACATCACATATTGCTATAAAAGCGCCACACAACAAAGGGCTTGGGGAAAATGAAACCGAAACTGATCCTGTATTGTTGCCATCAGACAGATAGAAACGGAGCAGACCGGTAACGCACGCATCATACGCCTTTCTCAGTGAATAAACATTATCAAAGGGGAATGCGTGGCAAGCAGATTATTCGTTACTTGCTCGAATATTCGTAGTTTGTGCGAATATTCGCCGTTTTTTCAGAATATTCGGCTTTAGCCGAATATTCGGGAACTTCCGAATATGCAATTTTCGAATCGAATACGTTTCGATTAAGGAAAATATTCGATTCGTATTCGAAATTTCGAATATTTGCACACGCCTAATATTTTGTAAACAGGAAGTTACCGCAACCCAGGCTGCACGTGCGCAAAACAATTCCCGCAATTTCACAATAAAGAGCGGAAAACCCCTCTCGTTAATCAAACTGTACGTCACTGGAAAAAGCCCCGGTTGCATACATTGCAATACCAAGACAACGACATGCGGAGAGGGTCGATGAAGAAACAGAGAACGAAGGTGCAGCAAAGGCGTATTACATGCCCCACCAGGCTGTTCTCCGCGAGAACAGCAGCATCACAAAATTAGGATTGTGTTTGACGCTTCCTCCCACGGCGCAAACTGTAAATCCCTGAACGAAAACTTGGAGAGTGGACCGAACATGAATCCAGAACTCGTCGCCATACTTCTGAGGTTTAGGACGCACCCAGTAGCGCTAGTGGCGGATGGGGAGAAGGCTTTCCTGCAGATCGGAGTCAAGGCGGAGGATGGTGACGCACTGCGGTTCCTCTGGTACAAGGAACCACCGATCCCAAATCAACCGGTACCAGAGATAGAGACTTGGCGAATGACGAGAGTGAATTTCGGTGCAACGTCAAGCCCGTTCCTTTTAGCGGCTACCCTGCGGCACCATTTCGCGGCGATGGAGAACACATACCCAACAACAGCCGAAAAATTAAGCAAGTCCGTGTATGTTGATGACCTGTTGACCGGAGCGAGCAACGAAGACGAGGCTAAGAAGTTGTACGCCGAGGCGAACCAGGTGTTTAGGCAGGCCGGTATGAGACCCCACAAGTGGGGTTCAAATAGCGCATCACTTGCGGAGGCGTTCGAGGAGGACGGCGTAGGCCAAAAACCTCTCGGACAAGTCTCGAACGTACCCAAGGTGCTCGGAGTGACTTGGGAACCGAAAGAGGACAGACTTATGTTTTCGCCGGAGCACGTGATGCAGACTGCTCGCCACCAAGAAAATACGAAGCGCTTCGTGCTGCAAACGACAGCTCGCCTTTACGACCCTCTGGGATTCTTGGCACCCTTCGTCGTGACAGCCAAGATCCTGTTCCAGGAAATCTGGAAACTAAACCTGGACTGGGACGATGTGCTACCAGATCACCTGCAAGACGAGTGGACCGGGTGGTGCAGCGAACTTGTCGAGCTAGAAAGGGTCAAGATCCCAAGGTTTTGCGACGACGGATTGCAAGGCAAGGTGACCCACCGATCATTGCATATCTTAGCCGACGCCAGCACCGCTGCCTACGGAGCCATGGTCTACCTTCGCACTACCGACGACACAGGAGCGACGACGACGACGTTATTGCTCGCAAAAGGCCGAGTTGCACCCCTCAAAACTGTCACACTGGCGAGATTGGAACTGATGGCCAGCTTGATCGCCTCAAGGCTGTCCAAATACGTTCAAACCTGCCTTGAGCTTGAGGTGAAGGACGTTCACTTCTGGACGGTTTCAATCTCGCGATTCAGCTCTGCTTCAAGGATCATCAGAACAACGGCTTGGATTTTTCGATTTCTCCACAACGTCAGGTCAACTGAAAGACGAACGGGACCACTGACAGCCGAGGAGATCGAGGCAGCGCGAACTCACTGGATAAAGGAGGCGCAGCGCTCGGCGTTCGCTACCGAGCTTCGCTGCGCGACCAACGCTACGAAGACACCGCCTGGTTCTCCCCTCCAAGACTTCGCCACTTTCATCGATCAGCGGGGAGTACTTCGCATTCGAAGTCGCCTCCAGTCCGTCTGCATGACGTATGACGAATGAAACCCGATCGTCCTGCCCAAGCAGCATCGATATTCAACTTTGCTGGCGATCGACGCGCACCGACAGCTGCTGCACGCGGGAGTCAGAGATACTCTTGTGCAGCTCCGTAACCAGTATTGGATTCTGCGGGGCCGAGAGCTGGTGAAGAAAGTGGTGCGTGCCTGCGTGACCTGTCAGCGATTTAGCGCGACCCCCGCGAGTGTCCCCACGGGACACTTGCCGGATGCCCGGACAACACGAGCGGACCCTTTCGAGGTAGTCGGCACGGACCTTGCGGGCCCCCTCTACGTCAAGGGCAAAGACCTCACATGCAAGTCCTACGTGGTGCTGTTCACGTGTGCAGTCACGCGGGCTGTGCACCTGGAGTTGGTTCCAGACCTGTCGACCCGGAGCTTTCTCTTTGCCTTTCGTCGATGTGTGTCGCGCCAAGGGCTGTGACCCGTAATTTATTCCGACAATGCGCTGACCTTCAAACGAGCGTCGAAGGAACTCACGGAACGTTGGAAGACGTTGCGCCACCCAGACGTGGTCAGCCACTTTGCGAACGCGGGTATCCAGTGGAGGTTTATTGTCAAGAGAGCCCCATGGTGGGGAGGATTTTACGAGAGGCTTGTGCGCTCGGTAAAGGTGTCTTTAAGAAAGGTTATCGGAAGGAACTGTCTGGACACAGAGGAATTGACCACCGTTCTGATTGAGGTAGAGGCCGTGTTGAATTCGCGGCCATTAACATTTGTGCACGACGGTGTCGGAGAGGGGACCCCGCTCACACCGGCCAGTTTCCTAGTTGGGAGGCGGCTGACGACACTTCCGCCGACGGGTGGGGACACGCTCGCTTCCACACCAGAGGAGCTTCGCGTGCTCTGGCGGCAGCGAAAACAACTGCTTAACCGATTTTGGGGAACATGGAGGGAAGAGTATCTTCGAGAACTCAGATCAGCGTACGCCACTCAGAACAGGCAGTCTGCGCCCATCAGAGAGGGTCAAATTGTTCTGTTAAAAGAGCCGCTTCCCCGCCTGCTATGAAAGCTCGGGCGAGTAGAAAGAGTGTTCCACGGCCGAGATGATTCTCTGATCTGGTCGTGTGAGATCCGAGTGCATCGCGGCACCATTTTGCGAAGGCCAGTGCAGCTTGTGTATCCGTTGGAGTTAACGGAAGTTTAGAATGGACTCCCATCCATTCGGTGGGATATTTAATTCGAAACGGGTTTATTAAAACCAAGTCAACGGCACAACATCAGTCCAAAACATCGTCTGAATGGGCTAGGAAGCTCGGCACACGCCCGACTTCCGGGAGAAGCATCGAACTTCCAGTGGCTTCACTGGTGCCAGGCCATAGACCCGAGAAGTTTGGGTGGCGCCCCCTTACGGCAAACCGAGGTGACGTCACGGCGAGAACAGAATTTTTCCCCGGCTCGCCCTGGGTGTATCATGCAGATATCGTACCGCATGCCAATCTTATCACGCTGTTTATGCTATGTCGTCTATAGCACTGAGTCATGCCGTCGGTAGCGCCCCCCTGTTTTCGGCTATATAAACGATGCCAAATAAACCTTGGTTGTTGTTGCGTTCACGAAGCCAGCAGCGTCGGACTGACTTTCTTATCAGCCGAGAGCCGGCTGATACATGGTGTCAGAAGCGGTCCCCGCGACCACACCAGAACTGTCAGCAAGAGGCAGCCATGGAACCACTCAAGCAGCCCGACCCTTTGCTCCTGTCGGGAAACGTTCAGAAGAACTGGACGCTCTTCAAACAAAAGTCCGAGCTTTACCTGCAAGCGACGGCGCAAAAAAAAACAACAAGAACTGTAGCTACCAAGGCGGCCACACTTTTGACCATCGCCGGGGACGACGCCATAGAGATCTTTAATAACTTCAACCTTCGCTGAGGGTGAAATCAAGGAAGATTACAAAACCCTTGTCGCAAAGTTCGAGGACTACTGCGCGGACCAGCAGAACGAGGTGTACGAAAGATACGTCTTGCGGACAAGAACGCAAGACGAGGCGGAACCGGAGGAGCAGCTTATCCGCGACCTCAGGAAACAAGCAATGTACTTCAACTTCGGACAACTTTCGAATTAGCAGATTCGCGATCAAATCGTCTTCGGCACTAACAACAAAAAGTTATGGGAGAAAATGCTGAGGGGAAAGGACTTGATGCTCCAGAAAGCAGAACAGACCTGCAAAGCCGCAGAAGCCTCTTCCAAACAAAATGAAGCATGGTACGCCCGCGAAGAAAAGGTGGACTCAACCACAAAAAGCTACCAGCGCCGCTCGGATGTTTCAAGAACCGAACAGTGCTCCAAGTGCGACAGCAGACGCGAAAAGAGGAAATGCCCCACTTTTGGGAAGACTTGTCTCGCCTGTCAGGGACGCAAGCCACTTCGCAGCTTGTTGCAACAAACAAGTCAGCCAGGGGAAGCACGACAACGATGACTTCGACATCTTGGACGTGGGTGTTTGCGGCATCGAGAACGAACGGGACTGGACTGTCAAGGCCCAGCTAGCAGAACAAGTGGTCTCGCTGAAGGTGGACACCGGCTCCCAAGCCAACCTGTTGCCCCTGTCGGTGTACAAGAGAGTGCACCCTAAGCCGTTTTTCAGACCAAGCAACGCGGTCTTACGCTCGTACAGCAGGAATGTCATCAAACACAGCGGCATTACAACACAGGAGGTTACGGTCAACCAGCATCACTGCTGCGTCAGGGCACACCGCTGTTTTCGACGTTCAGGTGCATGCTGTCGGCATTCTGTCATCCTTAGTAAGTGAAACAACAAAACTGCGTTTCGCTGTAGAAACCAGTAAAGATCCAGAGTTGCAAAAGGTTGTCGAAAACATATCCGGCAATAAAGGCGTCGAAGGGGAACTTAAACCGTTCGCTTCGGAGCTTTCCGTGGTGGAAGGAATTTTGCTGAAAGGGTGCAAAATTGTCGTTCCCAAGAAACTACGACCGGAAACGCTCGGACGGATTCACGAAGGCCATCTGGGCTTAAACAAGTGCAAGGCTAGGGCACGACGTCTGGTTATCGGGCCAGGTCTAAATTCAGACATTGAGCCGCTCGTAAGAAAGTGTGCCGCGTGTACAACTTATGCATACAAGCAATCAAGAGAACCACTTTTGCTTCGTCAAGTTCCGGATTATCCCTGGTACAAGGTCGGTGTATATCTTTTTCATTACGCAGGAAGTGCGTATCTCGCAGTGTTTGATGCACACTCCAACTTTCCACAAGTCGAGAAGCTCGGTGAGTCTTCTTCTGCAAGCAAGATTATCAGCAAACTGTGTGTCATCTTTTCAAGATACGGAATTCCGGTGGAGGTTTGCACAGATAATGGACCCCAGGTTTCGTGCCGGGCCTTTGCCGCGTTCGCCAACCGATATGATTTTAAGCACATCACCTCAAGCCCCGAGTTTCCTCGTTCCAACGGTCTCACGGAAAAGGGGGTACAGATTATTAAAAGGCTCGAAAAGAAAACTGGAGATGCGCGTGAAGATTTCTGGTCGGACTTACTCGGGTACCGTTCTTCCCCTCTAGAGGAAGTCCGTGCCCCGGGAGAGCTGCTGCAAGGCAGACGCCTGCGTACGCGACTCCCCGACTTCAGCCTTCAGCCGGCATCCACCGTCAAGAAGCATCGCCAGCCAGATACCGCAGAGCAGCGACTCCAGCCGCTCTATAAAGGACAAGTCGACCAAGTAGAAGTAAGGCCTGGTCTTCAAAGGCTAAGGAGACGGGTACAGCTGCGCCTAGATCGTACAACGTGGAGACGGAAAGTGGAACATCACTACGACGGAACTGTCAGCATCTTCTGGCAACATCGGAAACATTCATTCGCGACTCGTCAGCTGACAGCGATGTCACTGACTTCGAAGACGCCGGAGCGGGAATGCAACTTTATCCAAGGGCTCAAGGAAGAGCCAACGAAACTCCTCCTGCGCAGAGAACTCCTCAGACTGTTCAAGGAACACAAACGCGGCCCCATCAGCGCCTAGAAGATCTACGCGAGCTACGGTTGCACCCAAGCGCTTGCAGTACGGGAAGTATTTCGAACAAATTGTTTAGCATTGTTTGCCCTTGTCGTTTGTTAACTTAGGTTGTTTTATGTTTCTCTTACTAAACAGAGGAGGATGTATCATGCCGATATTTTACCGCATGCCAATCTTATGCTGTTTATGCTATGTCCTCATAGCACTGAGTCATGCCGTCGGTACCGCCCCCCCCCCCCCCCCCCCTGTTTTCGGCTATATAAACGACGCCAAATAAAACTTGGTTGTTTGAGTTCACCAAGCCGGCAGTGTCGGACTGACTTTCTTATCAGCCGAGAGCCGGCTGATACACTGGGGAGGCTGTGACGACGTTAGCTGTCGGCGCGCTCGTTTCTATTTAATTTTTTTTTTTTGTGCGCGTTTTTCGTAGGAAGCGTAAATGTTTATATGTGTCTTTATTGAGGCACGGCATGTAGCTGCAGGTGAAACTTCAATTAACATTTTAGGCATGGTTGACAGGGCAGGCAACGCATGAATCATAGATGGTATATGAAAATGAAGAATTATGGCCACAATTGCAGGAGCATCACTATAGATTTACATCTCACACAATCAATGCTGCTGATGGTGTGAATGAAATGGCAGGTTGTGTATACTATTTCGTGTTTTTTTTTTTTTTGTTTCGTTTTGTACCTCTGTTTTTAAACAAAAACGCCGAAGCAGAAAAGCTGTATGCTGCTCGAGCAACATCTTGAATATACTCTGGGCTATAAAGAGAGAATCACAAGTGAGAGAGCCAAAGTACAGGGGCAAAGTAGAAATTGAAGGAACGTTTATTTATCTACATTGCTCGCATTTCACCTTTGCTGGATTCGGAAAGTATTTCAATGGACTCCACTGGTGGTGTCTGGGGACTTGTTTATATCATCCCTCAAGTAATGTACGTCAAGTAATGTACGTAGTAATGTCTGTCTAGTCCGTTATTAGTCCCTTATACTCTAAAATCGAGATTTCATTTAAATCAGATTGTCCTGAAGCTAAAATGCCAGAAGATTTTCACACGCAAACTGTCACCCTTCACAGCTTCCACATTTTCTGCTTGTGCAACATCTACCACTGGACAGCCGTTCGAATGCTTGCTGTTCCTCCTGTTTTCCTATGTTTTCAGAGAGTCCAGCTGTGGGGTGTTTGGAGGCTGAGGAAGCTTTTGAGGACCTGCTGCAGTGGCTCTTTTAGTTGGAAGTGCCATCTCGAACTAAACGGTGTATTTTCCGAATACACGAGGCTGGAATAAAGAAAGAATGCCTGGAAAAAGTATAAACATACCAAATTACGGTAGTATTGCTGCGCATATTTTTGTACTGCTGTGCATATTTTTGTCAGTTTAGTACATCTCATACAGGCAACTGGGGGCAATTCGGCCGTTTTTCCTGCTACAGTGCAATCCACTTATAAGGATATTAATATGTCCGAAAATCTGATCGTTATAACCGATTATAGTTGTATCTGGACTGCGCCTCTAAAGGTCCAAAATATTACCCTCTTTGCTCCCCGATGCCAAAGGGTACTCACCAGCATCGACTCGATCAGGTTGTGAAAGATGAGCCGTGAAACATTATATTTTCTGCTTCTCGGAGACTTTAATAAGTACAGAATGAAATATGCTACGCATGCTTACAAAAGTCTGAGATTTCCGTTGTAGAGGGCTTCTTCAACGTCGCTGTACAAAGGGTCCCGCACTTGCTTCCGATGGTCGGCATGGCCGCCAGTCCCAGCCTTCTTGACGGCGTCACCTGCTTTGAGTATGGTCGATATCGTCGACTGCGACAGCTCGTACTTTTTGACAAGACTCCCCACCTTGAAACCCTGACGCGAATCTTGCAGAATTTGTTGTTTGACGTCGAGAGAGTTCGCTTTACGTTTCGTTGAAGTCATCTTGTGCAACGCCCAAAGCAACAAAGAAAAAGCTTACAAGCCACGGCGTATGCAAACGTCACGCACCTCGCTGGTTACGATGATGATGATAATGCTCCGCTTGAGACCGCACGCAGCGCCTTCTCGCGGAGTATTCGATGCGCCCGTTCGCGATGATACCGTCCGATTTCGGCGACCGATGCCGATTTCGCCACCGTTTGCGCGGTGCATTTCTTCGCTTTTTTTTTTTCTTCTCGTTTTCAGCCCGATTTTTGTAATAAATAAGTTCTAGGCGGACAAGTTTTATCGCTGTATCCGGTATCTTAAGGATAATCGCATCGCTATATCTGGGTTTTTTTACATGGACAAAGTGCAAAAATTGATAGTTTCAAACAAACTGATCGTTATAAGCAATACATCGTTATATGTGGTATCGTTTTTGTGGACTGCACTGTACCATACAAACTAATTTCCAGTAATCTTGCACCGTCTAAAAAATAAAATATGTCTGCATATGTGTACGAACTATATATTTAATTCACGAGGAAACTATATTTATCTAAAACAACCCTGTTTCCCGAGCACTTTAAAGGCGAACCAGCGCATGCAGTGGCACGCGCAGAGTCGGCGTCGCGAGCTAATTTGCCAACTGCCCAAAGGCCTTTGATATAAATGCCCTTTGAAGTGCCTGAAAAGCGGGGTCGAATATTCTCCTAACTCATGAACATGCAAGGAACAGAATTCCAGCGTCTGAAACACGCCGCCGCTTCACCGACCCTTGCACGGTTTTCTTATGCCGTGTGGACCGACAGGGAGGTTCATCGGCGGAATTGCTTCCGCCGATAACTTTCGAGATTTGTAACCCAATTATAAAGATAAAAGTGACTATCACGCTTATAAAAGATACGGAAGCACGTTGGTATCGGCCTAGCCCAGCGTCTTGTGCACCGGATAAGTGAGGTCCCGCTCATCGAAGTGCTTGCGGCACAGAATGGCCAAACCAGGAAACCGGGGCAGGGAAGCGACCCGGATGCGAGATCGCAAAGCGGAGTCCTTCCCCTGACGCCACGGTACACCTCGCCCAATCAGGGCGCGGCGACCGCAGCGACGCTTGTGTTCCCTCTCAGGGCTAATAGACAGTTTTTCTGAAAGAGGGCGAGAGAGAAGATGGGAAAGGGCTTCCGGCGCTTTCCCCTTGCTGGGGCGTTAGGAGGAGTAAAATCCCGGATGAGAGGCTTCGCCGGTGTTGGGTGTATGCATTGCCCGAACTTCGTTCACGCTTTCTTCTGTTTTAAACTCCAAAACTTAATTAAAGACGTGGGCTTAGATGGCAACAGTCCCCTGGTCATCGAGACACCATTGCTCGGTTATAAGGTGCACGAAGAACGACAGAATGATGTCCGAGGACCTATGTAGCTTGCACGGAAACCGGCAAGGCGAGTGCGGCTGCAATGTCGTTAAGCTCCATCGCTTTCCACATGACCCCGATCTCTGCCGGCAGTGGGTTGCGTCCGTAAACCGAAAACACGTTTCCCCAACGCCATCTTCTCGACTGTACTCGGAGCATTTTGTAATTGGAGCGCGCTCCGCGCTGAACGCTGTACCGTCGATGAACATGGGGTACGCTCGCAAGGTGCGTGCAAGTTTTCTCATGATAATTTCTGTTTCAGCTAGTAACTTTTTGTAACTGAATTTACCTTAATATTGATATTTGGAAGTGGTGACATTGGCTTCATTTTATCATCTACAACAGTCAGTTGAAGGCTCATTTTCGCCACCGCGGGTGTGGCTGGAAATTGTCAAAAGTTAGTTCTATCGGTTTTCCTGAATTGCGATCTCCTGCGTGATACCAGAGAGCCGTGAATCCATGTTGACCGTCACAACGCGACGAGATTCTCCTTATTTAAAAAAATGTTTACATAATGTAGCTCGAAAGAGACCTTCAATTTCTGTTGCTGAAAGTTGAAACATGCTCATGCATCAATGTTTATAAACGTCAAAACATGCTCATGCTTCGGTGCTTATAAACGTTTTATTTGAGGATCCTTTGCCGACGAGTGTGTCTTTTGTCGAGAACTGAAAACACCAAAGTTGAGATGGGCATATTGACGCTAGCGAGTCGATGGATGATTCAGCGATTCGAAATCGATGCAGGAGCATGTCTCAAGTTTCAGCAACAGAAATTGAAGGATTCTATCCAACTACGTTATGTACTACGTTTGAAAATAAGAAAACCCTAGACGCGTTGTGACGGTCAACATAGGCTCACGGCTCTCTGGTATCGCGCAGGAGATCACGATTCAGGAAAACCAATAGAACTAACTTTTCGATAATTTCCAGCCACACCCAGCGGCTGAAATGATCGAGCCTTTAACTTAGTGTTGTAGATGATAAAATCGAGTCAGTGTCACCTCTTCAAAACATTAATATTAAGAAAAATTCAGTTACAAAAAGTTACAAGCTGAAGTAATTATCACGAGAAAACTTGCATTCACCTTCCGAGCGTATACCCCATAATCATCGGCGGTACAGCGTTTGGTGCGCGTTCCATTCACAAAATGTTCCGAGCTCATTCGAGAGGATGGCGTTCAGGAAAAGCCTTTCCGGTTTACGGACGCAACCCACTGTTGCCGGAGATCGGGGTCATGTGGAAAGCGATGGAGCTTACCGACATTGCTGCCGTACTCGCCTTGCCGGATCTCGTGCAAGCTACATAGGTTCGCGGACCGTATTCGACGCTTTCTGTCGTTATTCGTGCCCCCTATAATCGCGCAAGGGTGTCTCCATGACCGCGGGAGACTATCGTCATCCGAGCCCGTGGCTCTTGTTAGGTTTGAGAGTTTAAAACAAAAAAGCGCGAACGAAGTTTGGGCAATGCATACACCCACCTGGCGAAGCCTCTCGTCCGGGACTTTCAGTCTTTCTGACGCCCCAGCAAATAGGAAAGCGCCGCTAGCCCTTTCGCCTCTTCTCTCTCGCTCTCAAAATGGCGCTACCCACGATAGGACAGTCTATATAGACCTTTCCAAAAACGAGCTTGTGGCCGATGCCATTTTGAGTGTTCGTGCGTATGGCGCGTGCTTTGCTCGCTTTCCGAAGCGACGATCACGCACGTGCTGGGCTGTGGAGATCGCACGCTGGACTGTGATTTTGTAAACATTGGAAAGGTCTATAGACCTTTCCAAAAACGAGCTTGGGGCCGGTGCCATTTTGAGCGTTCGTACGTATGGCGCGTGCTTTGCTCGCTTTCCGAAGCGACGAACACACACGTGCTGGGCTGTGAAGATCGCACGCTGGACTGTGATTTTGTAAACATTGGAAAGGTCTATAGTTACACAACGCCTGTCGGCTCTGAGAACTGGCAAGCGGAAGGGAGAGGGCAAATAGTCCGTGTGGCTGCCGTGCGGTGGAGCCACCTAGACACACAAACCTGCCGTGATGTGAAGCCAACCATCTCTTCCGTAGGAGATTCAATGATGTCGCGCCCCAGTAGCTCCGACAGCAATAAATCTAAATGTTCTTGACCGACAGTTTAGAGATTGGGACCAGCTCGTTTTCAGCGGAATATTACTTCTATTTCCTATCTTTCACCCGCACACGACCCGGCGCCAACTTTGTCTATGTGTGCGATTCAAGGTAACCGCCAAAGCCCTAAACTGCCGCTGAAGCAGACGGCCAAGCGGCCAAGCGTTCTCCGCGTTCGCGCTGTACAAGCGCGGCTTGGCCGTGTTTGTTTTGTAGTTTCGATATTTTGTCTCAGCAAAACTCGTTTGAATCAAGGTGGTCACATCCAGAAAAGTGTTGCACATGTTGTTAAAGAACATATATAGGATATATCTTCAAGAATAATGTAAATACTACATGCTAGAACGAAAGCAAAACGAACGTCCGTCTGGCGGCGCTATATACCTAGCTGTTCCGGCGTGTAGTAAGGTGGAGCATCGGGCCTGGACACCTCTTGGAGACAGGGCTGACCGGCATAGTGTAACTTATATAGGAGGCACTGACCAGACTCGTAGAGCAGCAATTGGCGCCATCCAGCCCCCTATAGGTCAGTGGATGCATGTTAAAGACCACACAGGCAGCAGTGGAACTGCACTGGCTAAATTTCTGGTCTACCGACTAAACCAGTGTTGCAGCACCTCAAAAGGCAGACCGACCTTCAACTGTACAAACAGAAACGTCATATTTAGGTTTAATTTGGTTGGAAATAATGTTGATCTTTCAGGGGCGGTGTAGTCTGCCGGTGCAACTCTGACTTCCCGCTGTGTCAGTGATACAGCTACGATCCAGCGCTTCATCGCATGCGCACCAGCATCGAGCTATCCCTTTTTATTTCTTTATTTCCTTCTATTTTATTTATTTATTTCAGATACCATTCAGGGCCCGTAAAGACAATGCAGTAGGGGAAGTTCAAACGAAAAACTAAATGACATTACAACTTATCGTTGAATAACCGCTTCGTTTTATATGTGCATTTCACCTCGCGCTGTACTTACATCTTCTTGGAGTCGCCGGTTGTTTGTACCATACCTTCACCAACCATAAAAGAAAGACAAATCCATCCCATCGTGCATCGACAGTGCCCTAAAGGGCAAAACACGTGTGAGTAAAAAAAACCGTGTCGCGTCGCGTCGCCGAGCGGCGTAACCATAGCAACCACCGCTGGCACCACGACGTGGCACAATGCTGTGCCGCCACGACAGAGCGTCAGCGTGGCGAGCTCTTGCACCACCACCTAGAAGACCAGGCCTGTGCGTGACGTCATCGCTAGTGGACCCCCGACCCGCCCCAAGCGGCAAACACGCTGAAACTCGACGAGAGCCGCCACAAAATTGGCGCACGCGTCCGTCTTGGCTACGGCGCGCGTGCTAGCGTTGTGCTCGATGTGAGACGCTGCTAGACGCGAGGATGGCGATGTTGACGCAAGCTAGGCAGCGCTGGGGAGATACACTATATTGGGGTGAGGGGAAAAGGAGCTGGCCTTGTCTTCTAAGTGGTATTGGTTCTTTGCTGATATGTGATTCACGCTTCTAAGCCCGTTTCGTCGGCACCAACGTCGGCGACCGTGATGCGCCCGCTTGGATGGCGAGCCATGATCGCTTCCTCGACCTGACCGTAACCTCCTCTCATCACCATCGAGTCCACGATTCGTTGAACGGACGGCTTCTTGTCTGCGGTGGTGATGTACTTGACCAAGGGGAAGCCGAAGCCATTGAAACCCGCGACACCGATCAGACTGTAGGCGCCCATGTTGTCCATGAGGAACCACTCGTCCACCGCGACGTCGAACATGAGCGTCCTTTCCTCCATGCGGTCAGTTGGGCAGCAGGTGACTCCCCACAGCGACGTGAGAAGATTGCGGGGTCGGTCGAACGGCGGCTGCGCATAGCACGTAAGCAGACTATAGCACCGGATATTTGGCGGGACTGCTCGTACACATCGTACAAAAGACATGGTGTACGCTGTAGGTAGACATCACGACAGATGTATCTGCGGATACGCTTCAAGCATCTTCGAAGCATATTTGCTTCTTGTGTATACATATGTAAGCATAGAACACACGTTTGCCGACAGGTTTTGTACGACTCCGACAGTACCGTAACACATGAAACACTCCAGAGACAGTGTGCGCAGACTGTCTTTTGTACGACGTATCATCAATGACCGCAATCATTAGCCCCGTGCATGGGATCGGTTTCGAACCTGTTATCACGGCTTCGAGTTTAGACGACCACGCGCGCGCTGAAAGTTCGACCCGCTCATACAGGAGCCTAACGACAACGGGCGTCGGCAATCTCGGAGCTCATGACCCGCCACGACGGCTCTCTGCTCTACCGGGTGTCTCGAATAGCGGCCAGGCCCTCTAAATCGACCGCAAAAATCGGTTTCTTAGCCTATCGCGTTACAAGTTTGTGCAGCGTTGCCCACAGGTGGAGCATTTTTTCTGTAACATTTTCGAAGAGCGAACTTGCCTGAGTAACATGGAAAAAAAAAGGCTTAACTCCTATGAACACACAGCGAAGCCACCGATCTTCAAACGATAGGGCGCCCTATGGTTTTAAGACCGGTGGCTTCGCTGCGTTTTCATAGGAGTTTAGCCTTTTCCTTTTCTTCCTTTTTCCTCAGGTAAGTTCGATCTTTGTACATTTTATAGAAAAATTACACCACCTGTGGGCAACGCTGCTCAAAATCGTAGCGCGATAGGTTAAGAAACAAATGTTTGCGGTCGATTTAAAGAGTCTGACCGCTATTTGAGACACCCGATATATATATATATATATATATATATATATATATAATAAGTCAGAGATCCGTACTTGCGGAGTTGCTATGCTAGGAGTTTATTCTATGTATTACGACAGTTTCGCCGAGAGGCTCGGCTTCGTCAGGAGATGGCTATATATATATATATACCGCGTACAAGCTTGTCTGATTTTGCACCTCAAGCCTCTGTTTACCGCCCCCCCCCCCTAACCCCCCACCACTACCAAACGCGCCCACGTGCTTTTGTTTACCACCTTCCTCAACCAGTGATGGCGCCCGATGCGTTCCGATGTGCCGATGACGCATTTCGGAACACATGCTCGCCGTATAGTCGGTTTCACGCCAAGTCCGAGCGCGGCCGACGCTATAGGAAGTATTCACTGGCGGCCATAGCTGTGTGCGCGAATGCTGAGCGCGTGCTGATGGCGAGCTTCCACAGTTCTTTTGTAACGTGCGTTCCGCACCCTCAAGTTTGCCGGTCTTAGCAGCCTATTAATGTGGGCTCGTTCTGAGCATGCGCTCTAGACAGCAGCCACAAATATGGCGCCCAGTGAATACTCCTTATAGGGTCCGAGGCAGCCAATGAACCATCGCCAAATGTGAATCGTCATGGCGCCCGTTGTTTTTGGGGTGTTCGCTATCAGCGGCTGAAACCAACCACGCAGAGTGAACGTGCCGCCGTAGTTCTGCGTTTTCTTTTTTTTTTTTTTTTTTTGGGGGGGGGGGGGATGTGAATGGGTACATATAATCAATAAACCTGTCGCGATAACTCGCGTTCTATACTACGTTTGACCTTCAGTCCAGATGCAGACGGAGCTAATGGGACCAACCAGGCTGCGTCAAAAGCACACAATCATGATTCTCGTCATGTTGTCCTACGTGTTCTATCATCGCTGAAATAATCATAAACAAAAAACTCCCAGTGATTTGCACTTTTGTCGCTATTTGATTGATTTCAGTAAATGCTCGTAGCATCGGCTTCGTCTGAATTGAAGCTGAAGCGAAGTATAGACCAACACGCGGCCCTGATGTCACGCAGCTGCGGCGGCGCTGTCGATGGCATGGCGCATGCGCAGACGTTTCACTTCACGCGAATTCGGTTTCTGCGCACGCGCAGTGCCCACACCTGGTGTGGGCAAACGCGGCCTTGTTTGTAAACAGCGCGTCGGTCTATAGTCGCTAGACTAGCCGCGACAACTTTGTGGTTTAGATGAAGTTGACGTCACGTCACCTCCACACTAACTGAGTTTACCCGCTAAATTTAGCTGGAAACTTTATGTCACGTGACCTGACGTCACGAGACCTGTACAGAAATTACGTTCCTCCTCTAAGGTTAGTGGGAAACTTTACGTCACGTTACGTGTCGTCAACTTGACCTTTGCACCAATATAATTTCCCCACTATATTTTGCAGAAAAATTAACACAAAAAGTAGGCTCTTTACGCCCCGAAACGACTGTCTAATCCCTGCTAAACACATTTAAAGGGACACTGACAGGGTATTTATGCTCGAGGAGGTTTTGAGTTGTACATGACATATGAGAGCCCAACTACCCAGAACAGAATTTGCGGCTCGAAATTCGGTTTCTTTCCGCCCCAAAACCGCCGATCGAGAACTGGCCGGTTTGAGTCGCGCTCACTCTCTTTTCCGTGGTCACGGGCCGTTTTCTAAGGTTTCGAAGCGACCACCAAATTTAATCAAAGTCGTGGGTCATTGAAGGCACACAGTCAATATTAAAAATAGAAAAAAATATGAAACCCATTTTTCGTGGCTTCCAAAAAGCTGCAAATACGTTGATTGAGAAAAAAAGGTAGCACAGACAACCGGAAGCATTCTGTGCGTTCACTGCACAATTCTCAACATGGCGTCGTTTCGCGTATCGCGGGGCTAGCGGATGGCAACGGACGACGGGCGTTGGACCTCTACTTCAGAACTGTCGTTCACGGTACAGGCGAATTCTGTCTTCCTTCGAAAGAGAAATTTTGGACTGATCAAAAGAACTGATATTCATCCCGTACGACACGCCCGACCAGCAAGCCGATTGCACGAAGACGTCGCCGAGCCGTCGTCCCTTCTCGTTGCTGAAGACATCGCTCGCTCAAACGTCAAGCACGAAGTGCGTACTTCGAGTTACGGTTTCTTTACGAGGTGCGAATTTGGCCTCTGCGTGGTGCTGCCCGACTTCAAGCCGGGAGTGCATGTAATGAAGGGAGTTCGGCAGCGAACTACCGACATACAGTCTACCGGCTCCATTAGTACGCACAGAAGAGTTCCTTTAGTAGCTCAGTGGGAAGACATGCGATTCTCACGCAGCGGGCACGGGTTCGATCCCTGGTGTGGGTGTACCATTGAATTTTTTTTTTTTTTTGTGGTCAAGCATTTTGCGATGTTTACAGTTCGTTTTTTAACAATTATAACTGAAAAAAAAACAATTGTTGCGGACGATACATCGCTTAACGAAATGGTATGGAATCTCATTTTTGACACCTGCGAACTCAATGTAGTCACTTTCCACAAAATGCAAGGAGCATATGAATCGGGCAGCGTCCGCTTTCCGAGCTTCGCGTAACTGTTGTACGGGAATTGCAGCCAGCCATTGATCCCGACCCGTTGATCTTTCGTAAACTCGTGCACTCTGCCGCACAATGCCACCTTCAGATGCAGGACATGTGAGGCAACTCTTCACGCAACATCTTGGGAGTATTCTTTTCGGAGCTGATCGCGGGAATTCACCACACTACGGCACTCGCGCACTCACTACTAATTGTCAACACTTAAATGTACAAAACAACTCATCTTGAAGTACAGAACAGCGAGCGGGACAAACATAACTGCAAAGGAATCGCACGGTGAGCGAACGCATTTCGTCTGCTACATGCGGAGAAAAAAAAAAAAAAAAAAAAACGCACGGTTGGGTGCAGCCACGTGACTTCCGCCAATCTCACTATCCTCTCCACTTCCCCGTGTGGTGCGGGAGTTTCGGTCTTGCTTTCGAGCAGCACGGTTGGGTGCAGCCACGTGACTTCCGCCAATCTCACTATCCTCTCCACTTCCCCGTGTGGTGCGGGAGTTTCGGTCTTGCTTTCGAGCAGTTGCGTCTTTTGGCTTTATTTAAAATATGCGTGACTCTGTAGCAAAATATTAAGGGGGATTCAACCGCTCGTCACTCAATGGGCAAATTCCGCTACACAAACCTGAGTTTCAGGAATGCACGCTAGTATTCATTCTTTTGGAGGTTACTTGTGATAATGTAATGAAGGTTGTACAGCCCTTAAATTTTTCTTTGAGAGTGCTATAGAGTTTTAATAAATTCCAGAAATATGACCGTTTTGACTGTCTTAGCGCGTTTCGAGGAATTTTTCAAAATAAAATTATTTAGAAGAGAAACGTCACAAAACGCTTGGCCGTACGTACTAGGGGTGCCTCTAATCTTAATTTTAAGACCATGACGAGAAAGCAAAATACTGTCGTATTTGCGTATTTGTGTAAATAAAATCACTCTGTTAATTTTATTTCCAACTTGTTAAACGAGATGGCGACACTAGTACTAAATGCCTCAAACCGGAAATTTTCTATCTGTTGCTGTTGTTGTTTTTCTCTCGAGCTCGAATTCGACCGCCATGTCTCGTTGCTCGTGGATCGGTAGCACGTGTAGCGAAAGCTCGCGCTGTAGAGCTCACTGATCGTGGATTCAATCCATCGCCTCTGCCCGTTTCAATCTGGATGAGCATCGTACCGGCGTGCTGTGATGTATCGATATTGCGTGATGAACGTTAAAGTCGTTACACAAGCAGCGGTAGACTGCACTATCTTTCATCTCCAGCGAAAACACCAGACGCCCTCGGGGCTGACTAACTTCCCACTGTCTAAACATACACACAACAGAATTAAAATTGATGGCTCCGTTGGTTGGCACTTTTTGAATGTTGCAAGAAAGTGTAACTAGTCATCAGCGTACTCCTAGCGAAAGGCCTGATAAGGCTCTGAAGGCGATACTTTTGTTGAGTCTATTTTTTTGTGTGTGTGCTATGTTAGCGCGCGTGGTCAAACGCTTGCATACGCTACAAGCGTTGCTCGTAAGCACCCTAAGATCGTGCAGGGTTGAAGAGAGATATCCCAATATGTAGGGTGCCTCAATGTCCTTCTGCTTATGCCCGCGTCCCACTAGAGCGACAGACAGAGACAAAAGACAGCGACAAGCCTCAAACCCATGCAGCGTGCTCGCGATGGTACCTTTGGCAGGCGTTTAGTCATTCGGTGCTCGTGAAGTAAGCACGAGCGATTGCAAGCGTGCCAAAGATACCCTCGCGTGCATGATGCTCGTGTTTGAGCATAGCCTTCTCTATTCTACAAAGCCTCTCAAATCGCGAAAGACCCTGGTTTGAGGCTTGTCGTTGTCTTTTGTTTCTGTATGTCGCTCTAGTGGGACACGGGCATTAGGGTGATGCCACCCTTTGTAGTACCCGATGCCGACAGCACGCGCTCACGGGTAAAATACAAAGAAATCGACAAAAACAAAATGTCGCCCTAGCACAGTCAGCGCCATAAATGCGTGACAGGACACGCTCTTTCACACGCTTCTGAACAAAAAAAAAAACGAAAAATAAAAGTGTGTAACAAAATGGCCAAATGTCTCCACCCTAAGCAAAGCGCACATGAAGGCACCTAGCTACTAATATGTATTCGTAAATTAAAAAAAAAAATAGTTAAATGAGTTGCAAAGAAGGCTGAAATTGTTATTCCGAGCAACGTTTATTTTATGAAACATTATTTCAGATATTTTCATTCTCTGTAGACCTTGTTTGATGGCTAGTGGATATGAAAAAAAAAAAGGAAGCATGATTTCTAATATTTTGAACAATTACAATATAATTTCTTAACCAACAAACAGGTGCTTACTCTGAGATGCAAATTGAATTTTGACGTTAGCGTTTTGGCGCCCGAAACAATTTTTTTTTTTTGTAAATTTAACACTTCCCGTTTTCCGGATTACTAAGAAAACCAAACGGGCCATCAATAGGTAGAAATACGTTTCTACCTAAGGTGAAGGGTACGTTTCTTTCTTTCTTTTTTTCTCTTCACCTTTATAATTTTTAGGCAAAATCAAATGAACCTCTAAATAACTTTAGAATCTTCATAATAACCTCGGGCGACGGCAGTTCACTATGCTATTGTCCGTTATGAACACCTCTTTCAACAGTGATCTTACTATGTTACGGTGGAATGAAGCGGTGCTACGTTACCTGTCTGGAAACAAATTGGGGTGTGTGTATGTTTATACAGTCAAACCCGTTTATAACGAACAGCAGTAAACGCTACGATCAGTTCGATAGAGCAAGTAGTTCGATATAGCAAAAACCATTTACAACGAACTTCCACGATGCGTTCGTTGTAAGGCCGAGAGGTTCTCTTTCTTTCTCGTCTCTTCACTTCCGCCTGGTAACAACGCGCTGTAAAGTTTTTTTTTTTGTGCTTTTGTTTGCATGCGTGCAGAGTTTGTTTGTTTAGCTTATCTTCCCTTCTGAATCGCTTCTCTTCGTGGACAAACGCTTTGGGATGAAAATATTCTTTTTGTGCGTGCGTGCAGAGTGTATTTTTTAGCTTTCTCCCTTTCTCAATCGCTTCTCTTCGCTCAAATTTGTTCGCAACTTGAGCTTTTGGAATTTTCTTTCTTTCCTTTTTTTTTTTTTTTGGGGGGGGGGGGGGGGAAGCGACAGGCTAGAAGACAATTGTTTGCGCGTTTTGGGAGCTTTCCCGGTGAGAAAAAATTCGATTTAGCCAATATGTTGTTCATTATAAAACGTACTTTTTTTTCATTTAAATTTTTCGTGAGTTCGATATTGACAATAATTCGCTCTAAACTGGTTTCACTGTACAGCCTAGAACATAGTCTGCCTCAACGGGCGACTTGTCTTCCAGCTGTAGGTGAGCAATTTAGGCAGTGCAGTACAACCGGTAGCCTGGGGTCTTTAACGTGCACCGCGCAGTAGTGATACACGACCCCACGCTGGTACAATGCTCATCCAGATCGAAACGGGCAGGGCCGGTTTGCTCATCTTGCGGCCGCGGGGAGTTTTCTGTCACGTGACCAGGTCCATGGAGACAAGGAAGTACCTAGCATCCCTGCCTAATGGCGGAGAAATCCGTATCGCTTCAAGCACAAAAGCGTAATTTCGCTCGGTGAAACTGACTGCAGGGACTTTCAATTGGAAGTCCGATTGACCGCCCCTTTTTTACAGTAGGAGCGGCAGGTAAAGTTGCGACCAGGGAGGATAAATATGAGGCAAATAGAAGATAAAATCACGCGAGATAAAAGCGGTGGCAGTATATTTATATACCTCCGCCAGCGCCGGCGGCTCGCGTTTTCTGCTGTGGTCGAGAGGTTAGAGCGTCGGCACTTCTCGTCGCGGCGTGAAAGTTCCAGGTTCAAATCGCGCTAGGAACTTATTTTTTTTGTGTGTGTATTTTGCGCGTGTCTCACTTTTTAATTGTGATCCTTTTACGACTCATCCACTTGCACTAATGCGCCTTACACTGTTTTTACTGTTAGTCCCGCCTGTTCAATTGAAACACCGGGAAGAAACAAAAATATCAAGGCAAGTTAACGCGCTAATCCAATCGTTTCATAATGTTCATTAAAAAGAAACCAAGGTAACAATGTCGGTATGGCTTTCACACAAACGAAGCCGAAGCAAGCATCCTTTCCCCAGCAACTACAATTTTGTGTTTTTAAATATACAGCGCTCTTGCTACGACTCCTATCAATAGCAGGAGACGCCTATTTAGTACTAATAAAAACTGCAGTTGTGGCAATTAAAAAAAAAAAAAAAAATCCACAAAATAAGCAAAAAGAAAAAAAAGACTAGCAGCTCTTTATGCATTGATTGAGCGAAATCCTACAGGCAAGGCAGCAAGTCAAACGTCCGAGAAAGTAGTAAAACCGGAATAAAAGAGATCATACTTTTACTTGCATGGAATGTGATAAAAGGTATATTTTTACTTTTTACATTTTGCTGTGGCAGTCGTTTTGTAATATTAACACATTACTTGTTGAATTTTAGTCAGAATAGCAGACGATCACAACCGAATTCAAAAATGAATCAGGCGTCGACATCGCAAACCATCTCTCTAACGCAAACACCTAAAATGAATTTGGATCAACAAATGGATTAGAGCAGTTGGAAAAAGGAAACAACAAATTCTAGAGAAATTCAGCAGCACAGTTACCTGGCGAACGAAGAGACGGGCATGAGAAGATATTGCCAACTTTCGGCGGAGTGTACGGCAGATGCAGGAGGCGTGGCGGAAGTTGGTAAAGAAAGCCAGAGACAGGTATGGGCTCTTCCGAGGTCATGAACAACGAACTGCAGAGTCAGAACCACCCGCCCAATGATTTTATAGAGCTCATAGGGCCTTGTCTACATTTTTAGTGAGAGTGCATTTAAATACAGAAAAAAAAACAGAGAGATTCTGGCGCAATTTGAGCCCGGGACTTTCACGCCGCGACGTCTAGTAACGGCGTTCTAACCTCTCGACCACAGCAGAAAGCGCGAGCCGCCGGCGCTGGCGCAAGTATATAAATATACTGCCACCGCTTTTATCTCGCGTGGTGTTTTCTTCATTTTGGCTCATATTTACCCGCCCTGGCTGTAACTTTACCTGCCGCTCCTACAGTATGAAGGGGCGGTCAATTGGACCCCAGTTGAAAGTCCCTGCAGTCAGTTTCTGCGAGCGAAATTAGGCTTTTGTGCTTGAAGCGATACGGATTTCTCCGCCATTAGGCAGGAGGCTAGGTACTTCCTTGTCCCCATGGAGCTGGTCACGTGACAGAAAAATCCCTCTTGGCCGCAGCCGCAGCCGCGTCTGCAAGATGAGCAAAGCGGCCCAGGGGATTTTACCCAAGATCCCTGGGTTATACAGCACGAGCTTTCGCATCACGTGCTCCGAGCTGGTGTGCTCTAGCCACCGTGGCTCTAGCCCACTCGGCCACCGATCCTTTTTCCTTTCTTTATTGCACTTGGCCACCGATCCCTTTTTACCTGTCAGGACTAAAGCCCTTCGATGTTTTTGCGTTTGTCTTGCAAGCGGCGTCAAATGCGCCAGTGCACGAGGCCCGTGTCTCGAGCGGCCCTTGGAAGCAGTTGTTGTCGCAGTACTGAAATGAGCGGCCCTTGGAAGCGAATGGCAGCTGAGCAGCCGCTGCTCGCATGTGTCTTGCGCGTTTCCTCAACAATCAATGGTTGGCGCTACTTGTAAGCGTGAATTTTATCAAATGAATTTAGTCTGCACTTGCCGGCAGCGCCTTGGAAACTTTTGGAATTCACGAGGATAATTCGTGTGCAACATGGCTTCGTGTATTTTAAGGCCGGTTCTCACATGGAGCGAAGCGCTGATGTAGCGCTCCTCACGTGCCGTCAGCTACTTATCGCCTGCCACGAGCAACAGTTTTGGCGGTGCGATACAAAGCTGGTGAACGCTCCGGTCAGCACGCGCTTAGCGCGAGGTTAGCGCTATGCTTGTAGCGCTCCGCTGCATGTGTGAACAGGCCTTTAGGGGTTCTTTTTCGCTGACAGGCAGACAGACGGAAAGTGTTCTTTCTTGCCATATCCGTTGCCAATCTTATCAGCTGCTGTGCATTTGGCGCGCAATTGTGGACGAGTAGTTGAGCCACGCCACATGCTTGGACAGCGAACTCATTGGTACAGTCCACCGGTGGGAAACGGTTGCTTCTTGTTGCTTTTGACTCGACGCGCAGAAGTGTGAACTTCTTCTATTAGCCCCGTGCGCGACCGAAAGCGTCGCTGTGGTCGGCCTTCCACGATTGGCCGAACGCTGACTATGACGTCGGAAAGGGGATTTATCATCGACGGAATAAGAGGAATGAAAGAACTTTAATGTTGACGGTGTTGGCAGTGTTTCTTTGAGAGCGCAATGATTTCAAGCTTCCACCATGCTAATAACAAACACCATCGAACTTGTTGTTTGCAAGGTAATGACGTCACAAGGGGGAACCACTGGAGGGCGCCACCAAAACTTCTCGCCGCTAATACTTCGTTTCACCTTATGTGCGAGCGAAGGCAAAGCTGGAAGCGCGAGCACGAAAGCCCCGTGCGTTCAGGTTTTGCTCGAGCGCGCAAGCAAGGGAAAAACGCAAAAAGCGCTGGTCTCGTGCATCTAGCTTTGGCTTCGCTCGCAGATAAAGTGAAACGAAGTATTAGCCCCGTGCGCGACCGAAAGCGTCGCTGTGGTCGGCCTTCCACGATTGGCCGAACGCTGACTATGACGTAGGAAAGGGGATTTATCATCGACGGAATAAGAGGAATGAAAGAACTTTAATTTTGACGGTGTTGGCAGTGTTTCTTTGAGAGCGCAATGATTTCAAGCTTCCACCATGCTAATAACAAACACCATCAAACTTGTTGTTTGCAAGGTAATGACGTCACAAGGGGGAACCACAGGAGGGCGCCACCAAAACTTCTCGCCGCTAATAATGAGCTATGCTTAGGGTCGGCACTCTGTTCCCCAATGTTGGTGTGGGCGCCGCCATCTTGGTGCTTGTACAGGGCAGACGCAACTGCCGATCGTCATGATTCAAAAGTGCGACTTCCTTGGCATTTGAATCGGTATTAGGAAGCTCATGTAATATTGCTTTGCTCCGTCACTTAGCGTTTAAACATTTGTGGAGGACGTAAAAGTGTTTCCTGTGATTTCAGATAAATTTTCAGATAACTGGAAGCCATGATTTTAAGCCACAATATGGACAAATGTCGTTACCCTGAAGCGTAGCTTATTTAGTGGCACTACGGAAGATCATGGCGGAACAGCGCAGCACTGAGCTAGATTTCAGACGGCATGTTCTTCTATATATAGTGTCACTAAATAGGCTACGCTTCAGAGTAACGACACTTGTTCATATTGTGGCTTAAAATCATGGTTGCCACTTATCTGAAGGTTTATTTGAAATCACAGGAAACGCTTTTCCGTCCTCCACAAATGCTTAAACAGTTCGCGACAGCGCAAAGCAATATTATATGAGCTTCCTAACGCCGAATCTAATGCTGAGGAAGTGGCACTTTTGAATCATGACGATTAGAGCCACTAAATGAGCTGCGCTTAAAGTATCGGCACTCCGTTCCCCGACATTGTTCTGGGCGCCGCCATTTTGGTGCTTGTGCAGAGCAGATGCAACTGCCGATCGTCATGATTGAAAAGTGCGACTTCCTCAGCATTAGATTCGGTGTTAAGAAGCTCATGGTAAAATTACTTTGCTCTGTCGCGAACTGTTCAAACATTTGTGGAGGACAGAAAAGCGCTTCCTGTGATTTCAGATAAAGCTTCAGATAACTGGCAACCATGATTTTAAGCCACAATATGGCCAAGTGTCGTATACTCTAAAGCGTAGCTAATTTAGTGGAACTAATGATGATCGGCAGTTGCGTCTGCTATGCACAAGCACCAAAATGTCGGCGTCCACAACAATATTGGGGAACAGAGTGCCGATACTCTAAGTGCAGCTCATTTAGTGGCACTAGTTCTTCCGATAAGTGGCGATCGGCACGTGTCTCGAGCATTTCCACAAAAATGATTGGCGCCACTTTTCCCAGGATAGATGGGCTTTACTCCACACATCCTGAGAGTGGGTTTGCAAACCAGTATTCAGACGGAAGTGCAAAACTGCCACTTTACTTCTTTTTTTGTTTTCTAGCTTTAAATTAAGCACTAAAAATAACCTCTTTTTTTTTTTGCAATGCAACGTTTGCGTGTTAAATGTGGTGGTCCAAACGGCCGCAACGCCGCACCATGTGCTTTCGATAATTTCGAACGTGGATGGAACTTCGAATCTATTCGGAAATCAGAGCTTATTCTACGTTTTGTAAGTCACTGTAATCTACGTGTGTACTGGCTCGTATCTCGCGTCGCCTGTTGGCCGCTTTCTGCAGCGGCGGACGCAGAGCGAAGAAGATCTAGCTCGAGATCGGCGGCGAACAGCCCGTGGCCCGAGCCCACCTCGAGTGCCCGACCTGCATCTGCGAACATGCAACTCGTTTGTGCCGGAAAAATTCTGCGCCGGACAAAAAAGGAAAAAAAATTTTGGGGGGTGTCAGTGTCCCTTTAAACGATTATTTTTTACACAATATACTGCATTTCATGCATTACTAGGACTTTGGAGATTGATTGATTGATTGCAGTCCCTTGATGACAAGGATGGCTCGAGGGCGCAGTGGGGGAAAAGGGGGGGGGGGGGTAATTTCAACATGTCGGGCAGGGTACTGGGGCAGTCTACTCGCACTACACCGCTCGGTATAGGCCACTGATTTTTCCATAATCTGCGACCGCCCTTTGGGCGTCATCATCTGTTCGTATAATAGTAGTAAGGGCTGCTAGAGAGGTCACGTGTAGGTTGTCGATGCGGTCTCGGCCATGTGCGAAGGCAGGACAGTACATTATGAGATGCCACAGATCTACGCGACACTGTTCGGCCGTGTTCCAAAATGTACTCGATCTTACTACAGGGTAAGGGGTGTGAACCTTGGCGTTCTAAAACGTACCCGCGTCCAGGGTTTTTCAATCTGTATTCTCACGCGACACGACCCGCCGGAGTAACTCGGATCCATTTGTGTAAGATTTAGAACACAGCCTTGGAGACAATGGCTACATATTGGTGGTGCGGCTGATACAGGTGGCGGCTGCCACTTACTGACTATGTAGGGTGTGTAGGCCGCGTTTGCCATGACTTTGTTTATAAAACTTCTTGCTGATTAGAAAGTCCTTTGATGAGAGGAGTCTGTGGTGTAGCCTCCATGAGACGCTGTTTGGTAGTGGTCTTGATGGAGGTACATTTTGTTCGGGTCCAGGTGATAGGGTGTCTGGAGTGTTGGATTGTTGGGGTGCGGGGTGGCGCTGGGGTGCAGGACGGCTGCTGCATGCGCCGCAGAATTACCCCCGTCACATTCACTGTGTGTCCTGGGGTTCAAAGTATGTTTACCTTGATTCCAAATTCTTGAAGCATCTGCAGTCTTTTTCTAATTTGATACGCTGACGCTGTGGCGTCTTCCGTGGTGGAAGAGGAAAGTTCCTGTACCGCTGCGAACAATTCTGTTAAGAGGCTATATTGGTGTGGGAGGATCGCGTCTCTCAGTGAAGGCTGTATGCTGTACGTCCTCCAGTGTAACTAGCTTGTTTCCGGGTAGCTGGCCTGTTTCTCTATATTCTTTTCGTCTTTACGGGTGGGAGTTTCTTTAGCAGAAAACAGGATTTCATACTCACGTTCAAGGGATAGAGCTGAACATCCAGGAACTGGTAGAGTTCTTTGCAGACGCAGTTACTAGTACTTTCGTTGATGAAGACATCCACGTGCGAGTGCACGACACCTGCGGTGAGGTCCAAGACACTTCTTCAGACAGTGTTAACGTGTCAAAAAGGCCGGGCAACGATATTCGCCTAGATTGTTTTTCACTTTACACGAGCTCACTTGCACTAGTGGCAGACAAGCACAGTCCCCAGCAATATGATAGACCCACTGGGAGCGCGTGGCAGAGGCGGCGGCTGGCGTGACGCTGCAAGCGTCCCGGCCGATTCCATTCTGCTTCGAGGGGAGGACGCTCCAAACCGAAAGCAGAAACTGATTAGCGCGTTGCGCTTTAGCTTTGCCCCGAATGATCGTCCTCCCCTCGAAGCTGAATGGAAATTCCTTGAGCGCTCGCAGCGCCCCCGCCAGCCACAGCCTCGGCCACGCGCTCCCTGTCGGTCTTCCATATTGCAGGGGACTGTAAACTCGCACGCAACGCCACTGACCAAGACACTTCCTCTTTTGCGGTGTCAGTTCACGGAAAAAAGCGAGCGCTTTTTTCAATCTCTCCTTTGCAAAACTCAATGACGATTATAGCTGTGGAATCGAAGTAATCCCCAGTGACGATATTTGAATGCGGCTCATAGATTGGACCCGAGCATTGCGTGAGCACTCGATTTTGGGCTCGTGATAATCAATTGCTCGACAAGTATTCTGGTAGTGTCCCGTGTCTAATCGCTGCAATGACGACAATAGCCGAACCATAACAATGCCTGGAACTTAGCACCTGTCCTGTGCTTTGTGAACCCCAGCGTGTGGCTATGATGAACATTGGCGGCATGTAATCAGCTCCAGATCACATGGCCGCTGGTTCAGGCTGCGACTTGAGGGAGTGAACGCCGCTCGTTCTTGTTATTTTTTTTTGCGACTTCTATTGCGTGTGGGGAAAAACGAACGCGTGTTTCACAGGTCATTAACGTCAGGGACGCGTTCTAAGCGGTATTTGCGCAAAGTACAAAAATTGTTGTATCGCCCCTTCCTGTAAATCATTAAAATGTGGCACTTAATGTATCAGTTTACAGGGATCACTGAAAACACAACAATAGACCATATACGAAATTGTTCGAACGTGTAGCAACACTCTGTACGCTGCCACCCTTGTTGCGTCCAGATTCCTCTACTGTTTCTCGATTTCGTAGCGTTGTCGGTTACAATTGAGGCTTCCTGCTCACCGTCATCTATCGTCCCCAACACCGGCGAGCTAAGGGTCAGTATTGTTTTAAGCTCTCCTTGCGCACATATACGTGCTCGTCGTCCCGCCGGCCGCCGGTTTCTCGCCGCAACCAACATGGCGGACGTAAACTTCAGCTCGAAATTTGCCTTTGAGTGCCGGGAAACGCGCAGGCGCGGGCTCTTGGTTTTTCGAAAGCGCTTCTCTGCGCGAGTGCTTGTGCGAGCGAAGGATTCTTCCGAACTACGCTTTCGCGCCCTGGCCTTTGCCAGCGCCGAAGCCAAATGGGGAGACGGAGCATGTCATTCGGTGCCCCACTAGATGGCACTGTGCATTTCGCATGTGGTCTATTTGTGTGGATCATTGAAATGTAGCAGTTCATGTAGTAGTTTACATGGATCACTGAAAGCACAACAATTGAATTGGTCATAAACAAATACCATACATTACTATGCTGTGCTTACCGGTCAAAAGCACAATAGACCGATCTTACTAAGCGTTCCACTCCTGCGTGATACCAACACAAGTTCTATAGTCCACAGGAGTCAGGCTCCAGTAGACCAGACAGCCCGTGCCGTCTCGTGCTCTGCTCGGACAGACTCGCAGCGTGGTCTTCGTCGCGTGTAGAGAAAGACTACAGTTCCCTCGACGCAACG
The DNA here is from genome assembly GCA_013358835.2 of Ixodes persulcatus. NCBI lineage: Eukaryota > Metazoa > Arthropoda > Arachnida > Ixodida > Ixodidae > Ixodes > Ixodes persulcatus. Next base: position 363,581 of record JABSTQ010011363.1, read on the forward strand.
CGGCAGCGGTGGCATAACGAAACATGCTGGTGAGATCGGTTTATTGAGTCCTACTCTAGAACAGCGTGTCGGAGTGGGTAGTCTAGACAGCCGCTGTTTCGCAAAGTCTCATATCGAAACGTCATTCCAGAGCATCATTCCAGGCTTGTTAATAGACCCTTTACCAAATTCTGCGCCATTTGTCGAGCCGAGCGCAAACCATCCAGAAGCCGCCATTAGCTTGGTACACAACCGCCGTACGCGATCGTACAGGTGCCTGCGTGCGTTCGTTCCACCATTTTTCGCTTCTGCTTCTCATACCCGTTCTAACCCACCGTGTCAATTGAGGCACGGTGGAACGCCACTACCAGGCCAGTTTATTGCTCTGTACCACTATGCAATCAGAGAGGCGACTGCGACGCGAACGGCTGCAAGGCAAGCCACTTTGTTCATGAACCTTTCCGCATTCGTTGCGATTGCGTCTTTTTTCGCTTAAATCCTACGTAATGTTGATTACTCTTGTTACATTTGTCGTCTTTTGCTTTCCCAAAAGATCTTGATGCGAAGAAAAAGTGGATTATCGCCATAAAGCGCGACGAAGGAACGTTTTTCACGGTGACAAAGTTTACCCAAGTGCGCTCGAAGCAGTTCACCGCTGACAGCTATTGGCCGAACGTGGATGATGATCGTCGCTTTTTGAAACAAGGGGCAGTGCCAAGTGTGTTCGCGTTCGCAAAAGCGAAGCCCTTGCCCAGGAGGAAGTCGCGAAACCGGCAACAATACGTCGTGAAGAGAAGGTCAGACCCCGTCGGGAGCAACACGTCTGGGCCTGCAACGCAAGGATCGGCGTCCGCGGCTGATCCCGCTGTCGTCGCGACGCAGAGATGGCAAAATCACTTTTAAAAAGTAATTAAATTGCATTACTGGTTACTTTTCTGAAAACTGCAAAAAAACTAATTAAAATACATCACAAATTACCGCAGACTAAAAGTAATGATATTACATTACAATTACTTTCCAAAAGTAATGAAATGGCTTTGACATTACTTTTGAATACTTTGAGACAGTAATTCGCGCTCACTTTATTTAGCGCATATGTGCCAAACCTCAGACCTTCCTGTTTACACCGCAACAGCCTTATGCTCCTCAAAGTGAACCATACTGAACAGTCGTTTTGCTGGCGCACATGACATAAGTGTTAAATATGACGAAAAGCTATTTTAGACGTCACTCAAAGACAGTCGACTCCCCGGTTTCGCTGTTCATTCAACAATAAAAGTCCTTACTAAAAGGGTCATACTGTTTCCGTCTTCCTGATTTAGACGAAGTTATAGTCCTGTGTCAGTTTGTTAAGTCGGGCCATGTGAACTCGTTCTTACAAGGAGACGCCACGTGAAACGTTTCCCTTCCGTCTCGGACGCAGTATAATCCTATTGTGCCAGGCGCACCTAGTTGACGTATTCCCGACCACTCCTCTCAAGGAGTATTGTTCCCCAAACACCCGAAGAGCCCAAGTGTTTGCGCATTGTCACACAATGGGGCTGGATAATTCCTAAGCACAAGCGTCGCCAGTCGAGAAAAGGAATGGCGCGAGTTCCTAAATCGTGTTCTTTCCAAACAAACGGGTGGCGATATTAGCTTCTAGGCTTATTCTTGAATAAACTTCCCAAGGAAAGGCAGCGGGGCATACCTCGAGCGGCGCCTGCTTTGCTCGAGGACGAACGAAACGTGCTGAAGCCTTGACAAGGCATTTAGAGTTAACTATTTATTCCGGTTGTTCGTTGTTCCCGATGGACGAAGCTTACGGTTTGACTTTGTTTGACGAAAGAACAAGAAGTCTGGGGATCCGCTTGTCCTGTACTCCCAGGTTTTAAAACGAGTTGACCTCGCTGGTGATGTGCCCTTCGCCTTGTATTCTAAAAGCCGTTCATCACTCAGCTGACATTGCGGTGGAAGCTACGTGCTCGTTGAAACAGTCACACGTCTATTTTTCGCCACGTAACCATGTGCACGCTTTCGTTCACACCCACGCGCTAGAGAAAGGTTCGGGTCAGGTGATTAAAGGGAGTTGTTTGATTGCATCTGGTTAGCTCGCAGCTCCCACCGCACTGCCAGCTGAGGGATGAACAAAGTACAGAATCGTCATATTAACGTTACGCCATGAATCTGTCTTGCCTGGAGTTCGTAAGCCGTGGCCTTCCAGCGATTTCTACACGTAAGTTTTTCTCCTTCCGTTTCCAGCCCGCCTTTGTGCGTCTGTTTAGTTCTTCGTACAAGGCCTTTCACTCAGCGTGGCCGTCGTTTATTAATGCGAAAGCATTAACTGTCCCATGGAGCGAGCCGACGTCATCAGTTTGAAGCGCGAAAACGGCACCTTAAATCCTTTCTCCAAGTGAAGCCATCTCCTAGCTATGAAACCACGCGAAAAGCTTAGGCAACGGCACCTAGTTTCCCCAGTCCCAAAGGAGCGGAGTAAAGCTAATGGATTTTCGGCTTCGGTCCCATTGGCTGGCGCGCGTCGACGAGGCTCCCCTTGGGCGCTGCGCGTCAGTTTCAATGACCGCTTACCGCATGGCGCTGCGTGTCCGTCAGCGCGCCGTTAACATGGAGCGTCCAAGGTCAGCGCGCCCCGGAGAGCGCGCGCGCTGACCGGCGACGAAAAGTACGCAGCAGGCGAAATAAGGGAGCGGGCGAGCGGCTTGCATGCTTTCGCATTCACAACTCACAACTCGAGCCTTTTTTCTCTGATGTCTCTTTCACAATATTTCACCATGCAAATTATTTTTTTAAAGCTTGTAAACAAACTTTCTAATTTGGAACAAAAGTAATTTCAAAAGTAACCCCTAATGATTGTCGAAATTACTGCCGGTAAGTAATTTTTACATTACTAAATTTCCAGCCTAGAGAAGTAATTCATTACATTACTCATTACCACAAAATTAATTTAATTACTGTAATTTCATTACAGTAATGTCATTACTGCCATCTCTGTCGCGACGGAAGCTACGATGTGTGGTGCTGAAACGGTGGTCACCGAGCCGGGCGTTGGAATACGACCCCGCCTCGCCCAGCGAGACCGGCCGCATCGATGACGATGTAGCGTGTGATTGAGCGTGTTCACGCCAAGTGTAGGAGCTGGCACAACAACTTGCAGCGCTAGCGGAACGCTCTTAAGCACCCGAGATATATTTTAAATCTGTGACTGAGGAACTGAAGCAGCCAAATTCTTTTTTGTACAAAGCGCAACGAGAGCTTGAGATAGCTGTAGAAATGAACGAGCAATTTGAAGAACAGCAAAGCGGACGATTTTCTGTCGAGTGTTTTAAAGACAGCGCCGATGGAATTAATTTTTAGACTGGCCTGTCTAACTACCAGGCTTTTACGAGTCTTTATCGCTTCCTTGATCCCGGTGAAAATTGTGAAAATGTTAAGGTGTGGCCAGGGAGCTCCACCGAAGGTTGAAACAATGTAGGAAGGCCCCAACTGTTGCCTGCCAAGGAACAGCTGTTCGTTGTCCTCTAAGGCACCGCCTGGGTTTGTTTGAAAGAGATCTTGACTTCAGGTTTAGAATTTACATTGCAACCGTCTAGATTGTGCACCACGTGGAGAAGCTTCATGTACTTACAGATAAGGCAGTTCAACCTCTGGATGTCTAGAGAAGCAGTCGACGATGCCATGCCGGCTGTGTTTAAGGAGCTCTATTCCACTACCAGAACGATTATCGATGCCTCAGATATCAGATGCGAGGTTCCCAGTTCCCTTGTCTTTCGGGCATTCACATACCCACCCTACAAATCAGCAAATACTTTCAAAGCTTTGATTACCATCTCACTAAATGGAACGCTAACTTTTTTGTCAAACCTGTTTACTGGATCAATATCTGTCAAGGAGCTGGTTCAGAGAAGTGGATTTCTGAAGCTCAAGTTTGAGCGCGGAGATAGTGCGGACAAGGGCTTAAAACTAGAGGACTTCTTTGGCAAGATAGGAGTTTCCTTGAATACCCCCCTTCTTACGCAGATAATGTTTCATTCGTGAAGTAAGGAAAACGGAGGAAGTTGCAAGTCTCCGATTTCATGTCTGTCGAGAGACGTATCCGGCGCATTAAAGCCTTTCATATCTTTAACAGGCTAATACCACTGTTCATGGCACCCCTCATGAATAACATTTGGGCACTTCGCGCGTTTCTTACTAATTTGCAAAGTCAATTTGTATCATGCAGAGATTGTTACTGTACACAAAATGTTATGTGCTCTGCAATATTTCTCTCTGTCTGTTTGTGTGTGTGATGATGCATGTGTGAATCAAGGAGTCTAGCAATATATGTTGAATCTGTTCAGTTTGTATTGAAAGCTTCCCCAGTGTGAAAAGACGCAAGAACTTTTGATCACACCACCGCCCTACTTTATTAAACTGACATGTGAATAGTGCTGGACGTTACCCACAATGCAGCAGACTTTTGTTCCAAATATGGCAAAAAAGTGTCGAAGTAAAACCTGTCCAGGTTATCTTTACATACTTTCCATTCATACTTATCAAATGTGATCCACTTAACAACAAGAAGATGAGGGGAATACATAACTAAGTCAGAACAAGTCAGCCCAGTGAGGACCAATTGACCGAGGACTTGATAGTAGTACTCAGGTTCGCGGTGCAGACTTAACGTCCCACTGTCGTTCTTCACGAGGCACAAGCCGTCTGCGGTCGGGGGTGTAGCCGTATCTTTCACTGAGTAGGGGCACTTGACCTCTAGGATGCCATGGGGGTTGACCTCTTCAGGGTCCCAGACAAGTCGGTCAGGTGAAGTACTAAACCATGGGCAGGCTGGATCAACGACGAGGCCACACTGAAAGGTCCGTGCGTCGTGTCTGGCAGTCCGAAGGGTGGTTACATACCTCCGTGCAGCCACAGGCTAATTTGTATCACCATATTTGAAGAAAACAAAACAGAAAAAGGGGAGTTGGTATAGCGTAACCAATTTTGGCGCACATTACGGCTGACTCACAGAGTGGACAATAGTAAAAACTGCGCCAGAGTTTTAAAATGGCGTTTCCCCACAAAAAGACCACTGCCTCCAAGATGTAGTCGCACCTCTGCCTCTCCTGAAGCGCAGAGCCCGAAAATGTGGGGTTAGGTGCAGTAGCGGCGGCGATATTTCATCAGAATTGGTATGACGTTTTGAAAATTGCTGAACTAAAAAGTGACAGCCAAAACTAAGTATATTGCCCTCACTCGTTAAAGATATCTGTGTGCAGTGAGGCTTTCCAGGTCCTTTGCTGGCCATTCTTTACGTGTGACAGCCAGATCCAAGTTCGAAGCAATGAGGCGGTGGCTGTTGTAGAAACAGATTAAACCGTATCAACAGAACAACTGTTTATTAAAGGTACACACTGAAAGTTCTATTACTATAAAGACAATTTCGAGCAGAAGACGCGTTAGCCGCGTCCTTCCTTTAGGAAGACCCAACACAAAGAGACCCGAGCCGGCCACCCAGAGACTCCCCGTTTCTCTCTCTCCTGGTCATAAAGAACACCACGCCGACCACGTAGACTAAACACTCCGAAAAACTCCCCGTCCCTGAGTCGAGTTTACAAACTCCGTCGCTCCCTCGCCCCGGCTTAAGTGATTTGTGGTATACGAGCCAGTAAACCAAAGTGGCGCGTAAAACTCTATTCGAACATCCTCCCCGCAGATGAGCTCAGCCAATGCTCAGCTCATCTCAAGTGGGTATAGACGCTGAACAGGGCGCCGGACCTCCGAGCCGTTACACAATTTTATCTTACAGGCTCGCACATTTCGGCCCCGACCTGGGAAACACTCCAGAATCCTGCCGGTTCTTCAAACCAATCGAGGAACGTGGTCGTCATGCACAATTACGACATCACCAACATTGAGACCGCTGCAGGATTGAGGCCTACGAGTATGAGCACTTCGTAGGTTATACAGATATTCTTTAGCCTACCTGTTTCAAAACATATTCATTAATCGATGGCGGTGTGACCATATCCCAACCAACTCCGTTCCAGTGGATGTCACGTCACCTCTTTTATGATGAGGTAATCTGATCACAACCGTTAGTACAGTTGTGATCTGATCGACATCAAGCGCAGCTTTGCCGATATTTTTTGTTTTGTGCAACTCTTATCCTCTCCCACCATGGAGCTCTTTCAACGATAAACCTCCAAGTGATCCGGTGGGTGACGCAGTAGTCTTTCAAATCTGAACTACATAACATTGCGTACATTTGCTTTAGATCTCTAGCAGCTCGTTTGAAAGTCAGTGCATTATCTGAACACACTATTCGCGGCAACGCACGCATTGACAAAAAGAGGCTGAAAGCCATGAGAAAGGCGTTAATAGACACATCCAGGACAAGTTCTAAATGAATCGCTCGCGTAACAGCGCAAGTGAATACAAGAATATATGCCTTGACACTGTTTGTTCCGGATTTCACGAACATCGGTGCAGTAATGTCCACGCCACTGACCTCGAACGGTTGTGCCTTTATTACGCGGTTCTCAGGCAGAGGTACTTCGGGGCGGTCATGGGCTGAGCTTGAGTCGAAGACACATCTTACAGTGTCTGACCAGTCGTTTTACACTCGGTCGCCCTCTCACAACCCTGTAGTGCACTCACACCACCATGCAGAAGGCGGACATCCGCGTGCTCAACGAGGAGCTCCATGAAACAGTTGTCTCCCGCAAGTAGCACCGGAAACTTGGTCTCGTCGGGTGCCGAGGCATTCTGCAGTCGGGTCTCAATGCGGATGACACCGTCTTCATCGAAGAACGGGTGCAAGTCCCCGATACGCAAGCTCGACCGCAGGCAGCCACCGGCAACAAAACGTGCTTTTTCTTCGCTGTTGCTCTCTTCCTGAATGTGTTTCGTCCAGTATCTCTCTGCCTCCTCCAATTCATTGGCGGACTAAGAGCCGCTGACTCTTGGACCCTTGCTCTGTAGGTTTGTAACGGATCGGATGATCCACACAGTCACCCTCATTGCCTTGCGCCGTTTGCAGTAGCGTGTAATCACGAGGAGAGGCTCTTGGACGGTTGTTTTGTTGTGCAGCACTGTGCTTTTGCCTCTTAGCTCACTGTCAGCATCCGGAACCTCGTCGTTCGTCTCTCTTCTTTGAGGCAAGAAATCTAGACTACGTGACAACCACTGCGGGCCCTGCCACCACACCTTGGAAAATGTCAGGTTGGAGGCGGGTACTCCTCGGGTGAGCATGTCCGTGGGGTTAACCTTCTCTGAATAGTGTCGCCACCGAAGGGGGTCAGCGTTTCTCTTAAATTCCAGGACCCTGTTGCACACAAAAGTCTTCCATTTGCTTGCCAATGCCTGAATCCAACTGACGGTGATGGTGGAATCTGTCCAAACGTAGCATTCCTGGTCGGGCAAATCCAACGTCTCAGTCAAGAAAGCCATCAACCTTGATCTGAAAAGAGCACCGAGGAGCTCCAGACGTGGCAGGGTCATTTTCTTCAAAGGTGGAACACGTGCCTTTGACATCACAAGTCGTACGCAGGTGTTTCTGTTCGTGTCCTCGACTCGCATGTAGGCCACCGCTCCGTACGCCTGAGTGCTTGCTTCCGTGAAAACATGGAGTTGTCTGGACTTGACTGCTTCCTCTGCCCTCAAGAAGAATCTGTCGACTGAAAGAGACCCAAGTTCGGCAAGCTAGCCGTACCATGCACGCCATTCCTCACGCAAATCATTTGGCAATGAGGTGTCCCAGTCGATTATTCTCTCCCAAATTTGATGAAACAAAAGTTTGGCTCGGATGCTGTATGGAGAGAGCAGTCCAAAAGGGTCAGTCTCGACGCGGTTTGAAAAACGAACCTCTTCGTATTTATTTTTTCTTTGACGAAGTCTGACCGTGACTCTAAATTCACCTGCATATTGTCTTGTTCGGTGTCCTAAAGAATTCCCGTTATCTTTTTCAGACCTGATAATTCAG